>OX101786.1:52524183-53124183 GCA_944452715.1 Ophion slaviceki
AAATTTTCAGGGAATATTTTCGAAACATCATACTTCAAGAAAATGTATATAAAAAATTGATTTTTTGAAAATTCTGACTGCATCTCACCCCTTAATGTGAGTAGCAATACTGTAGAAAAAAACATAACTTTATATCAAGAAAACAGAATCAAAACTTTGAACGCGTTTTTCTCGAAACAACTTTTTTCGACCTTGTCCCAGAAAATATTCAAAAACTTATCAAGCGATTTATAATTATTTTGTTTTGTTTTTTAATCACAGTGTCTAAGGTTGTACGTAGCCGATGTCTTTAATTTTGATAATTAGTATTTTTAAAGACAGCTTGAATAAAAAAAGGCTTTGAAAATAGAAAAAAATGTTCAAACAGTCGCCATTTAAGCACCAGTTACGTAACGGAATAGAGCCAGCCAAGCGTTACGGTACTGGTACGTGGGGGGAGGGGAGGTGTGTGCACTCCCTAATCAATATCGAATGATTAGTTCTCATGAACCAATCATCGTACAGAAAGCTACCAAGGGGGGTCGTTGGATGACGGTAACGATAATTGGATTATGGCGATAGGAAGCATTGGATGATTTCAGGGGCGGGAGGGGGGGGGGGTAAAAAGTAGCAAAAACTGATGGCGTAATGTATGGCCCTTCAATTTTGTATCTAACCATGACTAATTCGTTTTTAGGTAGAAAAAATCTTTTTCGAAATTAATCGGTATTTTCGCGCGTATAAAATCACAATGTGTAAAAACTAGTACATTGTGTACCAACGAGACAAGTACCAGAATAGTAGTAATTTGGTACGTAGACTTCGCGCGCTCATCTACGACTCGTACTGAAAAAATCGCGCTCAACGCAAAAGCCCCTGTCTCCACGGTGTACCCGAATATTTATATAACCAAACCATGTTTGCCGAGCTTTGAGATTGTTAAACACGTATGGCTGCGTGCACGTGCAGAAGGCGTATTGCATACGGAAGCTGTATCGCATATGGAAGCTGCATCGGGCGGGCCACGCGGATGCGGAGGGGGCGTAGCCCGCCCGTAGACACCGAACGTAATTTTGACATGTATTAGTAGATTTTAATATACTATCGTATTAATAATTTATAACAAGGCGTTCACCGTTCACCGTTCGTTGATACTTTGTCGCGGTGTCACATGAAAGCTAGGTTATGTTTCTTTCCGTAAAAACGCCTGACCGTACGTAATTCCTCGACTTAACGACAGATGGCAGCATCTAACGGCTGACAGCTGTTCCACAACGGCGTTCAATGACCGTGAGCGTGAGAAATGCGCACGCGCAAATTTTTAAGGCCTAGGCCCTAAAATACCTCTTTTAGGTCCCATTTACACGCACGAAAAAGCGAGGCAAACATGGTTCTAGTATATACAAAAAATTATCATATTTTCGTCTCAAAATTTCCGAAATTTTTTGTTTCCTTAATTTTTGTCAGTAGTGTATATATACACGCATTGGAAACATAAAAATGCCAGTGTCCTTCTACAAAGTAAACACCTCGATAATCCGAGGTGTTTGCTTCGTGGACAAAAATTTAGGTTAATAACTAGATTCTTGCATAGAGCTTCTCATTGTCTAAAAAATAAAAACCCTCAAAGGTATTTTGCTATTGCCGCCCCTCTGCCAATGCCTGAAGTGTTTTTTCCGTCCCATCTGTGAACATATTTATTTTAGAGAATAATTAAATAGATTTGAAAAACAGACACTTTTGTGAAGCCATACGAAAAGACCTTATGTCGTTCCAACCAAAACACGATCTGCAGCTGTAAAATCGATTTAAAAAATTGATAATAAAAATTGTTCATTGTTTTTTATAATAAAAATGGTTGTTGTTATTTTTGTTCTCATTAATTTTTCGAAACTCTTAATAAGAGTTTCGAGGTAATTTCAGCGAAATATCATTTCCTGGGGTAACAACACTTAATGTCATTAAATAGTGAAATGGATCTTTGCCTATTCATTTAAGGGGTCTTCTCACTTTAGACGCTTAAAGAAAACGCTATGTTCATTATTTTTTTTTTGATAGGATTATATTATATATATTGATATAAAAGTGGTTACACTTAATAAATAGACGTTCCAAACGCAACAAAAAAATCATTTATTTATTGAGGTCACTATTTATGGAGGAAAATGGTAGTTAAAAAAATTCCCTAAAAAATTGTAAGTCTGCGCTGTTGATGAAATCTCGGAGATGGATCATCCGAAACAAAAAAATCAAACGGTTTTAGAATCAGTATGTTAAGGTTGTTATGGGGTTAAGTCAACATGTTACCACCGAGCTGATTTTTTTTCTGGACAGTTGCAACCTCTTTGCTGATCATCCTGTGCAGTTTGAATACGATCCCTGTACCTTTTTTAGGAAAAAATCGGCAACTCTACGTATTTCGTGGGCCAATTACATTACGCTTATAAAAAGCTGCCGATCATTTCTCAGTGCATTATTATTATCTGCTAAATGGATGTTACCACGGAGCTGAAAAAATAGGTATAGGCCAAGCGCCGGGTTCTTTTTGGTTTAAAACGTTCGGGAACAGGTATTTTTTTTGGAATATGTTCAGGGGTGTCCCCTGAATGTAAATCCAAGTGGGCGTCGTGGCTTAAGGTTCACTTCAGCCGCCATCTTGAAAAACACGTTTTATTAAATATCTCGCGAACCGCGCATCGTACGACAAAAATTGTATAGATCATTATTGTAGATAATAATATTTGCCATCTTTTTTATTTGAAACTTTTTTTTGTATAACGCATAGATTTTTAATTATAGCGTTCCAAACTTTTTTCAATATGGTTTTTGCTAAATATTTAGTTAATGGTCAATGATAAATTAAAAATGGTGGTAACTGAATTATAGAGCATGAAATTTCCTATAAATTTCATTTGAAACTTTTCCCGTAGTAGTTATAGTTTAGGAGCTGCAGCTTGGTAAAACTTGCACCTCGTACATTATCAGTGGCAATATTGCTCGTTGTATACGAAAACAATTTCATAACGCATAAAATGGCATAAAGTGTTCAAAAAAATGTCAATGCAGCTGTGTAGCGAATGAATTAAAATTATAAATAGTGTGGAGAACAACTAATAATTTATCGATCTTTATTGTTACTTAAAACGGTATAATCATACAAGAATGTCCATGTGGCAAAAAACAATAGTACATAACGCTACGTCGTAAGAATTGTTATTGTTATTATTAATATTATTATTATTAATCAACGTTATGCTTGTATAATGCTATTTTATATTGTACAGTATTATTTTATATTGTATATTGTAATGTGTTGTAATATCAATAATGATTTCTTTTTTAATAGAAGAATTTGAAGGTTGGTATTCAATATGAATTTTTTTATTTTTTTTTTGAATTCAACGTGAATCTGAGTTTTTCGGAAAATCGCTAAACCTTTTTAATTGTTGCAAATTTTGTAAAATACTGTGTATATTCGTCAGCACTTTATTTTCTCTTTCGAAAATTGTTGTCGAAATCACTGAAATAAAAAGAATTTTACGAATGCTACTTCAAAAAAACGGACTCAGACATTTGTTATATAAAAAGTGGCGCATTATTTTACGGGGCGAGTCTTATTTTTTTCGATGTTGACGGAAGACACTCATCGCCTTGTGAATCTGTCTCTTCTGCCTCCGCCATATCCGAAGGAGACGAATCGCGTGTATGCCAGGCATCTAGTATGTCTGGCACGTTGTCGCATGTTTGGCCACTGCAATTGGAGCAAATAATTGAACATTTCAGACCAGCTTTTCGGCATCCGCAGGCAGCTCCGCAATTTTTGGTGCATTTGCACGATATTATTTGCAACAAACTCGACGGTGCGGGAGCCATAGCAGTTCGAATTGGTTCAAGTCCTTGTGCAGTTCGCTTCCAACCCCATTTTTCAGCGTCGTGATAAAATCCCAGCCAAGTTTGAACCTGGTGGTACACTCTGAAAGAATGGTAGCGTGCCGTATCTCGTGTTGGAGGTAGAAGTGATAAATTCAACCTCATCTTACTCGCCAATTTCCCGACGCATTTGTAGCGAAGCGAGTTAATATAGACTTCCGATTCATCACCTCCGTACAGCGCAATAAAAAAACGTTCCCCGGCGTGAGCAATTATGTTCGGATCAACGTTATTTTCGGTGAACAACTCCACGGCTTTCAATAGAGAATCGTTCTTTTGTAACGTTGTGAGAACTTTGGATTTCCCTACTTTATATGCAGCTGCTGTCGTGTCGCAGCCACTGAAAGCGTGGAGGAACAAAATGTTGTCCCTAACACTCTTACTGTAACGGCTATCGAGACAATTGGGGCCGTATAATGTCTCCGGAGTGCGTCCTTTTCCAGGCTTGCGAAAGAAAATATTGTCGTGTCCATTCGCGAATCCGGTTAGCAATACAAGAAGATCGACGTCCTCGCCCACAATAGTAACAGAATCGTAGCTCGAGGACATTTGTATGGCGGTTTGTACGATCAGCGTGTCGGCATCTTCTCCGGCTTGTACGACGAGAATCCCGGATTGTTGAAATTCTTTCTTCAGCATTGTTATGAAACGATTCTTATTCTGTTCGTTCGCCAAAAACTTCTCCTGGTTAGTTGTTGCAATCATAGTCTCGGTGATTATAATATCTATAGAGGACTGTTTTAGATCGACGCAGGCGTTCGGAGGACTTCGTACCAAAATTGACGACGTCTTCTGGATATCCATCGAAAACTATTACAGTGTTTGCACCGAAATGGTTTCGAACGTACTGTACGTATTTTCGACAAAGTGTCAGGAACGACACGTTGCGATCCCACACAACTCGATGCAGAAGAAATCCGCCGTCCACGACTACCATCCTATTTGACCCAAGATTTGTAGTGGCTGGAAGCGATGTGAAAGACTTGTAGAGCGTAGATTTGGTACCGTGGCGCATTCCTGCTTCCGTAAACAACGATAAAGGATACGGTGCAAGCTCGTACGTTAAATGCTTCTTCAAATCTTCTGATGTTTCTTTCGAAATACACATTCTCTGGAACAGAAGTAGCGGGTCGATGGGGACCGATACCGAGTTGATCTTGATGCTGCTGCTAACAGTTGCTAGAGGAAGCACCTTGTCGCTTCGTTTGAACTTGTAAGAGTTCAAATCTTTCCCCACCATGCGGTTAAGCATTTCAGCACCAATTTCGTGGCAGCGATAACAGTTAATGCTCGCATCCCCGACAACTCCTGTGCTGATGGACTGCAACTCAGTGCCTTCGAGGAAAGGATAATGTTCTGTGAGCCAATTGTCCAATTTTTCGACATCAGCGTTGTCGCGCGTAATCCGTGAGCTTCGAGAATCCACGTGCTGCTCTGTTGTAGCGCTAAACACGCCACAAAAGTTTTCGACTTGTTCCGAAACATTCTGCATGAAAACCATTCCCATCGTCCACCTACTGAGGGTACTGTGAGTTATTCCACGTCCCTGAGTGAGACCACCAGACGTTTTCATGGATCGCATCAACGTCTGTTCAATTGTCATATCCGACATAATCCCCGACCAAAATTTATTCGTGCGCCTTATCGTAAAGTAGCCGTTTGTCGTGAATCTTCGAAATTCGTCTTCAGGCATTTTTTTGTCCAAATCAGCCATGTCCTGAAGATATAAGTGAGCGGCTTTCGCGTAATTGAAGTGACCACTCGCGTGGAAGTACGGCAACATTTGTTGAATGGTGTCGAGGTGGATATTCCAGTTTCCTGACCGCTCAGCTTCAATGAAGCGCTTGACTAAGGTGACCATGCGAAAATATTCGAGCCATATCTTCGCAGTGGGGCCTCTGTTTTCAATTTTTTTCAATTCCTCGTCAAATTTAGTACAAGCGGCTTCGATTTCGATGTCTTCGGCTGCTGTGAAAATGGAAGATCTTTCAGGACTGGCGATTACAAAGTCCATTTCATCACGTTCCTCGTCTGTGAAGTCGAGGCCATCCATAATTTTTTTGGCCAATGCGAGATGGGTTAGTACGTGTGCTCTGACAGCCCTGGAGTATGCATGACCGGTCATGATTTTGTCAACGCTGTTGGTAGCGTAAATACTCTGAAAGAGATCTGCGAGCCCACTGCCTGCCATGATGTACCCTATCGACCCTAGGAAGGACATCAGTAGATGGAAACCTCCAAGACGAACAATTACATTTTTCACTGGAGAAGTTGGGTCGGCACCGAGAATAATGTCGTGAGCTTTCATGTATAGAGGCAGATCGAAAGTCACGATGCAAGCCTCCTGGTTGACAGATTTGCACTGTTCAACAGCCAAAAGTAGCGCTGTGTAGATGGTGTTGTAATCGGAGGGCGGTGCATCGATGAATGGCATACAAAGTATTTTCGATTTTGCAAAACTTTGACCGGTTGTTGCTTCTTCCATGAAGCCGTTCCATCCAGAAATATTTTGAGCAAACGACCACTTAGCGTACAGCCACATGAAATCACCAATTGTCGGTAGAATGTTGTGACTAATTGGCCGACGACAATCCATATCTGCACCAAGGAGAGCCTGCGTACTGCTCGCATTGGGTTTTTCATATGGGACGAGTGAAACCGTTCCAAAATTTCCCAACTCCACACATGATTTTTTTCCTTTGCCAGACGAGGTATAGGCTGATCTCGATGAATAGCATCGAAAGGAGTGACACAATGGATTCCCCCCATTGCGTGAAACGTGCCTTTTCCATTCAGAGTGTTTACGTTGAAATCAGCGTTGTCGAAGACGAATTGGGAAAATGCATGAGGTAAAACTTGGGGCCGCTGGCGTTGGATGCAAGACGACTCGAAAAGTAATACTTCTTTGTACGTAGCGCAAAATCCCAAGGCTGATAAAACGTCGATGAGATGTCTCGAGCCAAATTTTTTGTAAATAAATGCACCAACTCCCACTTGTAAGGATGAAAAGAAAGAGCGAGGTCTTACCGCAGCTATAATGATATGTGCGATGCTGGTACATTTATTTTTCCAATTATCTGACGAACTGCGTTTCGATTTTGTTATCATTTCCATTAAGAGAAGACGAAGTGACTCCGGAACTGCTGAATCGACGTCTTTCACGAAATCGTCTGTAGCTGGATATGCTTCGGTGTCATAACATTAGAACCGTATATCCTCCAAAAGAATAGCAGCAGCTTCTCTGATGACCGGCAATCTTTCCTCTTCTTTATTCTTTTCTTTTGCTTCGTACCAAGCTGAAGACAAAATTTTGTATCCTCGACTCTTCAAGCAGACGAATGTGTTGTGGCCTGTAGAATCGAAAATGCAAATGTCTTCTTCGTATTTTTGTTTCAAACGCGTCTTTATGGTACTCAGAACCGGTCGCTGATCCTCCTCAATTACATTGGCGAGCTCAGAAAGTTTAAACTGACACTCGTCCGACTCCGAGATATAAGTGTAGACCAATTCCATCGCATCATCTACACGTGATAACGACCTCTTTCGTCCGGTTGGCAGTGGCTTGCTTAATTTGGTGAAGCACTCTCTGTGATATTTAGCTCCAGCGCCATCAGTGTCGGAAACGCCTTCAATGCGCTTCACTATCTCCTGAGCACTGTCGTCATCTTGATTTTCTAGCCACTTGAGAATGGTGCTCTTGACTGTAGAAAATCTCTGCACGGACGATACACGAATCCGTCGATGTACATGCTTCTTCTTATTGTACGCCTCAACATCGCTCGGTATTGTTTCCGTACAAATGAAACATCTGTTCGCAAAATCGATTTTTTCAACATCAGGTGGCTGCGATGGCGTAGGCGATTGCGATTACGTTGATTGCGACGACGTTGGCTGCGACAAACGTCTACGAGCGGCACTTGCAGCTCTTCGCTCATCGGCATAATTCTTTTGACACGCCTTGTGCACACTGATGGAAAACATAAAATAATTGTATTAAACACAAGTAAAAAAAAATGCACCCTGCACCGTGTAGAGTAAGATTTCTATGTAATTTAGCTTTCGTTTCAATGTAAACTCGAGTTTTTTATAAAAAGGAGGGCGTAAGGTTATTTCCCACCAAAAATGAAAAATGTTTACGATTTTGCTTTAAACGACACAGTTTATATATATTTATGTATGTAAGAAGTATATACTAAAAGGACATTTGAAGAATATTCTGAAAAATTTTCATTAGTAATTGTGCAGAAATGAGCCAGTAACAGCAAATATTTTCAGACATTCTTCTTATTCGGAGCGAAATAACCTTCCCCCCCCCCCCCCAGTGTCATGATTTTGGAATTTAAAAAATTCACATTTTTCCTCCAGCAATTTCGTCAAACTTGAACGTTACAAAATCAGCACGATGTCTCAACATTGACAAGAATACGAGCGATTTGTAACTCCTATATAAATGTAATGAAATCTGAACCGTCCGATCGATATTTCCCAAACACACACACACACACACACACACACACACACACACACACACACACACACACACACAGCGAGTCCCACAGCATCTCTTATTATATGTAAATATATATGTAAATGTAAATTTCTGCTGTCCATCCCTGGCCCTGGCAGAGAGAGAGAGAGAGAGAGAGAAAAAGAAAGTAAAAAAATGTAAAAAAATGTGTATGTGTGTGTGTGTGTGGGTGGGTGCAAATATATGTACAAGTCTGTATATTATACACAGGTCTAGGAAATGGAAAAAAGAAAATGAATAAACGCAGACACACGCACGCACGCACGCACGCACTCGCACATCCGGATATATTATATAAATAAAAACTTTATTACCTAAACTATCAGCACTACACAGTGCAGAGTGTTTGCAAAATACAGTTTTAATATTTTTGCATATTATTACCTTATGGTTTTCGAGTTTCGTAGCAGGAGTTCATGCTCTTTTTCTCCTCTTTGAATGCTCGCTTTTAGCAGAGTCTGCACACCTTTTTCTTGCACTGTCACTATAGTCCCATCACTCAAAGAGTTTCCACATATAAAACACGAACTCATTTTCCACGGTTTTTGTTAAAATAGCATTACAAAAATTAAAATCTTGACACAGCGCACAAGTATTCTTTACAAGCTGTAGTACAGAACTGACGCGTCTACGAAAATTTCAATACACAAACAGGCGAGGGAACGACCCTAGCGTCACGAGGGGACAAAAACCGTTAGGATTTATACCTGAATACTGTTGGAATGTTAAGAGGGGGAAATTTCGAACGACCCGAAATATATACTACACTCATAGGCGCATAATTGAATATACAGCATTATATTTCGTTATAATCTCCTTTACAGCGTAATAGCTCCTAAACTATAAATACTACGGGAAAAGTTTCCAATGAAATTTATAGGAAATTTCATGCTCTACAAATTAGTTGCCACCATTTTTAATTTATCATTGACCATTAACTAAATATTTAGCAAAAACCATATTGAGAAAAGTTTGGAGCGCTATAATTAAAAATCTATGCATTATACAAAAGTTTCAAATAAAAAAGATGGCAAATATTATTATCTACAATAATGATCTCAACAATTTTTGTCGTACGATGCGCGGTTCGCGAGATATTTAATAAAACGTGTTTTTCAAGATGGCGGCTGAAGTGAACCTTAAGCCACGACGCCCACTTGGATTTACATTCAGGGGACACCCCTGAACATATTCCAAAAAAATACCTGTTCCCGAACGTTTTTAGCCCAACCTACTTTTTTGGTTGGGGCTCTTGGACTATACGGGAAAAGTTTCCAATGAAATTTATAGGAAATTTCATGCTCTACAAATTAGTTGCCACCATTTTTAATTTATCATTGACCATTAACTAAATATTTAGAAAAAACCATATTGAAAAAAGTTTGGAGCGCTATAATTAAAAATCTATGCGTTATACAAAAAAAAGTTTCAAATAAAAAAGATGGCAAATATTATTATCTACAATAATGATCTCTACAATTTTTGTCGTACGATGCGCGGTTCGCGAGATATTTAATAAAACGTGTTTTTCAAGATGGCGGCTGAAGTGAACCTTAAGCCACAACGCCCACTTGGATTTACATTCAGGGGACACCCCTGAACATATTCCAAAAAAAAATACCTGTTCCCGAACGTTTTTAGCCAAACGTACTTTTTTGGTTGGGGCTCTTGGACTAGTATGGTTCGACTAATCCAGTGAATCCTCACTTTCAGGGTACCAAGGGTTAGGTACCATGAAAATGAGGATTTACAGTACCGTTATAAAATTATTAATATTTTTGATAGCGAATTTGTGCGAAAATCAAGCGCACAAAATATTAGACTGTGATATCATGGAAACGTCGTAGACGCCACAAATGCTACCTATCTTATCGGTATTCGGTAATTGTTACTGGGAACCTCAAACTGTTTGGTCAGGATAATTAATAATGAATATTATTCGTACTTAATCTCTTAATTAGTAATAATTACTTAATATTAATTTGATACCTATGTTCAGAAATGATAGATTTCTAGAAATTTCTTGGCAAAGACAAAATAACGCGGATTTTTTGTCATACATGCATTTTTTTTTAGAATATCGAAAAATGATAAAAGTTTTTGATTTCTTCGATATTAAAGACAGCTTTAGTAGACACTTTTTCTTCCGGCGAATTTTTTTTTACTCGGACCGACATTCATTTTTGACAGCTCCTTAGGCCGATACTGAGATTACGAACAGGGCGCATACGACTCTAACTTTGCGACAGATCTGCCAATCTGGGCATTATGACATACCACAATTTACGACGTTGCCAATTCGTTTCGCCTTAACTGAGCGAGAAAAAGTTATATAAAATAATTATACAACGTAATGAAAACACTTGGTGGCATCACCGAATGTTCAAAAATGCATATTTTTACAAATAGATGTAGAAAAATAGTTGGAAAACCTACGTTTAATGTGATAATTATTTGAAAATTAACAGTTGGTAACAGTCAATCGGCTCCATGCATAACTATAGGCGCTCCCCTCGTACTTCACCCCTGCCGGCTAAACCCCATAACAACCTTAACCCATTAACGCCCAAGAATCGCGATTTTTTCCATCATTCTCAAGCCAGATTTTTATTATATAAAAAAAATCATAAAAAATAAAGAGATACGTTCCCTAGTATTTTCGAGTGTGCTCTTTCAGAATCTGGGGTCAAAATCGGGTTTTGTCCATTAGGAAAAAAAATATGGCGGCTTTTACAAAAAAAAAAACAGGAAAAATTGATGACACTTTTTTTCAATTTTTTTTTTCATATCGAAGCCGTTGAAAAGTCCGGTTTTTTTTCAACCATGGGTGCATAGAAGAGTGACGATTGGACAATAAATTTTTTAAATTCGTCGTTTAAAACATTTTCACCCCCAAAATGGCGCTTTTGACCCCCTGAGTGACACGAAAAATTTCACGCTCGGTGTCCCAAATGATAAGTAGTTGGATTTGGACGAAAATTGGTACTCGGAGGTTTTTGAGGTCGTTGATTATGATTCTGTTCTCGAAATTCCGAAATTCAAAATGGCGGACACAAATACAAAAGTTCATTTGAATTGGATAAAACGTGGCACTCGGGGGTTTTCGAAGTCGCTGATTATGATTCTGTTCTCAAAATTCCGAAATTTAAAATGGCGGATCCAATATGGCGGACAAAAATGCAAAAGTTCATTTGAATCGGATGGAATGTGGCACTCGGGGATTTTCGAGGTCACTGATTATGACTCTGCTCTCAAAATTCCGAAATTAAAAATGGCGGATCCAATATGGCGGACACAAATGCAAAAGTTCATTTAAATTGGATAAAACGTGGCACTCGGGGGTTTTCGAGGTCGCTGATTATGATTTTGCTCTCAAAATTCCGAAATTCAAAATCGTGGATGCAATATGGCGGACAAAAATGCAAGAGTTCATTTGAATTGGATAAAACGTGGCACTCGGGGGTTTTCGAGGTCGCTGATTATGATTCTGCTCTCAAAATTCCGAAATTAAAAATGGCGGATCCAATATGGCGGACAAAAATGCAAAAGTTCATTTGAATTGGATAAAACGTGGCACTCGGGGATTTTCGAGGTCGCTGATTATGATTCTGCTCTCAAAATTCCGAAATAAAAAATGGCGGATCCAATATGGCGGACACAAATGAAAAAGTTCATTTGAATTGGTTAAAAGTTGGCACTCGGGCGTTTTCGAGGTCGCTGATTATAATATAAAATAAAATTTTATAAAATAAATATGAATGTATTTTATTATATTTATTATATTTTTATAAATATAAATTTTATAAAAATAAAATTTTATAATTATAATTATAAAATAATATTTTATTATTTATATTTTATATATTTTATAATTAAAATATAAATTTATATTTTATAATTCAACGTTTCAATGTAAAATACGTTGATATGTTTTGTCATGTAGAAAAAAAGCTATTGTGACACATATTATACCAGTCAAAGAAAGCGATGACATTTTGTCAGTAAAATATCAAGAAAAAACTAATATTAATCAACTGATCAGAGCTGGAAATTATCTCTGTAAGAAACCCAATAATTGTAATCAAATTTGGTAAATATATTGAATCAATACATAATTTGTTAACTTTTAATAAACAATCTTTTGATTCACCGGCTTCCATACGCGAATAAAACCAAAGAAAACTTTTTCTACATCTAATCATATATGAAGCCATATAAAGATATATACAATTATATGTATTTCAAAAGAAAATAAAAGTACTCATATACAGTCATATACAATTTTATATATCGTATAAGGAGTACAACTTTGCAGTGACCGGTTTTTTCAAAAGTTTAAGGCTTTATTATAAAAAAGTGGCTACATATTTTTTAATCAAAGTACTGCCCGTCGCTAGCTACGACCTCGGCCCATCTTTCAGGTAGCGTTCGAATCCCGCGTCGATAAAAGTCTTGGTCCTTGGAGGCAATCCAGGAGTCGACCCAATTTTTAACTTCTTCGTAAGTACCGAAGTGCTGGTCAGCCAAATCGTGTGCCATTGACCGGAACAAGTGATAGTCGGAAGGGGCAATGTCTGGAGAGTACGGCGGGTGGGATAAAACCTCCCATTTCAGCGTTTCCAAGTACTTTTTCACGACATTTGCAACATGGGGTCGGGCATTGTCATGCTGCAGTATCACCTTGTCATGTCTTTCGTTGAATTGTGGCCGTTTCTCTTTGAGTGCCTTACTCAAGCGCATGAACTGACGTCGGTAGAGTTCCCCTGTGATGGTTTCGGATGGTTTGAGCAGCTCATAGTACACAACGCCCAGCTGGTCCCACCAGATACACAGCATCACTTTGGATCCGTGAATATTCGGTTTGGGCGTCGATGACGGAATATGACCAGGCTAGTCCCCATGATTTTCGGCGTATAGAATCCTCCCCGTAAGCATCTACAAGCAAACGGTGGGCCTCAGCCGCAGATTTCTTGATGTTGAAGAAGTAAATCATAACCTCCCGCAAATGCTGAGAATTCGGTTCGTAGGTTGCCATGTTTGAGTGCCTATAACTTTATAATGCATACACGTATCCGTTAGCTTTTTTAAATTGTTTACACTGGCAGAGCCTCTAGTTTAAAATGCCACTTTTTTTATTGAGCTAGAGCCACTACTTCGGCCGCAGTGGCTCTCTAAGTAAAACGGTCACTGCAAAGTTGTACTCCTAATAAATAAAATTTTCACGTATATATATAATTATATACAACACTATATTGAATTATATATAACTGTATATAATATTATATCTAATTATATAAACTTCCTATAAAAATAGTATCTCCATATATCATTATATACAGAACTATGTATAATTTTATCAAATCAAATTTGATTGAAGTACATTTATATCGGATTATATATACGAATGTATAGAGTTATATACAATTATATATAAACCTATATATAAATATATATGATTGTATATCATTTTTATATAATTGTATCGAAGTATATACAATCATTTTTACTCGGGTATTTTATCGAAAAATGTGAATTTATGAATTCTAAAGACAGATTTATCATCAGCGACGTCTAAAACCCCCGAGTGCCACGTTTTATCCAATTCAAATGAACTTTTGCATTTGTGTCCGCCATATTGGATCCGCCATTTTTAATTTCGGAATTTTGAGAGCAGAATCATAATCAGCGACCTCGAAAATCCCCGAGTGCCACGTTTTATCCAATTCAAATGAACTTTTGCATTTTTGTTCGCCATTTTGGATCCGCCATTTTGAATTTCGGAATTTTGAGAGCAGAATCATAATCAGCGACCTCGAAAACCCCCGAGCGCGACGTTTTATCCAATTCAAATGAACTTTTGCATTTGTGTCCGCCATATTGTATCCGCCATTTTTAACTTCGGAATTTTGAGAGCAGAATCATAATCAGCGACCTCGAAAACCTTCGAGTGCCACGTTTTATCCAATTAAAATGACTTTTTGCATTTGTGTCCGCCATATTGGATCCGCCATTTTTTATTTCGGAATTTTAAGAGCAGAATCATAATCAGCGACCTCGAAAATCCCCGAGTGCCACATTCCATCCGATTCAAATGAACTTTTGCATTTTTGTCCGTCATATTGGATCCGCCATTTTGAATTTCAGAATTTTGAGAGCACAATCATAATCAGCGACCTCGAAAAGCCCCGAGTGCCACGTTTTATCCAATTCAAATGAACTTTTGCATTTTTGGCCGCCATATTGGATCCGCCATTTTGAATTTCGGAATTTTGAGAGCAGAATCATAATCAGCGACCTCGAAAACCACCGAGTACCAATTTTCGTCCAAATCCAACTACTTTTCATTTGGGACACCGAGCGTGAAATTTTTCGTGTCACTCAGGGGGTGAAAAGCGCCATTTTGGGGGTGAAAATGTTGATAACGACGAATTAAAAAAAAATTATTGTTCAATCGTCACTATTGTCTACCCATGGTTGAAAAAAAAACCGGACTTTTCAATGGCTTCAGTATGAAAAAAAAATTTGAAAAAAAAGTGTTATCGATTTTTCCTGTTTTTTTTGTTTATAAGCCGCCATATTTTTTTTCCTAATGGACAAAACCCGATTTTGACCCCAGATTCTGAAAGAGCACATTCGAAAATACTAGGGAACGTATCTCTTCATTTTTTATGATTTTTTTTATATAATAAAAATCTGGCTTGAAAATGAAGGAAAAAATCGCGATTCTTGGGCGTTAATGGGTTAACGGCTATAGCGCATATCATACGATTTGTTATGTTGGCAAAAATAACAAAATGGCGGACATTTTTCGAAAAAAAACAAAATAACTGGCTTTTTTCACCGTTTTTGGCAAAAAAAAGTAAATATTAAAATTTGAACAAATCCTTGATATGCGCTATAGCTATAGTTGTAAAGAATATGTGGTTAAAATTTCATAACGATCGGTTCAGTAGTTTTGAAGATTTTATCAGCAAGCCGTCAAAAAACGTTGTTTTGAGAAAAACGCGTTTAAAGTTTGTTTAGGTTACATAAATACATAAAACAATTGTATTTCAAAAGTGTGTCTATTAAGTGTAACAACTTTTATTTCAATATCTATAAAATAAACCCAAAAAAATGCATGAAACTAGCCTTTTTAGCGTATAAAGTGAGAAGACCACTTCCGAAGGGCCTGTAGAGCGGACCCCCTCCTCCGACACAAAACTACATTTGAGAAGTAGTACTTTTTTATGCTTGCGAAGAACTATCATTATTTCACAGTCTAAAATAACTACTAAAAACAGACAACCTAAACCAGAAAAATATATATATAAGTAGCAACCGAAAATTGACCTCCGTATGATCAGTTGAGACTATGTGCAAAGTCTGTACGCAATCGGACAAGTACCTTTCTAAAAAATTCCGCAATTATAGGTATTTTCCGATGTAGTGGCAAAAGTATTGTAATTACGTTCAAGTTGCATTTAACCTTTTTTATAGAGTTTCACAATTGCTATGTTTTCCCTATTTAAAACATTTATTCTCTAAAATCAATATGTTCAAAGATATGAAGGGAAACATTGAAATTTATTGAGTGGTTGGGATGAAAGAGTCCTCGTCGCAAAAAGCTCTTCGAGGAGTTTCATTTTAAAAAAAAGCAACTCTACATAGAAATTACTCCCGTATGGCTTGGCAAAAAGGTGCAATCCTAAGTTCATGCTTTTCGGAAGGTTATCCAAATATGGTAAATGGAGTTCGACCAACATAGACGTTTTTCTTTTAATCTGAGTCGAAATCTTTCCATGCCGAAATAATAAATAAATTAGTATTCATCGAGGACCTCCAAATTATTTTGCCCCTAACGTCCGTCTCCTGGATTATTGAAACATTCTCACATGCTTTTCTCTAATTTACGTTATGTATATATTGTAAAAAATGTAATGTAGATCTTCGTTTTGATTCTCAAATCAATTTGTGAATATATTTTTTTGCATGTCCGCAACAACTAAAATGTACTCCTCGCTTGTATATATTATGACAAATGTTATTCAAGCTTTTTACAATTCACTCAAGATCGTAATATGTAATCTTCATAAAAAGCATTACTTCCTCTTTTGATATCAATTCAACAAACTTCGTTCTGTAATTTTGCAAAAAAAAGGAACGGCATGTTGTGAATGTTTGCACTTTACGAAATTCTCTTTTATCTTGGCCATGCAGGTGCTATTATTTCCCTCGTATATACCAGAAGACGTGTGTGTACAGTTGACAGTGAGCCGAGATAAAAGTCACGTTTAAAATGATACGTCATCACGTAGTATATCGTGCAAAGCATTCATTGCACGAGGTTTTCTCTGATTTATGATTCACGATACTTCTCACCGCTGTATTTTTTTTGTCCGTATCAGAGGAAAACAACAAGTGGAATTGAGAATTCTCAACGGGTACAGTCGAATAAAACTTTCTATTATTTCAGAATTTCCTTATACCATGATAAAAACACAAATAGAACAGATTTTCGTAATTTTTTCTTCATGTTTTATTACAGATTTGTTTACCCATTATTTTCTTGGCTTAAACAGGCGTAATAAAGGTTTATTTGCCATTAAAATTTCGGAAAATATTGAAAAATAGCGAAAAATAAATATATTTTTCTATATTAACGGCTTTTCAGCGACTGTTTATCACTGATACGATATTTATATTGTTACTTATTGGGGGGAAAAAACGGAATGTTTCTTTAATACTTTGTCATTGCTCATTTTGCCATTACTATATTGCTTCCAATTCTTGAATGTTGAGAAACCTGTACAATGCTCTTTTATTGAACATTCAACCGGTTGATAAGCTTAAACAGTCCAATTAGAAATGGTTGATTAAGTGTCAATAAATTGTATGTTTTTTTTAGACCGATCATGCACTTGTTGATCTTGCCTTTTATGTTTGGTATTCTAAATACCGAATTATAATAGAGATAGAACAAAAAAAATCGGTAAATGCTCTCAATTTCAGTGAGGGCGGGTTGTCAAACCTCTAGGTACGTTTTCACGCATGCCAACGAGTATTCGTTAAAAGTATACCTGGAATTTGGAACAATCACCACTAAATCCATGTTTTGTGCAATACTGTACAAGTTGAGTATATACATTACAAAGTGAAACACTATCACCAGATTCGATTACGCGAAGGTTTTCGAATGCATAATCGCAATTCAACATCAATAGATTTGTATTTTAAATATATTTACTTATAAGCTATATATATACATATATACAAACATACATACATATATATATATATATATATACACACATATATAAATAGATCACCTACAGGATAAATATTTATATGCGTACATCAACATGAGATTAAAGATCGGGAACAGATACAATGTCCGACGTATTGATAAGCCGCAAATCCCTCGAATGGTTAAAAGTACACTATTTATCTTGCTACAAAATAAAGAGACACAAGAGATTGGGTGATGAAGCACCTTCTCATAAAGGTATGAGAATCCGATCGATGAGTTTCCGAATTATTGTTGTGCTCCGCTGTAAAATCTACTGCCTTCAGGAAAAATATCGTCATTGACAAAAAAATTATCGAACGATCATTCGATATATGTTTAGTGTATTTAATCGTTTTTGTGTCCGGGGATACTTCAAAAATTATTTCAAACATTTTAAAATGGGTTGAGAAAAAATGATTGTTGGCTTCACGCGAGATTGACTATAATTCAATAAATGTCATTTCGCGAGTCATAAAGTCGCCGCTGTAGGTATACACGAGACATGATCTGAGATATACCAGTCTTAACGTGTTCTTGAAACCAATGAGTGTGGAAGGAATTATTTGCACGTTAAAACAAAAGCAACAAACGCAAACGAGATACCGACACTCCTGTTGTGTCGCAGCCACAAGGATCCTGCAGCAACATAAATTGCCCTCACTGCGTTTTCGGCCAACGGATTCACAACAATCTAAGACGTGCACCAGGAATCTCCTCTGGGCCACCAGATACTTCTCTATCACGGACCACCTCGAGAACAAATCTCTCAGTCATGGGTACGAACATACCCTTTACATATTCGTTTAATTACAAAACAGTCAACATCATTCGTTTCATATTCCTATCGTTGAATTCTGTCATTCATGTTTTCTATACCAATTTATATACGAATAATGCGTTGCAATCATCAATAATTTGTGGTAATAAATTTCATGTATTTAATTATTTAATTCTTGCTCGTATTTTTCAGGGCTCGACTTCCTCGCCGACGGAAGTGCCGACTTCGAGCATGCCATCACCGTAGCAGGTAAGGAGTTATTAATTTTTCACGTTATCATTTTATTTTATTTATCAAATTGTGTATATCTCCTCAATGGTACGGTTGTGGGACAGTGCTTATTTCGAACTCACGGTGTGACAGGTTTAATTCAATTTATTTGGAAGAAAACAGTCATTATTTTGTTGTTTCGTGGAAGAAAAAAAAAAATTTTAAATCGTGCGTTTTTCAACGAATTTTAGGCTAATTGCTTTCCAATAAATGCACGCTTAAATATAGAAGAGTACGTGCATTAAAGACGAACGACGATCAATTGACAATCAACATATACCGCAAACAAATGATGAGTAAAGTGATTCGTAATTGTGTCTGATTAAGTTTGACGATTGATTGGCAACAAAAAAAAACAAGAGAGACATAAAAAAATAGTAAAATGCGAAAGTGAAGCGATATAAACAGTGTCTATTGAGCCATCTCGTGAAAGCGAAGAACTACCGGAAAAGCTATCAACGAACAAAACAAATATATATAAATAAAAACTGAAGATACGAAACAATCGTAAATTTTGATCTGATTAACGCGGATAATGGAAAATAAATTACGACCCGTCTCAGGATTCGGGAAATTCCACTACATGCTCCTGGCCATATGTGGACTTATCTACATGGACACCGCGATTGGAGTTACGATAATATCATTCGTTTTGCCAGCGGCTCAGTGCGATCTACACATGGATTCAACGTCCAAGGGTTGGTTAACTGCATCCCCGATGTTAGGTGAGATTCAAAAACTGTATTCTTTGTAGGAACCTAAACTTTCTTATTATACAGTCGATTAGCCCATCATTTAGCAGATCTATGAAACTGGGTTACACCAAAAACGTAGATATATATATTCACAAATATTCTAAAACTAAACAATCGTGCAAACCAGGAACTTGCCCATTGCTTGCTCATCAGTTTATTTCGCCCACGCGGTTTTTCTACGAGCAAATCGTTTTTTTTTTTCAATTACGAGAAAGAGAGAGAGAGAGACAAAGTATTTCCTGAATGATCAAATTTTTGGTTAATAATATTTCCACCGCGACACTGGTTTACGTGAAATTCAACCGAATGTCAGAGTCAAACTGCTTTTCATATGAAAAAAAATCGTCTTACTATGTTAAAATTTCGGCATACACTGGACATATTTTTTCTAACATCTTCAAAACAATTCTACAAAGCTCCCTAGAGGAAGCAAAAGTCAGAAAGGTCAACATTTCTTTTGTCTCATTTTCTTACACATCCTCTGCGGATCGTAGTTATTTACTATAAAGCGGGTGAAATAAACTATTTAAGGAACAACGTGTAATGCATTTGTGGGTTTCCACATATTCGTCAAATTTCTAGAAAATTTGAATTTCTGTATCTGAATCCTCGAATTGAATACTATCGAAGCGGGAATCGGTAATGCTTATCGTTCGAATCTTCTTGCGTTAGAAGGATCGGTCTAGTATTCGTGAATCATTGAATTTCAGAACGATTATGCCAATGGGGATAAAAATAGCAAAGCATTAAAGAATTCTTGAAATCAGCACCACTTCTGCGATTTTCACAAAATTTAGTATTATAATGATTTTGTAATCACACTTTATTTACGGAACAAATATTTAATGCAAACACTTTAGGCCAACAAATCTTTGAATCGACCATGTAACTTAAATTGTGAAAAATAAGATATTAGCATATTACTTCTTCATAACTTTATTTCCCACAATGTTTTCCTTATAAGAAACCCACTGCAAAAAAACTGACTTGCTCATAGAATTTTTTTAGCTACATAAAATGACAAAAAAGCCTTGCGTAAGTTTCTAACTTTTTAAATTTCTGAACAGATTTAACATGAACAGGTTTTTTCCGAAAATGTATACTTCTGAAATTTTTTAAAGATTTAATCTATTTCGCGAAATTCGCTACAAACATGCATTGAATAGTATGCCATTTCTGTATAATAATGTATTCCTATATATAAGATTTTTTCGGCATAAGAATCATATTGTTGAATGTTTAAACACTCTTAGTCTTCAAGGGGAAAATTGGGTCTTTAATGGAACAGTTGACATTTCAAATTGGACCGTTTGTTCCGTATTTTTCTTCCACGATAAGTCTGAAGAAGAGTTGAAACCTAAACCCTTTCACTGATTTCCAATTAATTTACCGAGACCATGCTTTGATTGATACCCTATTCCCGTATAAAAACGTTCACAAATAAGTAGAATATTGCAATAGTCATGGAAAAAAGAAAGTTTATCCAATTTCCATTTAAACTCTCTTGCAATCGAAACAGTTTACCGATTTCCAATAAGGCATTCAAAACGGCCTTCCTACTGTTTTGCTTTCGATACTCCAGATATGCCACACATCGTCTGCCAGACCGAAAATTTTGATTCGTCCATAACTTTCAAACGCATGCGTATATTTCGGTATGCTTATAGTTAAATTGAAATGCCAGGCTCTACTTAAGAATAATAACCTCTAATACTATATGAAAAGAATATTTGTTCAAGAGTGCCACGGAATACAGGTATTTGTTCAAGAGTGCCACGGAATAAAGGTGAGAAAACAGTGTTTTGAAAAATCTTACGCCGTCCCACTAGGCCGCGACACGACGTTCCAGGGCTAAACAGTGCCGACGTTTTTCGACGTACAGAAATCCCTTACACATGCACATACGTACACGCACATTCAAAAACCGGATATTTTTTGACATGTCATTCTTGAACGTTTTGGAGTATTCTAGGCACATTTTTATTACGATTTATTTTTTTTTTAATCACGGAAATAATGCTTCCTCTATAAGGACGCAAAAGACTTTATTTTTGTGTATATTTTTAATACATCAAAGATAATAAAATTTGAGATGGATGTTCATTAAAACATTTCCGAGCACGGAAACGTAAATATCTGCATAGCTTTCGTCTATATTTCATTTTGCCACTATCTGATCACTCGTTTTGATCTGCCGTTCGGATATAGATATTTCGGAAAATATTAAATGACGAAAGAATAAGCCGATAATAAAGGTGCTCGTCTTTTGATTTTATCGAAGATATTGATTTTGATCAATATGTATGAGAAAGTCCTTCTCATTTTCGTTGTAATTCTAAAAAATATTTACTGTTGCACACATGCATTCGTGTAATCTCCGCGACCCACGGAGAATTAATGAATATCGATTGCAGCAGTCCTTGAACATTTACGTTCATCTTCAGATTCGGCATGTTGCAAGCAGGAAGTAGCTCTTTCTGTTATAAAATCTACTCCGCATTACCGTCCATCGACCAAGAATTTTCGCGTGGACAACGCAATACTAAACGACTGATTCTCACATTTAAATCGAGAATGCAAATTGTACTTTTTTCCCTTCTCAGGGGATAAAGGTTCTCTATAGCGAGTTTCTTTAGAAAGTCTTATACCAGAGTATTAAAAATATCGACAATAGTAACAATATCTTATCCACAAAAAATGTCCAGATAAAAGCATATGTATCAACGTTGGCGTATTTACAATGCTTTTCCACGCATTATGTTTTCTCCATGAATAAAATTGTCCATATCATATCCATATTACCTCAATACGTAAAATATTTATTAAATCGAAGTAACATTTAATAATTATTTTCCGTGTCTGCTATTTTGTACTGAAATATAGATAAATAGTAACAATTTTACGCATCAAAAATTTGATCCCCAGATGTTTTTAACTCGCAAGGCATATTTCGGAATTTTGCAAACGGGCAAAAACTAACTCAGGTAGAAACAAATCATTCCGATAGACGACTGAACGTCAAGATTTTTTGAGAACAAAGACACTCTTGTAGTTTCAACTTGGTTCAAATATTTGAAAAATATAAATTAACATTGAACGAATACGTCTATGGAAAATTTATTTTCTAATATGAAGACAATTTTTAAATATAATGGTTATGAACGCTATGAACGATCTCTGTACGAAAATGGAATTGAACGATGCTAAGGACTTGTGCACATCGCGTATTTCGTACGCGCAGACAATGCGCGTGAACGGAACATTTTTTAGTCCAAAAAGTGTGTGGATCAAGTGTGTATCGCGTCGTCTGCGCGTAGAAAATACGCCGTGCGCATAGGGCCTAATCGTCGTTAGTCGAAGCTTATTAAAATAGTAAAAAATAGGCGAGAAAATAAGGTACGAGTTTTTATTTTCATCTTGTTGCACATTATTTGCTGGCCTCGTACTTATTATATTTTGATATGTTCCAGGCATGGTAATTGGTTCATACTTCTGGGGATGCCTGGCTGACACAAAAGGCCGAAAAGTTGTGTTGATAGCGACACTGATGCTCGACGGACTGGTCGGTATCGCCTCGTCCTTCGTACAATATTTTTGGCTCTTTTTGATCTTTCGATTCTTCAATGGGTTCGCGTGAGTCATGAATTCCTTCCAAAAATATATTTTCAACGAAGTTTATCAATAAAAATCCGATAGAAACGCTCTCAAGATAAATAAGTAGTAAATCCTCGTTCTATATAACCGAATGTAAATTTCTTCGTTTTCATATTTTTTCTAAATATTACCATTATTGTTAATATTCTCATATTATTTTTATGATGAAATGACTATAATTGATATTAACGAAAAGACGCAATTTGTTGTCTCATTCGCCGCTAGTGTTACCGGCGCAATGGGCATTTGCTTTCCCTATCTCGGTGAATTTCAACCAACCAAGTATCGGGAAAAAATTCTCTGCTGGATGGAAATGTTTTGGACAATCGGTGTAATAGTTCTGCCACGTGAGTATATTCCTTTCCATACAAATTCGTTCTGCAAAGCTCTATCGGGAATGGTAATTCACGTAAAAAAGAAAGATGCGATTTTGATTGTTGAATCTCACATTTTATTGCAATCCTACTTAACTTTGTTATGGTTAAATCGATGCAATGTATTTTATCTAGTTTTAATACATGCATTTTTTTCTGGTTAGTTATATTCTTTAACTTGCAAATTCTAAAGTATCCAGCGAAAATATTGACCTTTTATACTATATTTTTCATTGTAACGTGTAAAGACCATATTATACGACTCATTTTTCACTGTGATCGAATCTGAATAATGTACTTTTATTTCCTTATAACGCGAGTTTTTTATTCGCACAGTTATCGCCTGGCTAATCGTACCTCTCGACTTCAGTTATCAGTCGACCACATTTTATTTTAAATCGTGGAATCTCTTTGTCGCAATATGCGCTCTGCCGTCTCTGATGCTATCACTTTGGCTATTTGCCTTTCCCGAGAGTCCAAAATTTCTTCTGGAATGCGGTGAAACGGACGAGGCGCTTGAAGTTTTCAAATGGATCTATTCACAAAACACGGGAAATGACCCTGCGACATATCCGGTAAACGATAACAACTTAAGGCTTATTACCATTATTATCAGTTGTATATAAAGTTTAATCTACATATATTCTATTATTTATAATAATAGTTAATAATTCATAGTTCATATTTCTTCGCTATTTGCTTTTAGATTTTTAATTTATTGTATCAAATAATAGTTACAAATGTTTAACGTATAACTCCATAAAAAAAATATTTTTCTTCGTTTACAAATAATCAATGAATTTTGTGTTCTCGAGAGAAAAGCTCTATAGTAAAGTCTATCTCCTTTTAAAACTTTTACCAAGTTGACGAAGGAGGCCAAGTAATGAAACATCCCCTCGAAAAAATGGTTGTATGTTTCGCCTTAGAAAAAATGATGGTTTAACTTAAAAGTAGTTATTTTTTCTTATAGTTCATTCAGTCGTTTTATAATATTTTTTGATTAATCAATTGTACAAAAAAAAAGGAACATGGTATAATTTATGTAATAGCCAAGTACAATTTGCGTATTATGCCAGCATAGAAGAAATATTGTATATAACATTTTCAAACTATAGAAATAATCTTACTAGAAATATTTGATTTTCATTTGAAAAATCATATTATTATAACAAAACATTGATATCATCATTATAGATAAATTCTACCATCTGCATAAAAAACTTTTGCGACATAATATGTATATTTTTTACGTTTTAACACCTCTGTAATTGCCAAGCAGCGGCCAAAATATATTATATACCATCTGTAGTAGATGTGTGATGAATTGGAACATTCATATTCTCATCTCACTTTTGAAACCTTTTAAATCAAATAAGAATTCAAGTTTGTGGGGACCAAAGGGCACGTCACTGATACGATCTGTACTTCACAGGAGCATTAATTTAATCACCATTCGCATACTAATTGAGGGTAACAAAGTATTTAATGTAGTTATGTGTAGAGGATGGAAAATAATTTTACTTTTTCGAAACACAATCATACAAAATTCACTTTTCAAAATGAGCATATTGCCATCATCTAAAAATACTATCTCCAATCTCTACCATCTGACTAAGCAATTTAACAGTTTTAACCTGAGTTTTAAGTTGAGTAGTTGGGAAGTCGAAATCCGTCGCCGAGCTTTTTTTTCTCAACCATGAACACCAAGACCTTGCACAGCATTTCCAGTGTGCTTGTGTGGTTCATACGTTGCATTTTGGTATAACACTGATATCAATTTTTCGTTATAATAATGTGATTTAAAAAATAAGAATGAAACATTTTTAATAAGATTATTTCTATGGTTTAGCAATTTTGTGTACAAAATTTTGTTGTACACTTGCATAATGCGTACATTGCACTTGGCTATTACATAAATCACGTCATGATTTTTTTTTACAATTGATTAATTGAAAGAATATAATAAAACCACTGTTTGAATTAGAGCAAACAGTGATTATTTTTAGGTAAACCACAATTCTTTGGAATGTAAATAAGCAACAATTTTTTAAAGTTTCTAAAAGAGATTTTATTTATTTTGAAATGTAAATTTCAAATATGTTCAAAGTGAATACACGTGTAGAGTTTCAAATTCATATTCAGCAGAGAGCTGAAGCGTCTCAAGATATTTAAAATTCGAAATAAGTTAGAGATCGGCATCCGCAACACAAGTGAGATAATGGTATCATAAACAGGTTGTTTTATTTTTATTATTCATATCATCACAAAATTTTCATTACTTTTGTGACCATGAACTGTCATTGCAGTGTATATTTCTTACATACTTGTACACTCTGCAACAAAATGACAGAAACAAGAAGAAACAAAATTTGTGATTTTGCAACACGCCGTAACTATGTGAAAAATGCTCATATACGGCTGATAAAAAAAAGATGTCGAAGCTCGAAGTCGCTAATTTTCAAATGCTTTATTAACATTTTTTGTGCAGCCATGGTTGTGGTGCATTCAAAAAATATCGCGAAACACAAATTTTCGGAATTTTTGGTCTATTTTAAGACTGTCTCTGGGCTGGGGAATTTTTTTTCCCTGATTATGCTAATGTCAGGGTCAGTAAGCTTGGTCATTTAGCTTCAATTTGGTTTTTGAACGGTCTCTGTACAACAATTTGTTGCGAAGATATTGGTCGTTGAATGAAAAATCGCACTTTTGTCTTTGATCATCGATATCTCATGAACTACTGATCGTGCAGCAAATCGAAGGATGGCTTGAAAAACTTGAATTAATCCTTACAAGTACCAGTTATTGCTTCAGGAAAGAAAAAAGTTTGTGTACTTTTTCTAACGATTTGAATAAAGTAGAAAAAAATGATATTTTCGAATTTTTCAGTAAATCTTCAGCTACTTTGCAAATAATGATGAAAGTACTAATGTTTCGAGGTTTTTTAAGCTTAAACGTATCCTCAATACCCCCGCAACATTTCAAGTTAATCCGTTTATTCATCTTTCCGTCCCGAATGATCACAGTTACAACAAAATAAAAGGGCCAGGTTTATTAGTCTTAGGCATCATTTGATGATTATCAGAATGAAAAAATACTTTTCTTACAATTTTACATTAAAATTAGAGAGAAAAGTTTCAAATATATGTTTGCAATTAAAAAAATGATTTTATTCAAAAATTGCTAAAACAATAAAAAATACAATTCTCAATCATTTTCGACAAGATTTGACCTTTGCATTCCACAATTCTGCTAATTGGAATTAATTGCACTAAGGGAAGGTTCTGCCTTGTTGGTCCAAAAAATGTTCGATTTTTCACCAATTTTTTATGCAAAAAGTATTAAATATAGAATGTTTACTAAGCGGTCTTTACACAACATCAAAATATTTTTTATAGTTTGACAAAACATGATGGTGGGAGTGGGAGGAGCCACGTATGTCGGTGCGCGGGTGATGACATTCTTCGCTTGCGAAAGTCCTAAGTCCCGGACAGGTCATCTGAAGCAAAAAAATCACACATATTTTTACTTTGTACAGTATTATATTGTGGATGAGTTGACCTAGAATCAGGAAGAAAAATTGAAAAATAAAAACATAGTGAGCGGTCGAAAGGAAGTTTGTTTTTTTTCCTAATAATTTTCGCAGTTTTTTGCTCGCTATTTTTTTATTTTTCATTTTTTCTTCTTGATTCTAGGTCAATTTCTACACAATATTGTACAAAGTGAAAATATGTTTGATTTTTTTGCTTCAGATCACCTGTCCGGGACTTAGGACTTCCGCAAGCGAAGAATGTCATCGCCCGCGCACCGACATACGTAGCTCCTCCCACTTCCACCACCATGTTTTGTCAAACTGTAAAAAATATTTTGATGTTGAATAAAGACCGCTTAGTCAACATACCAAATAGCAACATTGTATATTTAATACTTTTCGCATACAAAATTGGTGAAAAATCGAACATTTTTTGGCCTAACAAGGCAGAACCTTCCCTTAACCAAAAGGTTCATACCCCACGCTGTGTCTCGTACTCAATTTATATACATTCACATGACTAATTGGGGTTTAATATTTTTCTATTCAAGAAGCTCACAGGGGTCTGCAAAAAAAATTTACCATAACCACTTTGTTGTAAAAAAAATTTATAAAAATTTGTTCTACGTCATTTTTTCCCCTTTTGATTAAGCCACGGCAAATCTGTACTTTGGTCACTATTTGCAAGGTAGCGAAATCTTTACTATGAAACCAGAAAATTGCGCTTTTGTACTTTATTCAAATCGATAAAGTACGAAAACTTTGTTTTTCCTGAAGCAATAACTGGTACTTATTGGTACTTATAGATGCGTATAGATACTTATTTGATTTGCTGTACTGATCGTACAGCAAATCGAATAGGACAGTTTTAAATCCGTTCATAAGATATCGGTGATCAAAAACAAATGTGCGATTTTTCATTCAACGACTGATATCTCAGCAACAAATTGTCCGACAGAAACTGTTGAAAAACCAAATTGAAGCTCAATGATCAAGCTTACTGACCCTGACATTAGCATAATCAGGAAAAAAATTCGCGAGCCCGGTGAGTGTCTTAAAATCGAAAAAAAAATCCGAAAATGTTTGTTTCACGATACCTTTTTGATTGCACCATAACCATGGCTGAATAAAAAAGGTTGATAAAACATTTGAAAACTAGCGGCATCAAGCTTCAAAATATTTTTTTATTAGCTCTGTACGACCATTTTTCACATAGTTACAGCGTGTTGAAAATCACTAAACATGGTTTTTAAATTTCTAGTGCCGTCAATTTTGTTGCGCAGTGTACATTGGATTCGCATAGATGCTGGGCTTTGTTAATCACACTTGAGGCTGCGTAAGCAAATATCAATTTTCAATTCTCTTGAAATGGCTTTCGGGTTCGCAGTACCCAAAGCTGTATATTTTGCGTCCGATTGGTTTGAGAGAAATTCAGATTGTTGCCTTTTCGATATCTAAAGCTCTGAAAATGTTGTGATTGCTTAAATTCGATGCAAGACAAATTCATACCTGTGACCTCTCGTTGTTTGCGGTCGAGCTAAAAATTACACAGATTTGGCTTCACGATGCCAAAAGATATTTTTCATTCATTGCGATTCAAATCCGTGTTTTCAGCTCCCCGATACATACAGGTAAACATTTTTTGTTATCTTCGAGCAATTATGAAAAACGTTCATATTTCAGAATTTTCGGTACCGCAAAATATACACCCTTTGTTACCTGTGTTCGATGCAAGAGAATTTCACATTTTTCACTTCCTGTCCTGTTTCGCGTAAAGTATTATTTTATTGTCATCAAATGAATTTTAGTACCCAAAGATGTATATTCTTTATCTGATTGACTTACGAGGCATATACATTGTTGGCCTTTCAATAGCTGAAGCACTAAGCAGTTTTTATTTTGGAAGTTCGATGCAAGACATATTCATGCTTGTAGCTTCGCAATACCTAAAGGTATTCATTTTTTGTTGTCGGCAATCGAGCGAATCAGTTCATATACACTACCGGACAAAAAAGCACGCACCGTTCAATTTCCATTTATGTGCTATTCTCATTCCAAATATCATCGATAAACCAGACCTTGAGCAGTCACGACGAAAGTTCATTGGTTTTCCTTTACGCTGCCGTTGAAACAATGTTAAACATATTTGAAACCAGAAAGAGAACGATTTCAGCGCGAAGAGTAGCTGTTATATGCTGGACAAAAAAAAGTACGTACCCAAGGTTGATATATTCTCATCAGTGACAACAAAGCGATTTTTTCCCAACGAAGCTTAGGAAGACAAACGGAATGTAAACATATAGATTTGACGATTTTCCGGCCAGTTATCGATTTTCTGTGTTCGAGTACTGCAGCAACAAATCTGCGATACCAAAAATTGCAAGTTAAGTGCGAAAACTGGTAATTAAAGACAAAAAAAGGCATTTCTAAAAGAGAAATTGGTCGAAAATATGACATAATGAAGGTGTAGTGAGAAAAATATGCGAGAAGAAGTTCAAGGAATTAGTTATAGGCGGGGATAAAAATGGAGAAGGTAGAAAAAGAAAAACAACCGCATTGGACGATCGCAAAATTATCAGGGAGGTAATTCTCGAAAATACAGGCCTGAACATTTCCGACCGAACAGTCCGTAGGAGACTTCGAGGAGCAGGCTTAAAAAACGAAAACCTGGAGGAATCACTGCTAAAGATCGGTCTGCAGGATGAATTCATCTTTCAACAAGACAACGATCCTAAACATACGGCTCGAAAATCATCGGACTTTTTCCACTCTTCGCAGATCAAACTTTTGGATTGGTCAGCACAATCGCTAGATTTAAATCTTGTAGAAAATCTGTGGTCTATTTTGGACTAAAATGTTAATAAGGGCGACGTAACACCAAAGAAAAGCTTTTTGGTACTTTGCCGGCGACCTGGGACAATATCGACGAACAGCCAATTCACAATCTCGTAGAAAGGACGCCTCAGCATTTACAGGCTGTTATCGAAGCAATAGGTGGTCACACAAATATTGTTTTTTTCTTTGGCTGCATACTTTATTGTCCAGCCTAAAATTGGCATCCTCCGCGTTGAAATTGTTTTCGTTTAGCTTTCGAATATTTTCTATGATGTTTCAGTGAAAATGTAAACGTGAACTTATAAAGTATCGTTGAAACAGCTGTGGAAGTACTCCATTAACTATTTTCGTAAATATAATATTTACGAAATTTATTTGACTTCGCAATACCTGCAGATATTTTCCAGTCGTTGCTGTTGACACGAGACAAATCCATATTTTCGACTTCGCGATACTTGCAGATAAACATTTTTGAGTGCCTTCGAGCAGTATATGAAAACATGTTTCTGGCTTTTCACCGGAGCTAATGAATTTATCTATGTTCAATGAAACATTGTTTCATACTTTTGGCTTTCCATTCGGTTCAGTGTAAAATATTGTATTATTCAATGGTCTCTGAACATTTTTTTCTTTGTCGGTAACCAAGAATGTAAACTTTCTGTTTAATCCATTCAAAATGAATTTATTTTTCCCGCTCCAAATTGAAGAATTTTCCCTCGCCTATGTTCCAGCAAGAAAAATGCATGCCGTCGGCCTCTCAATACCTGAAGGTGACGATTTTTTATTTGCAGCTGAGTAAGCAAATTCATAGATTTGGCGTAGCGAGGCTTACAATTAGACATTTTCCATTTGTTGTCTTTGACGTGAATCGAATTGATATTTTATTCTCCTCGATACCTACGGGTATACATTTTTGGTTGTCTATGATTTGTTAGTACCTAATAATATATTGTTTTCCCTACCTGTGTTCAACGCAAGACAATTTCATATTTTTGGCATTTCATTTTCTTCAGTGCAAAGTTTCATGTAGACGAGCTCAACGTTCTGCTTTCTGCTCTATTCACAATTTCGAAGAATTTTTTCGGTTGGAATTTGCAACACGGAGTACCTTCCTCAAATTTAATGTTGGCCCTGAGACGGGCCGTTTATTTTGCACTTATAATCGGTCCCATCATTTTTAGAGGTTAGAGCTGTAAACATTACTGTAACACATTACATATGTATATATGTATAGCAAGCAAGGTGCAATTTCTCGTTGAGAAGTGCAATAGAAGTCGAGTTATGGAGCCACATTGTATGCCCAACCTACCTCACGAGGCTGCGCAGAGCACGTCGAAAACACGTCGGTTATTAAGCCTGTTGAGAAAAGTGTTTTTCAACTCTCAAAAGAGCGTAGGTACAATGTTGACGGCATGACTGAATGACTTTATTCAATTCAACAAACGCTGCCGCATCTCTTCATTTGTAAAGTTTTGTGCTTTTTTTGTAAAGCTATCTACTTTCAGATTTTCAATTTATTGTAACCAATAATAGTTAAAAACGTTCAACGCACAACTCCATAACAAATTTATATAGCTGCGTTTAAAAATAATCAATGAATTTTGTATTCTTGAGAGAAAAGCTCTATTGCAAAATCGAATCGTAAAGTTTTTTTCAATGGCATAATCCATGAGATTCTAAAAAAACAGTTTCAATTTTTCAACGCGTAAGAATCATGGGATTTACAGATTTATCTCGAATGGATATGATTTTTTCGAAAATCTGTCAATAAGTTCAAGTTTCCAGGTCCATATAAAGCAGATGAGTATTTAAGCAAAAGTGAATAAACAAATTTTTCAATATATTTTTGCCAGTGTAGCCGTGCTTAGCGACATATAAAAGTTTCATTACATTTATGTCAGTACCCACTGCTATTTCCCTACCTTACTATCTACTTCACTTTACATTTTATTTTTTGATTATTCATCGAAATTCATTTGAAATCTTACGAAATCTCTATCGAAAATTACTATCCCTTAACTCTGCATTTTCCACCTTCCTCCATTATTTATGAAAGCCACTACAAAAAAAGAAATTATGCTTCAATCACTTCGTTATAGAAATGCTTCACAAACATGTTTTTATTATGTAAAAAAAGACACACAAGACAATTTTAAGATATTAGAAACCAATCGAACATCGGATACCTTCTTTCACTAAATCTTCAAGTAGGATGACGATGAATTCGTATTCACTACACTTGACAATAAACTATTGATGCGACAAAGTTCACAAGACACATCATTGCAATTGCCCTCAATCGTTACAAAGCGTACGCTGTCTACCATCAATCATAACCATTATTTCCTGTTTACTCTCCATATTCGCTGTTATGCTGCCATGATCGTTGTATTCGCAAAGCCATAATTAATTATTCTGTCAATTGTATTGGAATCAAATATATATGGATAATCGTGACAGAAAAAATCGTTTAATAGTAGCGATAATAAGAACAATAGAATAATGATATCCGTACATCTCGTGAGTCTCATATAAGAATACCTAAAAACGTTCAGTTTTTTTATGGCCTACATCGGTCGAAGCGAAATTTTAGCAATCATAAAGAATGAATTTGCGTTGTAATCCAACGATGCAAGCTTTAACATCATTATATCGATTACTCCTAATTTAACTCAAATCTGCCCATGAAATCTCGAACGATTCATGATACTCAATCGAATTCAATGGTGACTTTTCCCGTGCTGTTTTATTTACTGATTTACTAATGGCCTGCGTCATACTATTGGTCAGGTTAAGTCACTTCAAGAAAAGCCTAATCCTAAAGACAAGAGTACAAGATCATTGAAGCTTCATAAGAGGAAGGATCTCAAAGTATTATGCACCGAAGTTTGGGATCTCACGAAGTCGCTTTGCCAACCTCCATACCTTCGAAACACTTTACTCGCCTGTGCCATTCAGTTTGGTTTGACGAGCAGTTACTATACACTTATGGTTTGGTTTCCTGAGCTATTTACTAGGTAATGGACTACGCACTTTTTCCTGAAAATAAACTACCTTATATATTTTATTGAATATTATCATTATATTACTGAATGCTAAGTCACTGCATTTTGTTCTCGATTAGAAAGATTTTCTTTCCGACGATGGATCAGTAGATAAAAATGTTTCAATATTAAAATTGTTTACTTCGGTTAATAATCATTTGTGGGAAATACGTATTTCGATATGCGATAAATTTAATAACTAAGATTTCATTCCTGCAATTTTTGGAATTTTGGAGTCAGATTTTTCGCATTTGGTCAAAATAAAAAATGTTGGTACTGGCAAACAACATTGTACTGGCTTGCATTTTTACTACGTTTAATCTTGTATCAATCGAATAAATATTTTTTTTGTCAGGAATTCTTGTTTTGGTTTAAAAGAAATAACATTTTCTTGTACATCAATTAAAAATATTTTACACTGATTTTTTTTTATTGAATTATGTTTACTCCTAAGCAAAATAGTGACTGAAATTTGCATTTCGGACGAGATTTAGAAATGCTATTTCCCAATTTAATACATGGGTCGAATATTCGACAGAGATATTAATAATTAATCTAAAATTTAAAAACAGGTTCGAGGACTTCGAAGTCGAACATCATGGTGAAACTACTTCGGTCTGTATCGTTTCGGCTCTACCACAGAATACTTCGGGACTTATGGATATGACGAGCCCTGATTGCATCGCAATTATAGCGCCCAATGTCTATCTTCACACCGTGTACATCGGGCTTGCTTGTATACCCGGTTCCATCATTTTACCGATCTTTATTCACAAAGTTGGTGCTAAAGTATTCCTCAGTAAGTGACGAATGTTTTTCGAATTTCGCAACTTCTTTGTCCCTGTTTAAATATAATTGCAAACCTTGAATGGTTCGGGTCGTTCCATCGTAATTACCGGCATTTCCCATTTCATTGTCACAGTAATCAAATTCTTCGTTACCAAATAGCCCGTAAAATTTAGACCTTAGACCTTTAGACCTTAAAATCATTTATGAATTTTTTTTGCTCACCTGCAACGATTATAACGTTTTTATTATCATACGTCAATCTCATTTGCTCGTTCATTAACTTTTCGGTTCTAAGTTGGTAACTTTTGTTTTCTTTTAACAATGCGATTAAATTTCGTACTTGGATTAAAGTGTTCAAAGCTAAAACAGGTGGGAAAATTATTTTTTAAATTGTCTCATTATACTTGTCAGATTTTGATTTTGATTTGCATCTTCGTGAATTTAAAAAAAAACGGGAAAATATTTTTTTATTCCAGTTGTATCACTTGTTGTGTCCGGTGCCGTTACTGTTGGTTTCTATTACGTCATCAATTCAACTCAGAATCTTATACTCTCGTGTATCTTCGAGGCTCTTACTTCCCTCGGAATATCACTCGTTTATTGCGTTATTGTGGACATGTTCCCGACAAATTTAAGGTAGGTTTGTCAAATTACGAAGAAATAATAGGATATATTGAACAAAACTACCTGTAAAGAGAGCCTATGTATAATAATACATTTGCTTGTGTTAACAGAGTAATGGCTGCTGCTTTGTCACTTACCATGGGTCGACTGGGAGCGCTCGTTGGTAATCTCCTTTTTGGATATCTCATCGATTTAGCGTGTATAGTACCTGTTATTATTTTCGCCGCTTTTCTCTTTCGTAAGTATATTTTTTTTAATTCGGCATAATTTGCAGATAATTATTGAATCCAAACTCTATAAGTACTCTTAATGTTCCCACAAAAACAATGACTGATGGGTTTTTGTTGATTTGACTGGAAAATAAAATCAGCCAGCCAATTAAGATTTCGATTGATATATATATATAGGGAGAGAGAGAAGACAGCGGAAGAGTCGTGAAAATACTGTCGAAACGCTATGGCGCTCGCAGAATTGGTTTGCGATATGTATCTATATTTGATATATCTATCTATCTGTCTATCTATCTGTCTATCTATCTATCTCTCTCGAGATATATCTAGAGAGATAGATAGATAGATAGATAGATGTATCAAATACAGATAGATATCGCAAACCAATTCTGCGAGCCCCATAACGTTTCGACGGTATTTTCACGACTCTTCCGCCGTCTTCTCCGGCAAGTGTCTACTCGACCTAAGGAAAAAAGTGTTCGATCTGATAATGTTTATATATTTTTTTTTCAGTCTGTGGATTGCTCTCGTTTTTCCTTCCAAAGACTGGAAAGGATACGTTGGATTAGAGCTTCAACCCGATTCAGCACATCAACATTCGCCATACCAAGTTTGGTTTCTTATTGTTAGACGAAGAGGTCTCCGAAACGCTAAGTCAGCAACTTCAAAGCCGCGTTATGATTTAAGAAGAAAAAATGCGAGAACATTGCCGAGCCTCAGATTTTTAAGAAACATAAAACGTACGATATGATGAAATTGAAAAAGGTTCGTGACTCTATGTAAATATGTATTTATTCGCCATCATGTTAAATTCTATTCTTTTCTACTTGCTAGTGCACGAAACAAAAGTATTTTCCCCAATCCCTGATATAGCGGTCCTATTTATGAAAACATTCTTTGTCGTTAGATCTGATGATAGAGCGTTACTATATACGAGAAAAAAACCATTTGGCATAATTCCTAATATACCGATACTATGAACGCAACATATTATTTGCCGTAACGTCTGATATGGGGAAAATGTTTTCGGTGTTTTTTTTTATGTTCATGCGATCTGAATGAAGTGAAAGGAATAGACATATATCTTGGCTTTCGATATCAAGGATTAGTCAATTATGTTTTCCGTATACTTAGAGGTATGAGTAATAATTTTACTATTGTTAGAAGGAATCTATTTGTTTCGGATAGATCTGTCTCCATTTCCCCGTCCGCTTATTCACTTTTGCGCTTCTCTCTCTCTCTCTCTCTCGCCCCTCTCTCTCCCTCTCTCTATCTATCTATATGTTTAACGACCTATCTACAAGTACCTAAAATGCACACAAGTATTATCTTTCTGGAATATTCAACAACATTTATATTGTATTATGAGAGATATTGTATTATATGGATAATGACAGTAAATACGTTAATCACTTGGATGTATTAGCAGATATACGATTAATTAACATAGACATTTCCTCCAGTTCGTTTTTTTTCTTCTTAATACTGTGGAATTGCGCATACCTGAGAAAATATATATGTTTTACGTATATATATATATATATATATATATATATATATATATTGTGACGGTAAATTCAAGGTTTTCCTCTGCGTCACAAAGGGGCGTCGCGCCTCCGCCCGGCGATTTTTCCCGGGGCGCCAGCCGCGTTAGCGGCTCGCCGAGCGGTAAGTCGCGACGACCGATTAGCCCGACCGGCACAGCTTTTTAAGGTAGAGTGGCGGGGTCAGGGGCTGAACACTTGTGCAACAACAACAAAAAAAAAGACTAATCACTGGCAGACACTTCTGGAGAGAGAATTATAATTTATTCCATTCGGATCATTTCTCGGCGAATAACTCTATACAGGATTACACAAAAGCCGCCGTCCGGCCTATCTCTTTTCTCTCTCTCTCCTTCTCAACGGGTTCACAATCACAATCGACACGAAAAATACGCAAAGGACCTGCCACGTTCCTCCCTACACCGCGACCCGGGGCAAAACACGCGAACGGCGGAGGGATAGCGTTAAATTGACGGTAGAGCTTTTCTTTACGCCGGGGGCGGCCGCACTCCACAAACCGACTTAATTGGTCCCCAACAATTTATTCTACTCGTCGACCGTCTCGCTCGGCTTTCCGTGGTCAAGTCCCCTTTCGCGAGCGAGACGGTCGACTCGAGATCTCCGTCCGAGCCGTTCACCCCTCCTCTCCGTCATTCGCGTCGGCCGTTACCGCGCCAAAATTAAATATTAGAGACTTATTAAAATTGTCGGTGACGATGACGGTGATGGGTACGATGGCGATACGATAACGATAAAGATGACGATGACGATGGCGATGACGATGACGGTGGCGATGACGATGACGGTTGACGGATGCTGATGATGAAGGTCCAGCCTCAGCCCGTCGATCCTACCCATCGCATCGAGTGTCGAGCGATTCGTGCTCACGGCGTTGGTGCGACGTGCCAAGGTCGGCGGACGCGCCGTTACCGAGTGAGAGGGATTGAGGACCAGCCGGCTGCCGTACGTTCGTTTACGATACGCAATACGTTCGAGCCGGAGATGGTCCCCGCGTCTTAGATTGCCTGACGCTGCGAGTCGTCGAAGAAGGCTGGTACTGTGATAACGGCGTTTGTCGAGTTCTGACCGAGATAAGCTTCGACCGTTTCCTTTATCACCTTCTGTACCATGGACGGACTCTGTCAGCCTGGACGGTCGCGTATTTGAACGTCCGCCGATCAGCTTTCCACCGCTGATCGTAGTGGAGAAGCGTTCCAGAACGTGGGCCGAGCTGAATCGTCTCGGACTCTCGAGCGAGGGCAAGATCGACCAGGCGCACCCCGACTGGAAGATACGAGGCCGCTGCTATGAGAAGGATCTCGAGGTTTCCGAGGCGGCCGCCATTTCCCGCGCGCCATCGTACCATATCGCATGAACGAATAAAATTAAAAAAAATATAATCATACAATTACAAGAACGTAATTATAGAACACAAAAAAAGAATGATGATCAAGGGACAAGAAGACAAATAAATAAGAACGATAACGGCGCGCTCGGGCTCCCGTACGAGGATAAAAACCGAGCGAGAGGGTCGCCTTCTTAGTGGCTTTGGGGCTCCTCCATTCTGCCACGTGACAACGCCCCCACCCTACATTTTGGCCGTCCCGGCCAACGGAATTCGGCCACAGACCATTTCTTCTATGTCAAGTGCGAACCCGGCGACAGGCTCTGGCAAAAAAAACTTCTTTCTTTTATCTTTTTTTTTTGTTTTATTTTTCCCCTTCTGAGTGATCCTCCAAATCGGAAATTCGTCGTTAGGGGCGAGAGAAATTTAATCATTCGAGTGCGGTCCGATCAGTTCGCGGGAGGGATTCACCACCCAAAGACGCCGCAATAATAAATCACACAAATAAATAAATAAACAATTAAGTAAATAAATAAATAAATAAATAAATAAATAACGGTCCACGGGGGGAAAACCACACCCAATGACGCCACAATAAAATTCACCAATAAATAGGAACGTTCCAACGCCACACAACCCACATAAATAGAACAATCGCAAAACATAACATAACCAAACGAAATAGATAGTCCACGAATACGATAACCTGGCACGCAACTAATCATAATTTTAATACTGCACAGTTCGAGGAATAGAGGACGGGGAAAATCCTTCGCATCCTCAGTCCTTGAACTGGAAAACAAAATTGCTTAACATCGAATAACCTAGTATAATCCATACGTAATTATATAAATAAGCAGGTAACCCATTAGGGGATTTCAGGATGAAGGCCCAACGGGGAGGAAGGGGGTCATGATATAAGATTAGTACGAGTCCACCCCCATGTGAAGTTGACAGATACGAACACAAAGGTGTACGGCGGATAATTAAGCCATCCTAGCCATCTACAAGTCGACCTTCTTGTTCGTCCTCTAAGTTACATCCCGTTCCCTGTCCCTCATCCGCGGACCGCGAGGTGGGAGCGTGGTAAGGCTTCAAGTCCTCGATTGAAACCTTCGGGACTGTTGAGCCATCTAATCCGGCCAGCGCATACACCACCGGGGAGAGAACCTTAACAACCCGAAATGGTCCTGCATATCGCGGTACAAGTTTCGCGGCGACGTATTGTTGGGCGGAAGATAAAACTCTCTGTCTCTTTAAGACTAAATCGCCCACCTCGTAAGTAACCGCCCTCCTATGTTGGTTATAATATCGGGAATTCCGCTGATAGGCCTCTTCTAGATCGAACCGAACGCGTCCGCGAAACTCCTCTAACCCCTTCATGTACTCCGACCACTCCTCGATGGGCATTGGGTCGATTTCCTTTCCTTCCTTATCCATGTGACCATAAAAATTATGGGGCCTCGGCACCCGGCCGAGGTTGAGGAACGCCGGGCTACAACCGATGGCCGAGTGGTGAGCCGTATTATAGGCAAATCTGAATTCTGCCAGGTGCTCATCCCACATTCGCTGGTCACCTTCCAGAAATGCGATCATCATCGTCTTCAACACTCTGTTCACTCTCTCCACTGGGTTCGCTTGAGGATAATAAGGGGGGGTCGTAGTATGAAGAATACCTTGGTTCCCCGCCCACTCTTTTAAGCTCCTATTAACGAACTCCGTTCCGTTGTCCGTCAGGATCACTTCAGGAGTTCTCCAACGTGACAGGACCAGTTCATTAAGGGCCTCTGCTATCTTTTTCTCCGTGGCCTTCCTGAGAGGACAGCATTCCACCCACTTAGAGAATAAATCTTGGATTACCAGGACATACAAATGTCCTGCGCGACTCGGGGGATACGGCCCCATAATATCGGCAGCAACCACTAACCATGGAGCCTCCAATACCCGCCTTCCCATCAAGCCAGGCGGTAGGGCTTGCTCTACTTTTACGCGTTGGCAGATCTCACAGCCCTTCACGTACCTAACCACATCCCGGTACATTCTAGGCCAGTAATAAGCGGCCACTATTCGGCGATAAGTTTTATCCATTCCCAAGTGGCCTGCTTGAGGCATATCATGGTTCTCACGCATTACCTCCCGTCTCGCCGGAAGTGGGACCACCAACTTCCATTCCCCCCCGTTCGGCGGATTTCCGGTCGGCCGTTCTACGATTCGACGCACATATAGCCTCCCATCCTGGATTCGCCAATCGGGGAGGCGGATACGCTTAGTGAGCACCTCCAGCCAGCGTGCCGAGTACCATTTATCCTGCGGGTAGGGAAGGTGGGGCCCCGTATTCAACAGTGGCATCACTGACCGTCGGGAATTCGTCTTCCTCAACCTCTGCGGCGCGCATCGGCTCATTTGCCTCATATATCCGGGAGAGGGCGTCCGGGACGCGATGGAGCGCTCCCTTCCTGTGTACGACTTCAAAGTCGTACTGCATCATCTGCAAGGCCCAACGGGCGAGTCGGCCCGTCGGGTCCTTGAGATTCCGCAGCAACTGTAAGCTTCCGTGGTCCGTTATTACCACGAAATGATATCCCTCGAGATAACCACGGAATTTCCGTACCGACCAAAGAATGGCCAGGCATTCCAACTCGGTTACGGTGTAATTCCTCTCTGCACTGGTCAGGGTACGGCTAGCGTAAGCGATGGGATGCTCTATACCGTTTACCGGCTGCGTAAGCACGGCTCCCAATCCCGTAAGGCTCGCATCTGTTTGTAACGTGAAGCGTTCAGTAAAGTCGGGTCTGGCCAGGATCGGTGGGTTAATCAGAGCTCGTTTTAGCTTATTGGCGGCTGTCTGCTGTTCCTCCCCCCAGCCCCATTTCTCCTTCTTTTTAGTGAGCCGAGTTAACGGTTCCGCCACCGTCGCGTACTGAGGGATAAAACGGCGGTACCAAGAAGTCATGCCCAAAAATCGGCGGAGCTGTTGGATATTCTGGGGTGGCGGGTAATCAGCGATCGAGGCAGTTTTCGCTGGGTCCACTTGTAGTCCCTCCCTGTTAACCAAGAATCCCAAATATCTCACTTCAGAGCAACAAAATTCACATTTCTCTGGGTTGATTAATAGTCCGGCTTCGCGAATCCGATCAAATACTTTCTCCAGCCACGGAAGATGGTCTTCGAAAGTCTCTGTTAGAACGATAATATCATCTAGGTAAGCAAACGCGTTCGGTTCCATGCTGGGGCCAATCAGTTTATCTAGGAGTCTTTGAAACATCGCAGGGGCATTAGTAAGACCGTAGGGCATGCTTTTAAATTGATATAAACCCCTTGCCGGTACGGTGAATGCCGTGATGGCGCGCGACGAGACTTCCAAAGGGATTTGGTGGAAGGCTTGGCTCAGATCGATGGTTGAGATGTACCTAGCGGCCCTCAACTTGTCAAGAATATCGTCCATACGAGGGAGGGGGTATGCGTCCTTCTTTGTTACGTCATTTACCCGCCGGAAATCAAGGCAGAACCGGTATTCCCCGTTTGGCTTTCTCACCATGACGATCGGGGAGCTCCAATCACTATTAGAGCTCTCGATTACATCTGCTTGTAGCATTCGATCCACCTCGGCGTAAATGGCGTCACGTACCACGGGAGTAACCGGATAACACCGTTGCTTGATCGGGGTGGCGTTCCCCACCTCAATCCGGTGCTCAGTTAAGGTAGTCCTCCCCGGCGCCACTCGCAGCAGTGGGATCGTGATCGCTAGGAATTGATCTAAGACGTCCGCCTCAATAGGTGTTAGGTCCGTCAAGGGAGCACAGACCTCTACCGTCCCATCCCGTCCCCGATCTACGAATGAGAATTCCTCTTCCGGGCACCCAGTAAATGACCATATCCTACGGCCGTGATACACGACCACCCCCAGTCGCCCTAGCGAGTCCAGACCAAGCAACAAGGGCACCGGCAAACCTGCGAATACCCGGGCCGTAACCTCACAGTGATGACTTTTTAATTCTATCCCAAACGTCACTTCCTCTTTACAGACAATCCTCACCCCATTTTCTATCACACTCTCACGATCAGGGGTTCTCTTTCGTCTATAGCCTAACTGCATGGTGATCAAAACACCCTCGGATCCTACGTAGGTATTGGTAGAACCACTATCTACCATGGCGAGAAGGGCCCTTTCCCGAATGTATACCCGGACGAACAGAATCTTACACGGTTGCTCGGTCACTGCCGAGACACAAAAGTCTTCTAACGGTCGGCGATAAGCCAACTGGAAGTGGAAAAGATCTGGGCTCGGTGATGTCGGAGACGCTACTGCCCTTAACAACGCCTCCGGGAGAGGTTTCCCGGGCAATCATGGGGATATCGGGTGGTAACTCCTGGCTTCCCACATCGGAAACAGTGTAGTTTTGCGGGCCCCGAACATTCCCTCGAGCCATGCCCACTCTTACCACAGTTCCAGCAGGTGATGCCCTGAACGGTGTCTTCGACTCTCATTTTCGTCGCCTCACGTGGCATCGCCCTGGGTCGGGCACTCTCCGTCGGTCCATGGAACGGTAAGGTCGGTGGTCGCGCCGAGGCTGTCACTCGGGGCGCCGGTCGCAACGGGGTCTTCTGCGGTCCTGGTCGAGTGGCTCCAGGCCACGCAGGATGTGTTTCCTGGCCGGATAGTATCTCCTGACTGTCGACGATACCAAATGACACTGACGGCCGCGTCGCCCTCGGCGGATGGTATGCCAATTCCGGGAAAACGAATTTTTCTGGAGGGATCGGTGTTAAATCGCCCGTCTCATTATTCCGCTCCAACTCCACGGCCATGTCTTCCAGCTCATCCACCGAATGTACCGTTTTGCGCAGAATCAGAACTCGCAATCGCAGTAGGAGATTCCTGTGGGCACAGTTGAGTCGTTCCTCCTCTGTCATCGGTGGTTCGACCCTATCAAACATGGTGCGCATGCATGTGAGGAAATCCGAGACGGGTTCCCGTTCCCCCTGACATCGCCGGTAGATCTGTTCCCTCAAGGTGAACTGTAGATTCGGATCACCAAATCTATGGCGCATCGCTGTTACGCACTCCCGCCAGGTCCTCAGGGTCGCCTTCTTAGTGCGGTACCAGTGGATTGCCATCCCCCCCAAAAAAGTCGGCAAACAATTGAGTAGGTCGGAGTCAGATACGGGGGCCATTACTCTTTTCTCCGCGACTCGTACTAGGAACGATTCGATGTCTTCGTCAATACCACCGTTAAACTTCAGATCCCACTTCCTCAATATCTCGTATGCTGATCGAGGTAGCAGTGCGTGCTCAGTGGAGGACCCTCTAATTGGTGGCCAGTGATGTCGTAGGTCTCGCTTTACCTCGGAGTCCCCATAAACGCCTTCCTGCCTTTCGGTCGAGCTCGCGCCACCTGGTCTCCCGTGTCCCGTATCAACGGCATCGGCACATCCCATTTCGCCTGGAAAGGTTCCCGCTACTGAGGTCATTTTCGGTCCTGATCCGATCGGACCGGGTGGTCGGTAACGTGCAGGTCGACCTGGATATGGCGTTGGAAATACCAGGTCAGCCCTCTGCCCCGTGACCTCGGACGGGTTTTCCAAGGACCGTGTCATTCGAAACTCCCTTGGTTGAGGTAGGTTCGAAGGTTCGTGGTCAGCCGGGAATTCGATGTCCACGCATACGTCGTTGGTGTCCACTTCCGGGGGTTCGCGTGCTTGAAAGCGGGTGAAGCCGGTGTCGTCGTGTTCAGGACTAAAGGGGCGTCTCAAGACATAGTTTAGGCGATCTAAAATCTCCCCGCGCGTACCCTCGCTGGGTAACCCACGAAGCTGCAACTCGCGGCGGACGTCATCGCTGGCTAATCGCCCGCGCGGTGGGGCCGGGGCCTCCAAAGGTTGTAATTCCATGTTTAATCCTTTTTATTTCCCCTGGTCCGTACCTACGCCTATTACCAACTAAACCGAGCCAAGCCTTCGGACAGTTGGAGGGCCCTAGTGAGCGGGAAAGGGACAAATAATTCCCCGGCGCCAAATACGGTCCGAATAAATTATGTTAGGTCACGAGTGTCGAAGACAGAGACAAGGAACGAAACGCGAAACGAGTCGGATTTTATCTCGGACAGTAATCAGATTATAATAACGAATAGTCGATAATTGGAATGCATGAACAAATGACTGATAATTCCAATCTCACGGTGTGGAATAAATTTCGACCAAAAAAAAACAAAAACAAACAAAAAAAACAAAATGGAAAAAATATAAAAATTGAATTAAATAAATAAATAAACAGCGAAATAACAAAATTGAGGAAAAGGGAAAAAAATTAATAAATAAAAAAAACAAAAAAAAATATGCAATGAAATCGAATAGGCCGTTAATATAGGAAGGTAGATACTCCCAAATAAATAAAAACAAATAAATAAGTAAAAAAAAGGAATTAAAAAAAAATGTAAAAAGATGACAGGTTTAATAAATAAAACGAACAAATCGGTCTATGGATAAAATGTCGACAGAACAGAATGAAATTAAAATTATCAGTCACTATCTATGACTAAATAAAAAAAACGATATTAAACGGCAACCACAAAATAAATATAGTTAAATTTAAATAAATAAACTAATCAGCCAATAGGAGCAGTCAGTGAATAATAAATAAATTGCATAAAATACCAAAGTCAATTCATAAAAGTTCTCAATGATAAAATGGGTAAAACCGATAAATAATTAAATCGAAATAAAATAGGTAAATGGTAAAATTAATAAAATGAGTAAATCGCTAAAATCGGTAGTCAAGAAATAAAATAAATAAACCGCAACAGCAAAATAAAATGGTAAAATAAATAAAATAGATAACTATAAAAATGAACCGTCAGTGCGAACTGGACAAATCGTCAGATAGATAAATTGACGGAACATAAAAAAAAATAATTAAAAAAAAAGATTTAAAAAAATGAATGGCGTCGGTGGATTGTTAATGTCGTGATCAATAAATAAAATAACGTAAAATAAATAGACGGAGTCAATTTGTAAAATTATCCAATCGTCAAAAGTCCCAAAATTAAAATAACGAAATTAAATTAAAATAACGAAATTAAAACAAACAAAAGGAATTTTCGACGAAATAAATAATGAACAATTAAAAGTAGAATAATTAAACAGCCAATAAACGGTTGGCGCGAACAGTCAATTGCGATATTCTTACTCACGCCCGGCGCCGTCGGTAAAGTCGGGTACTGACGAAGCGCGTCCTCGGCGAACTCGAATAAGAGTTTCCGAAATATTATTCGAGGAATTTCCTCCGTGCTAATTGAATAGCCTTCCAAATCGCGACCAAGGCCGTGATCAATTCGGAGCTCGAACAATACCTCGCCCGGCGACAATAGCAGCGAGCTCTAAGCGGTTGACCAAGGGCAGGGAAAAAAAGGACGCGCGCTCGGTGTCGAACGGCTCGTCGATCAAACCTGCGACTATTTAATCGAAATTAATTTTCTCACCAATCTTTGCATGTAATAAATAAATTTTTCCCGACACCAAAAATACGATAGGACACGTCGATCACCAACACAAAAAAACACACACACAAGCGCGTCGAGAGAAGAGAGATTTTAATTATATAATTTTTATTTATTTCTTTTTATAAGACGAATCTTATTTAAATGTTTGCCCTGCCCCACGTTGGGCGCCAAATTTGTGACGGTAAATTCAAGGTTTTCCTCTGCGTCACAAAGGGGCGTCGCGCCTCCGCCCGGCGATTTTTCCCGGGGCGCCAGCCGCGTTAGCGGTTCGCCGAGCGGTAAGTCGCGACGACCGATTAGTCCGACCGGCACAGCTTTTTAAGGTAGAGTGGCCGGGTCAGGGGCTGAACACTTGTGCAACAACAACAAAAAAAAAGACTAATCACTGGCAGACACTTCTGGAGAGAGAATTATAATTTATTCCATTCGGATCATTTCTCGGCGAATGACTCTATACAGGATTACACAAAAGCCGCCGTCCGGCCTATCTCTTTTCTCTCTCTCTCCTTCTCAACGGGTTCACAATCACAATCGACACGATGGTGATGGGTACGATGGCGATACGATAACGATAAAGATGACGATGACGATGGCGATGACGATGACGGTGGCGATGACGATGACGGTGGCGATGACGATGACGGTGGCGATGACGATGACGGTTGACGGATGCTGATGATGAAGGTCCAGCCTCAGCCCGTCGATCCTACCCATCGCATCGAGTGTCGAGCGATTCGTGCTCACGGCGTTGATGCGACGTGCCAAGGTCGGCGGACGCGCCGTTACCGACTGAGAGGGATTGAGGACCAGCCGGCTGCCGTACGTTCGTTTACGATACGCAATACGTTCGAGCCGGAGATGGTCCCCGCGTCTTAGATTGCCTGACGCTGCGAGTCGTCGAAGAAGGCTGGTACTGTGATAACGGCGTTTGTCGAGTTCTGACCGAGATAAGCTTCGACCGTTTCCTTTATCGCCTTCTGTACCATGGACGGACTCTGTCAGCCTGGACGGTCGCGTATTTGAACGTCCGCCGATCAGCTTTCCACCGCTGATCGTAGTGGAGAAGCGTTCCAGAACGTGGGCCGAGCTGAATCGTCTCGGACTCTCGAGCGAGGGCAAGATCGACCAGGCGCACCCCGACTGGAAGATACGAGGCCGCTGCTATGAGAAGGATCTCGAGGTTTCCGAGGCGGCCGCCATTTCCCGCGCGCCATCGTACCATATCGCATGAACGAATAAAATTAAAAAAAATATAATCATACAATTAAAAGAAGGTAATTATACAACACAAAAAAAGAATGATGATCAAGGGACAAGAAGACAAATAAATAAGAACGATAACGGCGCGCTCGGGCTCCCGTACGAGGATAAAAACCGAGCGAGAGGGTCGCCTTCTTAGTGGCTTTGGGGCTCCTCCATTCTGCCACGTGACAATATATATATACAGGGTGATCCAGAATAGGTGTATCAGTGGGAAATGCCGGGTTCGGCAGGTTACTCCGAAGATTTCTACCGAGCCGTTTTCTTTTTTTCGCCTCCGCACAGTGGGACAGAATCCCAAAAAGCTGGCCAAAACCTCAAAACGTTGTCTAACGGCTTTGAAATCTTCTACTCGGGGGTTTTTGGGGTCGCTGATAACGAATCCAATATCACTTTTAGCAAAAAAATGGCGGATCCAATATGGGGACCGAGTATATTATTAAATTCTTATTTTTCGGTGAAATGTTGTATCTGGGGGTTTCGCATTGCTCTAATTACGAATAAAATGTTTGTTTTTAAATTTAAAAAATATTTCAATAGTAATTGCATCGGCAATGTATATGAATCAGAAAGATTCCGGCGGGGAAGTAGGTACAAATGAATTGAACATGAAAATTAGATAAGAATCTTTTTTAAATTTGTACACTACATCTACATTGGATTAATCTAGTCACATTCACTATAATTAAATTGACTATCGGTATATATAGTGGACACGTCAGTGTCGTCTTCAGTGTCCGTTTTTTTTCTTTTTCGGTAGTTTTCGTACACTTGAAATGTATGGACGGAAGCTAATTAACAGACGGCAAAATATATCTTGCATTGTCAAAGAACGGCTGCTCTTGCGCAAGAAATGATGGCGACATTTTTTTATATTTTTGTGGCACGTTTTATGTGCTTCCTCAGACATGCTTCCGGCCAAGTACCCCCTGGACTTGACCAAAAACGAACTCGAACAGGTTCCAAAGATCTTGCTCCTAAAATATTGGAGTGGATATGTTGGCTTATTGTGGGATCGTTTGCCAGAACATCATCGGAACGATAGTGAAGTGATATCATATCTTCCATGCATGGAGCACTATAATACACCACAGATGAAAGATCACATCGATGGCCCCCAGCTCAACGTCGGGAATGTGAAAAATGCTGTGGAAATTCTCTACGTACGGGATTCTTCAAACGTGTTTGAACCCGTTTTTTGGGAGTGTGAAAAAATGTCGGGGGAAATTCTCCACGTACGAGGTTCTTCGAAAGTGTTTGAACCTGTTTTTCATGATTGGAAAAGTGGGGAGAAGTTTGAAAATTTAAGTGGGAGGGTTATGAGGGAGCTTATAATTTCGTAGTCCAAGCTCAGGCTGCAGTATTCCACCGCGACATCAACATCTCTCCAAAAAGAACTTTGAAAGTGCAGGGAAAATGGATCTCTCGAGTATCAACAAAGTCAGCGTGATGGCGGAATTCCTTCCAACGAAGAAGCTGTCAGAACTCCGCGTTAACTCGGATCATCGAATCTCTGACATGAGGGCCGTACAAACCAAGTTTGGGAAACGCTACATCGCGGACATCGCGGATGAGTTCACTGTCTTCTTACCAGCGCGACTTGTGAAGGCCTTCGTTGAAGATTTGGAAATGTTCAAGCGAATGCGACAAACGGCACGTGATCATAATCTCTGGATGACATACAAAGGTGGAAAATACGACAGCATAAACTTTTTCTAAGTCTGAGCACGCACATGGTGGAAAAGACGAAATTCGTTGGAACACCATCGTCGACCGACTGTCCGCATCATCGAGAGTATGCTGCAACTGGCGCGTAATAGTCAGCTCTACATGCAGTTGTGGAAAATACAACAGCGTCGAGTTCCATCGTCTTTGAGTATGGTGGAAAAGAGCAAATTCGTTGGAGCAGCATCGTTGAGTGGAACAGCCGTTCGGATCACAACCGTCTCACCATCGTTTTCGACGTTTTAAGTGTTTGTCTATGTAAAAATGTATTTAAAGAAAAAAAAACTGTTTTATCGAAATGTATGAAAAGGAGAAATGCAAAACAATTTTCGTCGTAGAGTAAATGAAGAATACAAATGGAATACATTTTCATCGAAATGTTTTTTATTCATTTAAAAAAAATCCTTCGCTCACACAATGCCTCGTATACACTCAACCAGTTTTTCAGCGATTTTACATTATCATGGGCGCAGTTGTATTTCGTGTTGACGGAATGATGGGGGCATTTGGAGTTTGTGATTTTCGGCAACTTCTGCAGCGATGGACAGTTCAGAGTCCCCAAATCGATGACGTTTGTCGTGGGATCCGTGAATCTTGATAGCCATGCGCATTTCTCGAATCCCTTCGCATAGATGGTGCAAGACTTCCTTGCAAGACTTCTCGGATTGTCTTTCGAGCTGCCTCGTAAGGTATACCACTGTGTTCCCATCGGATTCCATGGAAATTGCGTTCCAACCACTTGTTTGTCATTTTGTACTTGGCCGGTAAAGAGTCCCATGCAAATGGTGCGTCGAAGGCGAGCGTCAGTGGTTCAGCATCCTTATCGTGGAGTTTAATGATGGACATCTCCTTTAGGACAAATTTGTTGATGGGTCTCTTGAAGCCCTGTACATCGACGATAAGCTCCATGTTGACTGACGTGGACGCGAATTATCAGCATGATTTTATACCAATTTTTTAACCCCACCGCTGATTGGATTGTACTCGACAATACGATAATGGAGGATCATGCAGTATGCTGAAGTTTGTGGTGGAATATTATTTTTCAATTCTAACTCAAGGCGCACGTCAACAGGGCCGGACTTGAGAGAATCGTTTTGCTTTGAGCAGTCAATGACAACGAGGGGCGCTTTTTCTAAAAATTCAATCCTGCTCAGCTATGGTTCGGTCTCTTTGTTGTAATAGGTCGGTTGAAAGTTTGCATACATCTCGTAGAGTAGAGCATATTGATTTTGATCAATGTTCAAATTCAAATTTCCATATGGATAACATTGTGAGTTGAGAAAAAGTTCAACATCGCTCAGGTTACAATGATCAAAGTGGCTCGCATTTTGTTGTTTCTTATTTTTCCGTCCCGTCTGCAGCGCGAGTATGACATAACGTGGCTTCTCCAGCTGATTCGAGGTTTTCACAGACCACACGTGCTTAGAGGTCGCAGGCAGCAATGGATATTCATACAGTTCCCATGTTCGGAAACTCATGGAGATTGGTGCGTCTTTGGCAAGAAACTTTAACAGCTGAATTTTTCGCTGGTTCGAGACTGTTGCATACGGTACGAGCCATTCTATTTTATGCAATACGAGTTTGTAGTCTTCGGGCGCTGTTTGTACAATGGCATTGTCGTCGGTCTTTGATCTCGTGAGGATCAACTCGTGCTTGGCATTTACGACAATTTTACGATAATCTTCGGCAAACCCGAGGAGCATGCTGAGCGGAATGCACACATCAAAATTTCCCGATACATCTACAATTTGCTTCGTCTCTTCGACATCGAACCATCCAGTGTTCTCGAGCATAGAACTTTTGGCCGGTGAGAGAGATGAATATCCCTTAATTACACGCGTAATGCCAACATTCTTATTACGATCGATTTCTATGGCATTTAATTCATATCGCACTTCCTCAAACAAATGACAAATAGCATTGTTGACGAGTCTTGTAGCAGAGGTCGGCGTCCCATCACGCTTGGATAATTTCCCGCATATGTGTAGGGAACTCTTGCTTGGCAGAATGCAGAGGTCTTGATGTCGGATGGCAATACGGATTTCATCGCTGTTATTGAAGGTTGAAAATGCATATGGCTGATGAGCGTGAATCTCACAATGGATGATGGATTCATCAAAGACCACGGGTGTCTGAATGTTTAGGATTTCTTCTTCCATTTCACGCAACAGATGCACAGAGCACAGACTAGATAATTTTTTACACGCTTTCGCCACGCACTTTGAAACCCAAACTCTTCAAGAGTAGCACGTTTTGAGGTGTTAGCACTTTGGGCGCTGGCCGACGACTGATTGCTTTTATCCATGGCCGTTTATTGTTATTGGAAGATCTATTGAAAACTGTACCCATCACGACTTTACATGCAGGCGTATGGTGATCACTTCACCGCGGAGATTTACCAAATCACCGTCCTGATCCACTATGCGAAGCTGTATCGCGTCAATCGTTCGGCTCGTGATTGGCAGATAAATTATGTGGGAGGGAACTTCAATGATCTTATAGCCCGGTGGCGCAGATGGAAAAAATTCGTGAATTGTGTGTACTTTTGTCCGTGAATATAGGCGCCAGCGGTAATGTTGCACTCAACGCGTAAAGCATTCACTTTGAGAATGGCTGCAGGAAGGTCCGATTCGTGCCTTTTATTGGCTTCCAATTTGCGTGCCGTGAAGCCTAGTAGATGCCCAATAGAATCTTTCGGCTCAAAATTTACATCACGATCACACTCGATCTCACTGCGTAGCGTATTATTATTGGGTTTAATGCGAATTTTGATGTTTTTACGTGAGAGCTCGGCTTGTACGAACGTCTCAATATCCTCTATTTCATAACTGTCCTTAGGTATCATCAACACCTCATCTCCCACGTAAAGTTTATCGTGCTCAACGTCGATATTGGGTATAGAGTTGAAGGTTAACAATTCCAAGAGACCGAGAGTATAATTTTAGTGTGGCGAGAGTTCGATGGTGGGAAAGTATTGCGCCTCGAGTATGGAGGCGCATATATATAGTGTATACTTGTCTTTGTGCTGCAATTGTCGACAAAGAAATTTGAGACACATTCCCACATTCAATCGTATCATATTCCTCATATCCCTTATAATTATAATTTACGCTACCAACACGAAAATATCTCATGAGTTCGGATGGTGGTGGAAGATTGCCGAAATTATCAAAGTACATGACTTTCTATCCAGTCTTTTTGTAAGCGACCCAGTGCGTTCCAGGACCGGCATTTTCATCCAAATTTACAATTGCTGCTTCACATTTGAGAGGTCCGCTCGCTGGCAATGTGTCGCGCATGTAAACTCCGCGAAAATGTGGAATCTTTAGGATTTTTGCATATTTAAGTAGGTCGCGGTCGGTGAGGTAGCGTAACTTCTAGTTTTTTGGCTTGATATGAAGGGCCAATCCCTGCTTATATGGTTTTAGATGTAGACCCCGACCTAATGCAATTGCTTCAATTGTCCGATTATGACGCTTACTTTCATCCAATTCACGTTTAGCTGCTTGAGCAGCATTTACGGCTTTAGCTGTACTAGCCGCACCACCCAACAAAGCACCCGCAGCGCTAAGACCCGCAAAAATGGGCACGAGGAACGGTAATAAACCACCAATTTTATGGGGTACAGGTAGAACCCGAGGTGTGCGTACTTTACCACCTTGCATCTTTACAGCTGCACGAGCACCCTTTAGAGCTGATTTAATAATCTTATGTGGATCATTACTTTGAATCATTGTCTTCTTTGCAGCGCCAATTATCTTTTTCAAACAAACGCCACCCTTGCGGGTCTTTATCCCCATGCCAAATTTTCTCTTCGTCTTCATAATATTTGCCACACCCCAAGCACAGACTTTTTCACCGACACTAGCGTCTCTTGCGGTAACACGTTGCCCAGCCTGTTCAGCCAACACTTTATCCGCCAAATGTCTCGCCTCAAAATTATCCGGATTTTTCGAATACGCAATATCGTGTTGTTTGCAAGCCGTATCCAATGGATTAATGCCCGGATCACCACAAGCAAGGCGCTTGACCAACTTTGTGCCTGGTCCACAATACTGATACCCCGGCAGATGTAGTTCAACCGGGAGTTTGTTGATTAGGCGGTTGACAAATCCTTTACCACTCTTGCCATGCACGATCATGTCTAAAGACAATATGCGACTGATGGATAATCCCTATAAGAATCCTATTTATATGATTTCATCGTTAGTCGTGTGTGAGATGACGTCCAAGAAGCAAACTATTGGAGGCGGACTCCCCGTGATAAATTTCGATGAGTTTGTCGAAGACGGTGGGAGGAAGAAGAAACAAAAACGTCATGGGAATTTGTTGCCGGATAGCATACGTGCACTGTTTTGCGGTCCATCGAATTGTGGGAAAACCAACGCTTTGCTCACTCTCATCATCCATCCGAATGGTTTGAGATTTGAGAACATTTACTTGTATTCCAAATCGTTGAAGCAGCCAAAGTATAAGTTGCTCGAACAATTACTCGAGCCTGTGAGTGGAGTTGAATATCATCCATTTGAGGCACGTGAACAAGTGATAGCACCAAGTGATGCACGATCCAACTCTATATTCATCTTTGATGATATAGCATGCGAAAAGCAGGATAATGTTCGGGCCTTCTTTTCCATGGGAAGACACGAGATTGTTGACAGTTTTTATCTTTGTCAGACGTACACTCGTATCCCCAAACATCTCGTGAGAGGTAATGCAAATTTCGTGGTGCTTTTCAAGCAGGTCGATATGAATCTCAAACACGTCTACAACGACCATGTTAATGCGGATATGACTTATACGTGCTGTAAAAACATGTGTGTGAAATGCTGGAATTCCGACAAGTATGCATTTGTCACGATTGATTAGGATATCGACATTAACGAAGGTCGATATAGACAAGGTTTTGATTGTTTTCTCACCATTGATAAATGACTCATCGCTAGTAGTTGAAGAGACAGTATTGCGCATGCCGTGGTAGTGACAACATGAAGAGCGAACAATTGTTGCGTGAAATTGCCAAGGCGAGCGATGCAATCAGACGAAGGCATCGAATGATGAAAATTGGAAAAGATAGCGATGAGCAGAGAATGCAAGATGTCTTTAAGCCTATCGTGAGACCATTGAAAAAATTGGTGTCATATAAAAACGGTGAGGTGGTGGTGGTGAAGGAGGAAATTAAGGATGAAAAAGTGAGTGATCATGTTGAAGAAGGAGATGCGCTAAATAGTGCGAAACATCAATTGAAGAACGAGGCGCAACATTCCTTCAAGAGTGAAACCCAAGATTCGTTCAAATTAATATATGAGGATTATGATGATGACTCGCAAAATGTCGATGAATTGATCCGTGAATATATCCTGCTATTACAAACAAAGAGAAAGGCAAGTTTGGATGTATTATATGGTATACGGAATCTCGCAAGCAACAAATTAATGATTGGTAATTCTCCGATAATTTTCGACTCTCAATATATTCGCGTGGGAGATGCGAGTTATGCGAAAATTGTTGGATTAACAGAGCTGTTGTTTAAAAATGTGCCCAATGTCGAAACTCTCACACCGGACGATTTGAAAAACTATGAAAACATTGTAATCTCGACGAATGCGCACAAAAAATGTTATAAGCCTAGTGAGGCTATACGACGTAACACCAGCCACAAATTTAACACATATATTGCAAATATAGTTGATCATCATGTGAGACGGGGTATGCCAAAGTATAAGCTAGCTAGAAAAAACATACAATCGGACTATATTTTTTGGGACAATACAAACGAGCTAGTAGACCGTCTTCGCTTACTTTTGGCATCACAAGCAGCCGGAAATTCGGCCCATGCGAATGAAATTATATCGATTATCGAGGAATTGCGTGAAGCTGAAATCATTTATTAACTCAACATCGGAGAATTTACGCATTCTCATCGTGAGTGTCGATGTGTTTGGACGTCATTCAAGTAGGAGTGTACTCCACAGTAAGCAAGGTCGACCTGGGATTGGCTTCAGAATTACCGCAGATGGTCATTATGACTTGGGGCAGAAATGATTGTGTAACATTGCAAATCCGGAAGGAGAAGATGATGCTATCACTCTAAGTGCGTTACAAAAGAGATCCCGAACTATCATTAAGAACATACGCAAAGAAATGAATGAGAGTAGTCAGTTGTTGGTTAATGGACTTGAAGCTACGATAAGAGACATTGCAAAGACACTCGAGGCCAATGTCAAAACTCTACAAGATTTGGTGATGCGTAATTCACACGTCATTGCTGAATTGGATGCGCGACTGCGTGGACTGGAAAATGAACGAGAAAAGGAGCGCTCTCGTGCTAGAGCTACATAAGCCTGCTCGACGAAACTATCCGCGTCGGCATGTGGACATCCGTGGCTTGGACGAAACCTGGCAAGCCGATCTCGTCGATATGTCATCATACGCGCGTCAAAACTCCAAACACAAATTTCCTCTCACCGTTATCGATACATTCTCAAAAATCGCCAGGGCTATGCCAATGCTGAGTAAGAATGGCAAAGATGCAGCAGCCGCAATGAAGTCGATACTCGTTAAGGAACGCATACCGCAGAACTTTCACGTTGATCGGGGAAAAGAATTCTACAATTGTGACTTTAAGGCCCTCATGAAAAAGTACAATATTCACATGTATTCAACATATAGCAACTTGAAGGCATCCATTTGCGAGCGTTTCAATCGTACATTGAAAAATAAAATGTGGATGCAATTTAGTCTTCGTGGTAATTATAAGTGGATCGATATTCTTGATAATCTAGTAGCCAAGTACAACGATTCTGTACATCGCACCATTAAGATGAAGCCGAGAAATGTCAACGCGGAAAATGAGAAGCAATTGCAGCAGATTTTTAATAAGCCTCCAATAAAATGACAACCGAAATTCGCCGTTAGTGATAAAGTGAGAATCAGCAAATTCAAGACCATTTTCGAAAAGGGTTACACCCCAAACTGGACAACAGAAATATTTACAATATATCGTGTGAAAAAAACTCATCCCGTGACGTACCACTTGAAGGATCATAAAGATGAATCGATCGCCGGTGGCTTCTACGAACAAGAGCTTCTCAGGGTCAAGCACCCCAATATCTATCTCATTGAAGCAGTGTTGAAGAAGCGTGGTAATCGGATGTTTTTGTAAAGTGGTTAGGTTTCGACAATAGCCACAATAGTTGGATAAGTAAATCCGATTTGTAGTCGATAATAAAGAAAATGAAAACATAAATATGTTTTATGACTCTTGACCTAAATTACTGGTCGCCTCCGCATGTATCCCTCCAAGGCCTCCGACCGACTCCACAGCAGGCTTGCTTTTTTTCCCCTTCTGGCCGTCGATAATTCCTTTTTCGTGGAACGTGGGTACGAGGAGATGGATAGAGTGATTAAACACATGGCATTATAAAAAGTCCGTTTCTTTATTTACAGAAAATAATGAATCCATTCTTATACAATTAAATATTTACAACATCAAACATAATTTTAACAAGTTTTACATCGAGTGAACAAAATATATACACAATTTTCACGAGTTTTATACATCAATATTCATAAAAATGTACACAATTTTACAAAAAAAAAAATCAACGTTGTAGAAAAAAAATGTACATAATTTTTTACGATGGTATTCTATAATGCCCCCATGGTAGGGTATCAGAGGTCTCAGGTATAACATACCGCTTATCGTCATGTGGGCTCAGAGCAATTTTTGTCTCACGGATGGTGTAGACCTTATGCAACTTTAATCGAATGCACGTTTGACTACGCTCCATTTCAACTTCTTCATTCAAGCATCGAGCATAATCGTCAAACGTGATTGTCCTAGCCACAACGCTACTCTTGACACCTCTAACTTTTTTCGTGTCCTTCTTACCCTCGACACGTGTCGCGTACATTTTTGATCGAAGTCCAATAAATTCGGTCATAATTGCTCCATTACATTCGTCCTTCATGAGATCGGGTACCTTCTTGTTGACGAGCGGTATACCATACCTATTGTCCGCTGAATAATCGCTCGTATCAAATTTTGAAATGTCGCGCTTCATGTCGGCATATATATCATCGCTCTCAATGTCATATATGAGACTATCCGTATCGGTATACATGACTTTACACTTATCTCGATACAGAGGTACCATATACTCGTGATGAAATCCATACAAGCACGTTTTGGATACGTCGAGTATGCACATACCCACATATATCGGCTTGTTGAATTTCACCTCGAGATTGCGCAATTCCACGGCAACGAGGTTTTCCGAAAAAATACTTCGGCTGTGGAAGTTTGGCTTCGCAATCATTGCCTCTGCGCCATACCTGCCCTCCCATTTTGTTAAAAGCTTTACATCTACATGATTGCGCACATTCTCCATCGTTTTGCTAAAGACCGCATTATTCATTAATTGGAATAAATTCTTTTCGAAATCGTCTTTGGCAAGCGTTCGAAACTGGCTATTCAACTCAATATACGAACGCAGCCATGGGGATTGTGTAAACTGTAAGACCCTATGGATTTTCGTGAGGCAAAGTCGTAAACACTGCTGTAAATTTCGATAGTGAATGATGTAGCGCTTTTTATCGCCGACGGTTGCTAACAGCTTTTCCCCCTGCTTGTCCGGCGGTTTTTCATGTATTGGACAAAACATCATTTGTGCGCATCATGTAGAGATTGTGGATATTCCAAGTCGACTTCAAGGATGTAGCCTGTCGGTGAATCTAGCGCGATGGAAGATGGATCAAAATTGGACACACCGTTGACCCATCGAAAATCTGCATATGGCAAGGGTTGACACATTGCCCATCCATACAAATTGTTGACGTCAAAATACATCAAGTATGATGACGCTTTCGATGGATCAAACGACTCCATGTACTTGTTATTAGCGTGTGCATATCGGTTTGAGCATTAACTGAGACCACCCCGTATACCCCGCTAAACGAATAAAACCATGTCGATGTCAGTTAGTAATTCAAACTTGACATTCGAGTGTTTTAACATTGCATCCCAGGTATGCCCCGGCAATGTGTAGTAATACGCGGGATCCAGTCCATAGCTCTCAATGCACGTATTTCGAAAGTTTTCGAAAATATCAGCTAATAACAAGACATCTGTCTTCAAGTACAAATCGCTATAGTCACCCAGCGTTCGAATGGAGAACCGCTCCCAAACTTTCTCAGCATGTGCATACTCGCTCTCACATACTGTAGCATCTGTCAGGGAACTATAATATGCGTCAAGTGGTGGTAGGCAAGTGTCGTCTAGCTTGGTCACGTCATCAATATATTCATAAGGGAAGACCCCTTTTCGCGTCAAAAAATTGAAATCGTCTGTCGAGATAGTTGGGAATTGCATGCGTAAAATTTTGAGTTTATCCTCGGTCAAAAATGAGGCTAATTTGTCGAGACTGGTGTTGAGAAATTTCTATGAATCGATGAAGCGCAATTGGATCCTGTGTTTTGAATCTTCTTTAATTTCAACAAGTTTCGTGAAGGAGATGTATTTCTCCTTTGTGATTGGAAGCACATCGGTTTTTCCTTCGAACGCTATGGCTACTTCCTTGATTATAAAATGCGCATCATAGCCGGATAAATTGTGGAAAACTACAGGAATGAAAAATGACTGTTTGTAATTCAAGTTGCAGTTGGAATGGGCAGGGCCTCTATAGCGCCCAGTCAGATGACAATGATCTCGAACGCGTGCATCTTCTTGCGCAAATGGTATCTCACATATGTGACATTGAGTCGCTGCTCGAAAACTAGCCCACTCACGGTGTTAAATGCATCATTGGTACATTATCACAGAAAAGTTCGTTTATCCGCAGTGCCAGATTTTTTAGTTCTTCGACAAACCATGATACGCAATCAGCACTGCGGCGTGAGTGATACGAAGATAATGAATCGTCATACGAACAACACACATCGTATCCGATACTAAACACTTTATGGTGTTGATATATATCTTTTGCTAGGTTCTCCCCATCGGTATTTGCCAGCACACACTCCAAATCAGCATACACAATGAAAGGATGTCGCTCTTTCTGACTAAAGTTGCTGAACTGGAGCCACTTATTGGTGTCGTTTGGTAGTCGAATTGCACAGTCATTTATTGCTCCACAATCACAATGGGATTTGACGTTAACCACAGCCCTCTTCAACATTATTTCCCGCGGCAATGATATGGAGCACCCAGCACGCATCGAATTATACTTATTCACATTTATCGTGAGGTTAAGTATTTTCTGCAGAGCCCAGCCACTATCACGTTCTTGAAATTCATCGAGTAAGGTTAAAGTGGGCTCAATAACACGCTGTTCATACCACTCATTCAAATCGCTTGTATTAAAGAGTTCACAGTTTCGCGTGTTGACACTTTTATTAGCATGTTTGTCTCCACTCGCGAATTCACCATTGAACACTGCATTAATTTTGATACTGTTGTGCTTGCAGATAATATTTTGTACATGTTGAAGCACTAGGTCCCGAGCATCATTAAGAAATTGTTTCGGCTCGATGTGACTGCGATTGATTACAGAACCAGTCAATATTCGACTCTTGAATGATGTGTCAATCTCACGCCATATTAATCCATGATCACCATGCCCTGCGCCCGTGTGTATGAAACGGCTGCATACAGAATTCTTCAATTCTTTCAAACGGGCTATTTGGGCTATCAGTGTCTGATGATGTCCAATTACCAATCGCGGGCGCTTAGTTCGACTTTGCGTTTCTAGCACTTCAATGAACTCGACGCACCGTTGCTCTCACGCAGTAAAGTCTTCGAACGAACTTAAAAGTGTGGCTTGATCGTGCAAGCTTTGTTCAATGTTGTTATCCATAGTTATAAGTTGGAAACGACTTCCACGATGTTAACTGACTGACTGTTTCGTTCAAAGTGCAGCCAGTTTGGAGCGCAGCAGATCATAAAAAATAAAACAAAAATGGCTCCCCATTCGGAAGAAAAATTTCGGCTATCCCCTATATCTCGGGGGAAAAACCGGACCTTTTTTCCGATATCGTGTTGGTATAGATTGCCCGAGGAAGAAACGACATAGAAAACAAGTCGGGATGTATCAGGTTGAAAAATGTATTTTATGGGTCCTGCAGCTATGCTCAAGTGGTCTATCGGCATCAAACGCCTTTGACGATGGACTCCTAAAGTTGATAGTTTTTTTTTCCCACGAAAATACGTCCTAATCATCTATGTTTTGGAGGAGATTTGCGCATAGATGGCAATCCGAAAATGTGTGGAGATCATAAAAGTCAATGCTTGATGAGTCTGGCTAGATTTTTTTTCCCGAGTGCAGCTGTGCTCCGATGGCCCATCTGGGGTCAAAAACCCTTTGACGATAGATCGCTAAAGTTTATAGTTTTTCCAAGAAATTCCGACTTGTCAGGACCTGTCTCGGGTGTCGGCGAGAGTCGTGACAGGAGTGGACACGCATACGAACATTTTAAAGATTTCGGAAACGAAACCAAGCGCATCACACCTGCATCACATAAATAAACAGCTTTAAAAAGCCGTCCCCTTCATGTATCGCTTCAAATTAACGAAATTTGCCTACCCATATATGGCCATTACATGCACACATCATGTGTGTGTGAGTTTTATTTTCACACGGACTAAATAGTGTAGGAAGAAAAACACTGCATCGATGCTAATCTTTTTTTTATGTCTATAACAAATTAGGAGATTTATGGGTTTTCAACGTTCACTCACCACTACCTGACCCCCGCCCCCACAAAATACTCGTCGACAGCGGCTTCCCCCTCCCGACAGTCGCTCTTCGGACCACATGGCTACCCCCTCCACAGAGACCCCTGGCATGACGTCACGTCCCCGCGCTGGACCCCCCCCCCCCGCCACCAGGCACTTGGCTTCCCCGCGCTGGACCCCGCCGCCCCGCTCCCCCCTGAGATGCCGGGGTTAAAACCTCCCTAGCTCTACTACTAGTGTTACCATCATTCGTGCTCCCAAACCCTGGCTTCGGCTGGTCAACAATAAGGCCTACATTTTTCTTGAAAGATTCCTGAGTGGCTTTTTTTCGATTCTTAACAATCGTTTTTTCTTCCGCAGTTCGCGCTTATCATTTTTTAGTATCTAGTTTATAAGCTTGTAAAATAGAGTGAAATCTTGTGATTAAACGAATGTCTACTCCAGTAATTTCAGCTGAAATTTTAGCGTTTTCGAAAAAGCGACGAGCAGTGTTGCCATCATTCGTGCTCCCAAACCCTGGCTTCGGCTGGTCAATAATAAGGCCTACGTTTTTCTTGAAAGATTCCTGAGTGGCTTTTTTCGATTCTTAACAATTGTTTTTTCTTCCGCGGTTCGCGCTTGTCATTTTTTAATATCTAGTTTATAAGATAAGTGCAAACAACATTCAAACCAGCGTATCCATGAATGCAACGAAGAAATACCTAAGTTCAAACAATCATCGATAACTTCGAGCTTCAACATTTTATCGAGGTCATTAGAATCTTTTGATGTAGCTTTGCAAAGATAGCAGCGTTAAGTCGCTGCACTGTCCGCCACTGCATTACACACTTTCCCGTCTACCATGGTCAAGGCAAGGTTGTAATTTACTTTTGTACATTTTCCCTTAACTATAGATTTTTTTCCCCTTAACTATGTCTGAAAATGAAACAAGATTTTTAACTTGAGCTTGTACATATTGAATTTCGGCTTTCGTTGTATTCGCAGTTTCTTTCAGAAATTCTATTTTAATTGGTCTACAGTATTGCGAAATGAAGGCACAGGGTTTTGCCAGACAACATATTTTTCGTTTTGTTCATTTATACTTGAAAGTTGCAGTGGAACTAATGACGTAAAGAAAATACTCGCGTCTGTAAATGTGCCATGATCACCGGTGAATTTTTGCTTATATTCACTCTGACATGAAGTTCCATCACAACCCCACTTACAAATAAGAGTCATTTTACCCAAATCAACGTTTGATATATTTTGAATGACACTTTCTTGCGCTAAAACGATGTGTTTCACTGTAAGGTCTAATAATGCTTGAAGTACTATGGCTGCTCGTTTCTTTGTGTATGTAATTGTTTCTATCGGTGGATAACAAGAATTTTTAGCTTCTCGAAGTACGTTATACGACGGAAGAGCTCGACTATTAACTAATTTGCAGCCTGCTCTTATCACTAAATATTGATTTTTCGAAAATCTGCCTTCTACAAAAACCGACAATGCTTCTTCAGGCGTCATTGTTCTTTCTCTAACGGTGTTCAAAGACGACAGGTAAGATGATGCTTTGGAGGGACTCCCCATTGTAACGTTCTTAGATATCTGCGCAGCGTGAACCTTACCGCTTGCACGGAGGCTCATCTGCGTAGCAAAGGCGAGTTCCTCTGAACTATATTGTTTGCGCAGTTTTTCCATTTTTCGCCATTTTAATTTGCCCCTACTATCCGAAAAACTTGTAGAAGGTCGACCACCGATCGCTTTCGACTCCGAAGTACTTTGAGAAGATCCGTCCTGATATAAGATAAATTGAATGCTTAACCATTCCGCATTCTTCTCAAATAACCTTTCTTCCTTCCGGGAGGCCTTTTTCCACATATCACGTAGTTTGTAGAATATATAAGAGACATTTTTTTTCACTTCTTCAGTCATAAAGAATGCATGGCCCAATTGGCACGAAACGTGCGCTTCAATAATGAGAGCTGCATCGTCCACAGTTTGGGAAGCAAGAGTATTCTTAATTATGCTAAATATCTCTCTTTCCTTGTCAATTGCTGTGCTTCTCTCATGTCTGCAGTTTCTGAAATCAGTAAATAATATGGGATTACATCTCTCGGAGTCAAAACTAGCCCGTGAATAGAATCGACAGCGAGCGAAAAAAAAGATCTCACTATACTGTGACGCTACTATATTGTGACACATTCTACTATGTTTGATTCAATGTACACAATAATTTGTTGAAGAGATATGTTTATTCGTCCTTAACAAATAACTAATAATGAAAGAAGTTAAGAAATAATATGTAAATCGGAGACCCCGAAAACCCCCTTATACCAAAATACCACGTCGAAATTCGCAAGGCTTCAGAAAAAAATTCATATCTCGTCGACCACACTTGTTTTTCGTTAGGATATAAGCAATTCAATAAAAATTATTCCAAAGAGCGAGCGAGAAAGTTATGTCTGCATGGAAGTTTACTTTTCGTTGCGTTTTCCCAAAAAGGCACCCTTAAATGAAAACGAATAACTTTTTTCATAATAACAATTTTGCAATTATGTAAATTGTATTCCATTCTACATACCTTCACGAAGAGAATCCATTTTACACTTTTCCAATTGCACTATTTTTCACGAATATATTGTGCTTTTTCTGTAGCGCATGGCGCGCGTCAAATTCGGTAGTTTGCTCTTCCTTTGCTGCTTACCTCCTGCATAGACTCTTATACTCCTACCCAGTGCAGCCAGATCGCGCGCAAAAGTTACCCCCTCTCTAGTCTCTTGCGCGCCCATCACACAATCATAGTAGCGCGTGTCCGTGAGCGAGCGACGCTCGGACGTCTTCGGAAAGAGCCGAGCGCCATCAAAGTTTCCCGACCGCGCCTTCGGCAGTTACACCAATCCATGGACGCTGAGCACGTTCATGTGCGGCCAAGCCGAAACGAAGGCTTCGAAGGAAAAAGCAATCTGAGCACGGCTCGCGCGTGACGTCACCCGACGGCACGAGCGAGGCTTTTAGATGATTTCAATGCTTATTGAGCTCTTGATTCTCTGCGTTATTAATGTATACAAAAAAATGTATCGCACATTCTGGTCGCTTATTTTTTTAGTTTATACGTTAATTTAAATATAATAATAAATCTAAATTACAACTTATTTATCTTCTAAAATATTGTTTACGCTTTACTCACACCCGTCCTTATGTCAAATAAATTATAATACATAAAAGTAAGCGGAAATATATTTATATTCGTATTATTATATTAATTCTCATGGCTCTCATATGAAAACTCTCATATGAAAAACACAAAAAAAAAACTTCAAAACCTGATTTGATTTCAACCTGAAATCCTGATGATGATTTCAACGAACCAAGAACATACAAGTTCACATTTTCAATCATGACGAATTTTTAAGAACAATATCATCACAAACACATCTGAACCAAAACAATATACATCACATAAATTATCAAAACATAAATCAAACAACACAAAATCACAACATCTTATACTCAACTCTTACTAATAGACAACAGGACACAAATAATAATCTTTCCACTGATCCTATGAATAATATAAATTCGACAATCACATTAAATAAAACGAAAGAATGGCTTATAAATGTCTCCAACATTGATATTCCGCTACACATTTCCACATTCTTGTCTCTAGGTGAAAAGTTTTGTTTTCCTTACCTCAAACTCTCAAACATAAAAACTCATATCCACAAATCAATCTCCGAACTTGAGTCCAAATTAGATTTTTTACTCGACAAACCTAACAAATCGAAATTAGAACCAGATTCACTAAAATCTGAAACAAAATAAATATTCCAACATCATTTTCCAACACTAATCGAATTATAAAACCACGTCCTCATTCTTAAAAAACAACCCTCAACTTTTAGTTACACGAGTTGACAATGTAAATTTAACAGTCATTCTTAACAATTCAGGTTACATTACAAAAACTCATAATTTACTCGCAGATTCCTCAACTTACAAATTAATAAATAGAAATCCCATCAACACTCTACAAAAAGGCATTAACAATATTCTCTCCAGATAGAAAACCCTAAAAATCATTGATGAAAGAAAATACAAATACTTAAAAGCTGAAAATTGCAACCTATCTCGTCTCTATTGTCTGCCAAAAATTCATAAAAATAATTATCCACTTCGTCCAATAGTATCATCAATAAATAGTCCAACACATAAACTAGCTGAATTTATACAATCTAAACTTTCTAAATTAATCAATACGACTAATTTACACGTCAAACATAGTTTCCACCTAAATTCTTCACTTTCTAACATCTCAATTCCACTCAACTGCAATTTGGTCTCGTTTGATGTTGTTTCTCTCTATACCAACATCCCATTACAGCTTTTTAGTCAAAGCCTTCACAGAAGATTAAGGGGGGATTGTCTTTTTTTTCGCAAAATTTACCGCTTTTTGGGAATTTTTTTGTGAAGAAAGTATACAACGGAAAACTTGTGAAACTTGGCATATAGTTTTATTGATCTGTTTACTACATACAAAAAATTTTTTAAACAATTTCATCAAAAAAATCCGCCTCCCACCCCCTCGACGCGCGATGGTCCTTTTTTGATGGTGTGCACGATTTCTCAAAAACTATTCAACCGATTGCCTTCAAATTTGGACAGAATGCTCAGCTGACATCCTTTTATCGTTTGATGAAGCAAAAAAGCAATACGTTTAATAGTTTTTTATTTATAACAAAAAATCGATCAATTTTTTTCGAAAAATCGATACTTCAAGTTCAAAACGTCACCAAATCGTCAATTTTTTTTCCCTTCATCGAACGATAGCTATATGTGTCTAAAGTAAAATGCTTTTTGGGTTTTTGTTGCAGGATGAACGTGAAGGCTGTAATCGTGCACACCATCAAAAAAGGACCATCGCGCGTCGAGGGGGATGGGAGGCGGATTTTTTGATGAAATTGTTTAAAAATTTTTTTGTATGTAGTAAACAGATCAATAAAACTATATGCCAAGTTTCACAAGTTTTCCGTTGTATACTTGCTTCACAAAAAAATTCCCAAAAAGCGGTAAATTTTGCGAAAAAAAAGACAATCCCCCCTTAAATCTATTTTCGAAAACATTTCCTTTAAACGAAATAATTAAAACCGTAGAATACATCATGTTCTCAATTTTCTTTACATTTCAAAATAAAATTTACCAACAAATCTCAGGGTTACCAATGGGCTCATCTCTGGCTCCAATACTATCTAACATCGTCATGATTGATCTTGAAACAAATTGTCTGGAAAAATTAAAATTTTCGTTACCACTAGATAAAAGATATGTTGATGATATTATTATTGCTCTACCAACAGACAAAATTGAATCCACCAAAAAGATTGTGAACTCATAGAACTCAAAATTACAATTTACATCAGAAAATGAAGTAAATAAAAAAATCCCGTTTCTTGATATACTTTTAATCCATAAACAAAATTCAATTATCACAAATTGGTAAAGGAAACCAACCTGGTCAGGCAGATTCATAAACTTCTTTTCACACCACCCACTTTCCCAAAAAAGCCATAATTTACATGCTAGTTGACAAAGCAATAAAATTATCTCATCCTTCATTTCACAAAGAAGACCTCAAACTTATTAGTAACACGATGACACAAAATTGCGATCCGATCTCTTTCACAGAAAAAATAATAAAACATCGGCTTTCCACAGTCAACAATCAAAAAAAGAATAACAAAAATTTTGATTCTTCTAGACTAATACATGTTCCTTACACAAAAAACATCCATCATCAACCAATGCGTCTTTTCCAACAATACAACATAACATTAGTCACAAACAATAAACACAACATTTCATCGATTACTGGCTCTACCAAAGACAAAATAAATAACAACCAAAAATCCAACATAGTTTACAAAATCGATTGTAAGGATTGCAATGTCATATACATCGGCCAAACCGAAAGATACCTTGAAACCGGAATAAAAGAACATAAAAATAGCCTAAAACATACTACCACAATACACACAGCCTTAGCACAACATGCGATAGAACAAAAGCATGACTTTCAATTCGACAATGTAAACATTTTAAACAATGAAAATTGGCTCAAAAAAGACTAATCCTAGAAATGATCCAAATTAAGGCACACACCAACGCCATAAATTTTAGAACTGACAAACAAAAACTAAGCTCGATCTATAACTCTCTTATATAACTATTAAAATATTTTACAATACTTTACTTGACATCACAATTTAAAAATTATTGACACTATAATTTAATTTTAAATACTCTTAACATGACGCACCAATTTTATTTCTCTTGACATGTCACTGCCTAAAGGATCATTCTCCCCCGATTCGCAAAATAAAGACTCTAGTAAGCTTCACGAAATTAAGACGCCACTCAGTTTCTCTCGAACTCTCCGTGATCACCCAACTCAATATGTAACTGAGAAATGTAAATTTCGATTTTTTGTTTATTTTGGAAGAAAATTTTAAAAATCTTAAACTCAATAGGTAATCATCACAGACATTTGATACTTTAGTAAAATTTCTTTTAAATCAATCACGTACATTAAATTTTCACAAATAAAACACAAAACTTTCTTATAATTATTAATCCCTTACAGATGATAAAAATCGCTAAAAAACGATAAATTCTTCCATCTATTGAGTATACTCCAGCAAAACAGTATTTACTTCCATAAATAATGTCTTTTGAGATAACCTTCCAAATATAAGCAAAAGCTAGAAACATCAACAACATCGAGGTTAGTCGTTTCTCGTATTTCATTTCTTTATAACTCCATAGTATAATAAACCACACTCTCACACGTCACTCAATTCAAACACTGATGAATAAGAAGAATTAACGCAATACAAGAACTTATGCATATCAAATCAATATAGTTATAAGCAAAACAGAATTAACATAACAGTTATACAAAACGACACAACAATTTTATAACACAATCATAATATAAAACATTCGTGTATTCAATTCCTTCAAACTTGATTTGCAAAATTTGTGTATCAAAATTTATAGAGAAAAATATAATTTCTGAAGAGGACCCGAACCAAAGGATCGAAACGTAAGAAAGCATCATTTATTTTCATCGCTGACCTTGGAAAACCTCTATTGGTCGGACTGAAGCCGAATCTTCAACTAGTAACTTGTCATCAACACGGCCGCACACATCATTGACTCATTAATTCTCATACATTCATCAAGCGATAAAGCATTATCCCCAAAAACAAGCCAATCATCCATCCGGCCGCGAATCGTCAGTACCAGAAAGTACACATATTCTACAAGCGATGAGATGGTCTCGTTGGTAGCGTTCCTGACTTCGGTCCGCAGGGGCGCGGGATCGTTTCCCGCGCTCAGTGCTTTTTTCAAAATTATTATTACTATTAATTCTTATTTGATTATTTTTATTATTATTGTAATTAGTTATCTTATAGTGACGAAAAATTTATCGTGCACTCCGACCGCTTATTTTATTAGATTGTACGTTGATTTAAATGCAATAATAAATCTAAATTACAGCTTATTTATCTTCTAAAAAATTGTTTACGATTTACTCACACCTGTCCCGATGCCAAATAAAGTGTAATCCATAAAAGTAAGCGGAAATATATTTATATTCGTATTATCATATTCATTCTCATACTTTCATCAAGCGATAAAGCATCACCCCCAAAAACAAGTCAATCATCTATCCGGCCGCGAATCGTAAGTGCCAGAAAGTGCATTTTTAACACAAGCGATAAGATCGTCCCGTTGGTAGCGTTCCTAGCTTAGGGGCGCGGGATAGTTCCCCGCGCTCAGTACTTTTCTGTTTTTTTTTTAATTATTAATTTCTTTTTGTATGGGGCGAATTGTTTATTCGTGAAACACGCTCATTGAAAGAACTTTATTCTGAAAATGGGAAAACTGCTCATGATGTTTTACGATTAATGTTTTTTGTTCTGTCAATGGTGAGTGTTCACAAATAAACGATTCACCCCATTACGATAATAATTACCTGTAAATGTAAAAACATACAAAAATGCCACTTTCTGGCACTTACGATTCGCGGCCGGATAGATGATTGACTGGTTTTTGGGGATGATGCTTTATCGCTTGATGAAAGTTTGAGAATGAATTTAATAATACGAATATAAATATATTTCCGCTTACTTTTATGAATTACAATTTATTTGGCATAGGGACGGGTGTGAGTAAAGCGTAAACAATTTTTTAGAAGATAAATAAGTTGTAATTTACATTTATTGTTACATTTAAATTAACGTACAATGTAATAAAATAAGCGGTCGGAGTGCGCGATAAATTTTTCGACACTATAAGATAACTAATTAAAATAATAATGATAACTAATCAAATAAGAATTAATAGCGATAATAAGTTTTTTTTTAAATACTGTGCGCGGGGACGTTCCCGCGCCCCTGCAGACCGAAGTCAGGAACGCTACCAACGGGACCGTATCATCGCTTATACAATATGTGCACTTTCTGGTACTGACGATTCGCGGCCGGATGGATGAATGGCTTGTTTTTGGGGATAATGCCTTATCGCTTGATGAAAGTATATGAGACTGAATATAATAATACAAATATAAATATATTTCCCCTTACTTTTATGAATTACAATTTAATTGGCATAGGGACGGGTGCGAGTAAAGCGCAAACAATTTTTTAGAAGATAAATAAGTTGTAATTTAGATTTATTATTGCATTTAAAGTAACGTACAAACTAATAAAATAAGCAGTCGGAGAGCACGATAAATTTTTCGACACTAAAAGATAATTAACTAAAATAATAATGATAACTAATAAAAATAATCAAATAAGAATTAATAGTAATAATAATTTTGAAAAAAGCACTGAGCGCGGGGAACGATCCCGCGCCCCTGCGGACCGAAGCCAGGAACGCTACCAACGAGACCATATCATCGCTTGTAGAATATGTGCACTTTCTGGTACTGACGATTCGCGGCCGGATGGATGATTGGCTTGTTTTTGGGGATAATGCTTTATCGCTTGATGAATGTATGAGAATTAATGAGTCAAAGATGTGTGCGGCCGTGTTGATGACAACTTATTAGTTGAAGATTCGGCTTCAGTCCGACCAATAGAGGTTTTCCAAGGTCAGCGATGGAAATAAATGATACTTTCTTACGTTTCGATCCTTTGGTTCGGGTCCTCTTCAGAAATTATATTTTTCTCTATAAATTTTGATACACAAATTTTGCAAATCAAGTTTGAACGAATTGAATATACGAATGTTTTATGTTATGATTGTGTTATAAAATTGTTGTGTCGTTTTGTATAACTGTTATGTTAATTCTGTTTTGCTTATAACTATATTGATTTGATGTGCATAAGTTCTTGTATTGCGTTAATTCTTCTTATTCATCGGTGTTTGAAATGAGTGATGTGTGGGAGTGTGGTATATTATACTATCGAGTTATAAAGAAATGAAATATGAGAAACGACTAACCTCGATGTTGTTGATGTTTCGAGCTTTTGCTTATATTTGGAAGGTTATTTCAAAAGACAGTATTTATGGAAGTAAATACTGTTTTGCTGGAGTATACTCAATAGATGGAAGAATTTATCGTTTTTTAGGGATTTTTATCACCTGTAAGGGATTAATAATTATAAGAAAGTTTTGTGTTTTATTTGTGAAAATTTAATGTACGTGATTGATTTAAAAGAAATTTTACTAAAGTATCAAATGACTGTGATGATTACCTATTGAGTTTAAGATTTTAAAAATTTTCTTCCAAAATAAACAAAAACTCGAAATTTACATTTCTCAGTTACATATTGAGTTGTGTGATCACGGAGAGTTCGAGAGAAACTGAGTAGTGTCTTAATTTTGTGAAGCTTGTTAGAGTCTTTATTTTGCGAATCGGGGGAGAAAGATCCTTTCGGCGGCGACGTGTCAAGAGAAATAAAATTGGTGCATGTTAAGTGTATTTAAAATTAAATTATAGGGTCAATAATTTTTAAATTTTTATGTCAAGTAAAGTATTGTAAAATATTTTTATAGTTATATAATGGAGTTATAGATCGAGCTTAGTTTTTGTATGTCAGTTCTAAAATTTATGGCGTTGGAGTGTGCCTTAATTTGGATCATTTCTAGGATTAGTCTTAGTTGAGCCAATTTTCATTGTTTCAAATGTTTACATTGTCGAATTGAAAGTCATGCTTTTGTTCTATCGCATGTTCTGCTAAAGCTGTGTGTATTGTGGTAGTATGTTTTAGGCTATTTTTATGTTCTTTTATTCTGGTTTCAAGGTATCTTTTGGTTTGGCCGATGTATGTGGCATTACAATCCTTACAATCGATTTTGTAAACTATGTTGGATTTTTGGTTGTTATTTATTTTCTCTTTGGTGGAGCCAGTAATCGATGCAATGTTGTGTTTCTTGTTTGTGACTAATGTTATGTTGTATTGTTGGAAAAGACGCATTGGTTGATGATGGATGTTTTTTGTGTAAGGAACATTTATCAGTCTGGAAGAATCAAAATTGTTGGTATTCTTTTTTTGATTGTTGATTGTGGAAAGCCGATGTTTTATTATTTTTTCTGTGAAAGAGATCGGATACCAATTTTGTGTCATCGTGTTACTAATAAGTTTGAGGTTTTCTTTGTGAAATGAAGGATGAGATAATTTTATTGCTCTGTCAACTAGCATGTAAATTATGGCTTTTTTGGGAAAGTGGGTGGTGTGAAATGAAATTTATGAATCTGCCTGACCAGGTTGATTTCCTATACCAATTTGTTATAACTGAATTTTGTTTATGGCTTAAAAGTATATCAAGAAACGGGATTTTTTTATCTATTTGATTTTCTGATGTAAATTGTAATTTTGAGTTATATGAGTTAAAAATCTTTTTGGTGGATTCAATTTTGTCTGTTGGTAGAGCAATAATAATATCATCAACATATCTTTTATATAGTGTTAAGGAAAATTTTAATTTTTCCAGACAATTTGTTTCAAGATCAATCATGACGATGTTAGATAGTATTGGAGCCAGAGGTGAGCCTATTGGTAACCCTGAGGTTTGTTGGTAAATTTTATTTTGAAATGTAAAGAAAGTTGAGAACGTGATGTATTCTACGGTTTTAATTATTTCGTTTAAAGGAAATGTTTTTGAAAATAGATTTAATCTTCTTTGAAGGCTTTGACTTAAAAGTTGTAATGGGATGTTGGTATAGAGAGAAACAACATCAAACGAGCCCAATTTGCAGTTAAGTGGAATTGAGATGTTAGAAAGTGAATGATTTAGGTGGAAACTATGTTTGACGTGTAAATTAGTCGTATTGATTAATTTAGAAAGTGTAGATTGTATAAATTCAGCTAGTTTGTGTGTTGGACTATTTATTGATGATACTATGGGACGAAGTGGATAATTATTTTTATGAATTTTTGGCAGACAATAGAGACGAGATAAGTTGCAATTTTGAGCTTTTAAGTATTTGTATTTTGTTTCATCCATGATTTTTAGGGTTTTCCATCTGGAGAGAATATTGTTAATGCCTTTTTGTAGAGTGTTGATGGGATTTCTATTTGTTAATTTGTAAGTTGAGGAATCTGCGAGTAAATTATGAGTTTTTGTAATGTGATCTGATTTGTTAAGAATGACTGTTGAATTTCCATTGTCAACTCGTGTAACTAAAAGTTGAGGGTTGTTTTTTAAGAATGAGGACGTGTGTTTTATAATTTGATTAGTGTTGGAAAATGATGTTGGAATATTTATTTTGTTTAAGATTTTAGTGAATCTGGTTCTAATTTCGATTTGTCTAGGTTTGTCGAGTAAAAAATCTAATTTGGACTCAAGTTCGGAGATTGATTTGTGGATATGAGTTTTTATGTTTGAGAGTTTGAGGTAAGGAAAACAAAACTTTTCACCTAGAGACAAGAATGTGGAAATGTCTAGCGGAATATCAATGTTGGAGAGATTTATCAGCAATTCTTTCGTTTTATTTAATGTGATTCTCGAATTTATATTATTCAGAGGATCGGTGGAAAGATTATTATTTGTGTCCTGTTGTCTATTAGTAAGAGTTGAGTATAAGATATTGTGATTTTGTGTTGTTTGATTTATGTTTTGATAATTTATGTGATGTATATTGTTTTGGTTCAGATGTGTTTGTGATGATATTGTTCTTAAAAATTCGTCATGATTGAAAATGTGAAGATGTATGTTCTTGGTTCGTTGAAATCTAAGGTTTTGAAGTTTTTTTTTGGTGTTTCTCATATGAGAGTTTTCATATGAGAGCTATGAGAATTAATATAATAATACGAATATAAATATATTTCCGCTTACTTTTATGTATTATAATTTATTTGGCATAAGGACGGGTGTGAGTAAAGTGTAAACAATGTTTTAGAAGATAAATAAGTTGTAATTTAGATTTATTATTTTATTTAAATTAACGTATAAACTAAAAAAATAAGCGATCAGAATGTGTGATAGATTTTTTTGTATACATTAATAACGCAGAGAATCAAGAGCTCAATAAGCATTGAAATCATCTAAAAGCCTCGCTCGTGCCGTCGGGTGATGTCACGCGCGAGTCGTGCTCAGATTGCTTTTTCCCTCGAAGCCTTCGTTTCGGCTTGGCCGCACATGAACGTGCTCAGCGTCCATGGATTGGTGTAGCTGCCGAAGGCGCGGTCGGGAAACTTCGATGGCGCTCGGCTCTTTCCGAAGACGTCCGAGCGTCGATCGCTCACGGACACGCGCTACTATGATTGTGTGATGGGCGCGCAAGAGGCTAGAGAGGGGGTAACTATTGCGCGCGATCTGGCTGCACTGCTCCTACCTAACCTAGCTAAAGCCGTTACAGCTTCTCTTTTGATTGCGTTTGGACCAATCGCGCATTTGGCTGTTTCGACGAAACGAGAGTGGGGATGGTCGCGTTCGAAAGACCGGGTCTGATAGTTTTCAGTAACCGCCATGCGTTGGACTAGGTAGAATCGTGAGTTCACCATAGAGGCCTACTTTTCCAATGGCCTTTCCATTATCTTCACACGTATTCAGGCATATGTATCTATATATGCATAATAGAGTGTGTACGTGTGCCATTTGACGTCCTCCTTAGCGCCTGCAAGTGGAGAAAAGGGAAATTTGTTCCCGCTCTAGGCGTTAAGTGGGAGCTAATTTAATATTGAATACGAAGGTACTTTACTGCCTTTATCTCCTACCACTGTGAGGATCTGGAGGGGCAAAATAGGCTGAAAATTTCGACTCGCGGTGTACCGCCCGAGTCAAAATTTTCAGATCACAGTGGTAGGAGATAAAGGCAGTAAAGTAGCTTTGTATTCAATATAAAATGAGCTCCTACTTAAGGCCTAGAACGGGAACAAATTTTCCTTTTCTCCACTTGCAGGCGCTAAGGAGGACGTCGATTGGCACACGTATACACGCACACGCATACACTCTATTACGCATATAGAGATACATATGCCTGAATATGCGCATGCGTAGACACACGTATATACCCGCACACATACACGCCTAAGCATACACCAACACACGTATACTAGTACCCAGAGATGGGCAATAATGTAATTGAATAAAATTCAATTATAGATTATCCCAGTAATGTGTAATTGAACCTCACATTAATTACTCATTGAATGGGCAATGGATAATTGAAACACGATTTAATTACACACTACGCTGTCAATGGATAATTGAAGCAAGATTTAATTACACATTACACGCTTAATGGGTAATTGGACTCTGTTAAATTAAGAATTACATTGAGCATTAAATACCAATTGTAATTAAATTACATTTGTAATTCAATTACAATTGTAATTTAATTACATTTGTACTTTAATTACAATTGTAATTCAATTAAATTTGTAATTTAATTACAATTGTAATTTAATTACATCTGTATTTTAATTTCAAATGTAATTGAAGTACAATTGTAATTCAATTACATTTGTAATTTAATTCCAGTTTCTATTTAATTATATTTTCAATTTAGATACATTCATATGATTCGGATGGGAGTAAATGTTAAAGAGAAAATGCGAGGGTGCGGACCACCCTATCTGTACCCAAGTCCCAAGTGTATGTGTGTTCGCAAGCATGTGTGCATGTGTGTGTATGCGTACGTGCGCGTGTATGTCGAAATTCAAAATGGCGCATCAAAAAAAAAACAATATTTTTTTTTTTTTAAATAAAAGCTGATGCTCGGGGGTTTTCAGGGTCTCTGAATCCGAACCTGAACTCAGAATTTCAAAATTCAACATGGCGGATAAAAAAATCACAATTTTTTTTTTAAACAAAAGCTAAACCTCAGGCGGTTTTCGGTGTTGTTGAATCTAAATCTGCAATCAGATTTTGAACATTTAAAATGGCGGATATAATTAACGGATCGGAAGAAAGAACATTTCAATTTTTGGCGGATATAGTGGAATATAGCGGATGCAAAATTCGAAAAATCGTTTGATTAATGGCGGATATAATTAACGGATCGGAAGAAAGAACATTTCAATTTTTGGCGGATATAGTGGAATATAGCGGATGCAAAATTCGAAAAATCGTTTGATTCCGACAAAAGTATCTTTTGTTTTCAAGGTCGTTAAATTCAAACCTAACATAAGTTTTTTAAATATTTTTAACGGTAGATACAATATCGTGAATGCAAATTAAAAATATAGTTGCATTTCGACAAGAGTGAGTATACTTCGGTTTTTGAGACCAATGAATCACATCTGGAGTTAAATTTTCAAAATTCAAAATGGCGGATAAAAACAAAATTTAATTTCTTTGAAATAAAAGCGGTTGCGCGGGGGTTTTGGGGTTGCTGAATTCAAACTTCGTATTCAAATAATGAATTTGAACCTAACGACTTCAAAATGGTTTCTATAGAACTCAAAAATTGTCGGATTAGGATGAAACTTGTGCTTCCCATCTCTTCCACTCAGCCAAACTATATTTATGTTTAGTCAAGTTGGAGTGATCGTTAGATTTTTTTCTGATTTTTTTCTTTAATGTCTCATTTGTTCAATTTTTTCAATTCTTCGCAGACGTTTTAAAGCTCTTTTGATTTTCGAATATTTACATTAACTTGGGATCGTGTGACGTCCACAACTTTCGAATGACAGTTTTTGTTTTAATGAAAAAACATTTAGCTTTTTTGATCCACCATATTGGCTCCACCATTTAGAATTTATAAAATTTGATATGGGATTTGAATTCAGTGACCCCAAAATCCCCGAGTGTTAGATTACATTTCCATATAGTATTCGATATAGCATTCAATCATTTTTGTCGAAATTTTCAAAACAATCAAAATATTGATTTTTGAATTATATTCATTCTTGAATTCAGTACATTGTACGATTCAATTTTTTTTAATTTTATTAATCTTTTTGCATTCTTGTGTTATCGTCGATACAGCATACGTCGGAATATGATAACAAAATCAATTCAGGGGTGACGTGAGTTTCGAAGCAAAAAAAATATTTTCTCCATTTAAAAAAAATATAATACATGAATTTTTTAATCAAAATGCTAAGCACATAGAAGAGCCATATTCCAACAATATTTTTTAAAAAATTCATCCAAAAATTTAGAAAATTCAGCCGGTGGGACCTGGTTTCCGGAGACCCCTCAAAAACGGTGGACACAATTTCTCAAAGACTAATGCACCTCTCACATTGAAATTTTGCACACTTCTTCAAAATAGCATTGACTAGTGATTGAATGAAGGTTTTTTTTTATTTAGACTGCTACTAATTCTACAAGGCTATACGTAGTGTAAATTGTACCAAAAATTGAACTATTTTGCATACAACACTGCCAAAAATTCAAATATCAATTTTTAAAAAAATCCTTCGTCCAATCACCAGTCAATGCTATTTTGAAGAAGAGTGAAAAAATTCAATAAGATCGGGCATTATTTGTTGAGAAATCGTGTCCACCGGTTTTTTAGGGGTTTCCGAAAACCAGGTCACATCGGCTGAATTTCCCAAATTTTTAAATGAAATTTATCTAAGTATTGTTGAAATGTTGCTCTTTTATATGCTTAACATTTTAAATAAAATAATTTATATGTTTTATTTTTTTTAATAGAGAAAATATGCTTGTATTGGCTTCGAAACCCACGTAACCCCGTAAAACAAAATTATTATGTTTAAACTTGATGCCCGTTTCTCCCACAATTCCGGTATTCAGCCGAGGTGCCCGTTTTGCTCTACTGTCCATTTTGTTACAAAAGTACTTAAATTATAAATGTAATTAAATTACAAAAGTAGTTTAATTACAAATGTAATTAAATTACAAAAGTATTTTTTTTCCTTAGGTACACGGTTATCGTATTTGTTACCTATTCTTCCCCTCATTGTGCCCGTTCCTTTCCTTTACTGTTTACTCCTTTTTTCTCCATCTTTCTCACTGTTCCCCCACCCCCCCCCCCTCTTGCGGCCGCAGCGGACTTCCCCCTCTGTATTATATTCATCATGACATTTCTGTCATGGGTGTAGGGAAACTGCGAAAAACCTACACCAATACAGCCGGTCATCGAGTTCGCCCCCAAGTCGTGGAACTAGTCTTATTTCGCCGCGAAATGCCGAAGAAAAACATTTCACGACGAAATGTACGCGACTGGGATTCGAACCTGGGACCTCCCGGTCCGCTGGTTTAGTAGCGAGCACGCTAACCACTAGACCATCGCACCGGTGTGTAATTACAAAAGTAATTTAATTACAAATGTAATTAAATTACAAAAGTAATTAAATTACAAAAGTAATTAAATTACAAAAGTAATTAAATTACAAAAGTAATTCAATTACAAATGCTGGAAGTAATTTGTAATTAAATGCATTCTGATTGCAAATGCGCGAAGTAATTTGTAATTAAATAAATTCGAATGACCAACGATCGAGATAATTTGTAATTAAATGATTTTTCATTACAAATGCTAAAAGTAATTATTAATTAGATATGTAATTTCATTACGTGGGTAATGGCCCACGCCCATCTCTGCTAGTACCTATACGTATGCGTGCGTGCCTGCTATAGGGATCCACGTATACATGCATACGTGAGGGCAATTCCTATCAAAAATATTGTAACTGTTTGCCCAAGATCCATTTCTTGCACTTTGGACAGTTGCTGGAGCTGCAGGGGCAAGTTTGAAGCGAATGCGAAAAATTCGCTGGGTGGAGATAATGGAAAGGCCATTGGAAAAGTGGCCCTCCACGTCGAACGCGCGGTCCTACCTAGTCGAACGCATGATGATTACTGAAAACTATCAGACCCCCTCTTTCAAATGCGACCATCCCCACCTTCGTTTTGTCGAAACAGCGGAATACGCGATAGGTCCAAACGCAATCAAAAGAGGAGCTGCAACGACTTCAGCTAGGTAGGAGTATAAGGGCCTATGCAGGAGGTAAGCAGCAAAGAAAGAGCATGTTAGGAGCCCATAGTAGGACTTCTAGCAGTGAATAGACTCAAGTGAGGCTGACATAGGATCAAAGGCCTTTAAAATAGGCTGAAAATTTCGACTCGGGAAAAAAACCCCAAATAAAACCTTGGTTTTTGAGGTTTTGGCCAGCTTTTTGGGGTTCTGTTCAACTGTGCGTCGGTTAAATTGGGCTCCTACATAACTTTGTGTAGGGAGGAGGGGGCGGGGGGGGGGGGAGATAGCGGCGTCGGCGCTTCGCTTTCTAGAAAGTTCCCAACCAAAATCGTTTTCGCTCGGACACGAAATACCCAGATTAACAGACGAAGTGTTAAAAAGGTCAGAATATCATAAATAAATTTTAGTTCGTTCACTATTTTATTTATTACAATAGTAACGTAATATCCATTCATATAAACTACCTGCGCAGTAAGGATTAAATTTTTTCTCTAGTCCTCATTATTGGCTGACTCATTTGTCTTTTCTTCGTCTATTAAATAAAGGGCGACTCAATATGACATGACATTGGTCATTGGAGTGGACCACAATATCCAATAAATGGCATAAACGGTATGGACTTGGAAGACATATTCTTTCAACCAGATGGCGCAACCTGCCACACTACGGGCGAGACAATGCAGTTATTGCAGACGAAGTTTCATGGTCGTGTTATCTCGCATCGCGGCGATGTGAATTGGCCACCAAGATCGTGCGATATGACGCCACTGGACTTCTTTCTTTGGGATTTTCTGAAAGGCAAACTGTGTGCCAATGATCCACAGACCATTCCGGAGCTCGAGGAAGCAATTGGACGCACCATTAATGAAATTAGTCCGCAATTATGCCAAAATGTTATTGAAAATTTCGTCAAAGGCGTGAACGTTCGCAAACAGGGACAAAGCGGCCATTTATCGGATATTGTGTTCCCCACATAACTTCCACGTTTGTACTTATATTAAAATAAAAATATTCGTATTTTTTAAATAAATAATACGTTTTGTTAATAAATGTAAATGTCAGGTCAATTTGAGACACCCTATACATTATGTCAGTCGTGTTGTCGACATCATTTGTGAATCTCAACAAATATTCGTCGATTTCATAATATATCAAATATTAAGTTGCTTAAAATCTTATTTACTGTAAAATCGTATGATGTAAGTACTCATTATTTTTAGCCACTTTCGCTCGAAAGGTGGAGTAGTATTGGAGAATATTGATCTTCAAGGTGATTTTCAAATACGTGACAAAAAAATACCCAACATAAAATAACAGAAAATCTTTCTACCACAATTTGTAAGGGAGATATGGAAATGGTTAACTAAGCCGCGCGAGGGGAGCTGCGGCCCGAGGGGCGGTGCTCCCACCACGCCGCCCGGCCGCAATGACGACGCCGTGCGGTATTCCGCGCACGGGTGATCGAATTCAATCATCATCTGCAATGAGAAAAACACTCCAATGAGCTTGAATCACATTGCATGTGACGCTTAAAAGTATCAGGAGTGCTCACGAACTTCAATTTTGCGAAAACAACCGCAGCGCGCCTATGCCAATTATGAGGTGACCACATATCAACCCGACTAGTATACTCTATGTCAACATTTCTTGGCTGACGTCATACCCTTGAAGGAGAATGTCTTAAAAAAAAAATATTATTGGAAAGATGTTTTCGCGGATTCAATAAAAACGACAATTATAGCTCTAATCAAATGATTCGGAAAATGGCTCCAAAAATAGTTTTCCAGGGGGGCGAACACGGAGAAATTGGCTGAATATATTTCCGCTTACACTTGGGACAAATTTCCCCGAATAAACCGCTAGAGGCTCTTTCCGCATCACGAAAGCCAACCGCGGCGCGCAAGGAAACGCCCACGAGACTACCTAGTTTCACCAGCGGCAGTAAACAAGTGTATTAAAAGTTCTACTAAGCGCGGACGCTGTCCACTGCGGGCCTGGAGTAGATGACTAGGTGTGAGTTAAAAATAAATTATTTCATATACGTGCGTACTCGTCGTAAGCTCAATTGCACTTTACTCAAAAACTGTTATACCGATTCCGTTCCACTTTTGTATATTTCTAGATCCATAACCGTTGTCGTTCTTCTTTTTATTAAAAGAAAAGTTATTCTTTCGTCAAAAATAAACATTTGGCTTCTGATATCCGCTACTTTGGCCTAAATTAAAATTTCGAAATACCAAACGATCACCGGAAACGGAATCTGAAGGATTTTGTAAACTTGTAATGCTTGTAAAATTTCTAAGAGCAAATTGTAAGCGGTACTAAAGAAATTTTCTTAGTTACAATTGTTCTATTTCAGATCAACTCAATTGCTGTAATGGTTTTCAAGGCAAGCTAAATTTTAGGAACATTCTGTTGAGGAACGTTTGCTGTATTCATGCCACTGGATATTTTTTAGTTAAGAAATGTGTGTATGTTTTAAAAAGCATAAACTGTAAAATAAGGTAACAGACTATGAACAGCATATAAAATTTTGATATACCATAAATCCTCTTTTTGTGAACTTATACCTATACATGACCTCTGAATTCTGAAGATAAAGAGCACAATTGTAGCACACTCTCTCACGTGCTACAATTGGAGGACTCCGAATATCGTTAAGTTTACCCATACTATCAGTGCTCCACAATATCAATGAGGTGGTCGATTGATTATAAGCCAAAATGATCAAAGTGTAAAGGAAGTACGTCGTAAATGTTGCGCTCTGAATGTCTTTTTCCAGATTATTTTTTGGAAATTGAAATCGGTAATTCCGGAACTAAATGGTGTAAGCTCTAAAGGCATCGAAGTAGTTGACTCAAGGTTTTTCTTTTTCCAGTACGGTGCTTTATCTCGGGATTCGCGAGAGAAAAATCTCTTCAACAGAGTTACAATATGAAATAATTACCTCGTTATTATATTTGGATAAGTTGTACGATCATCGATTCCTCGTAAAAACACAGGCGCTGGATAATTTATATTTTCCGCGTTCCGAACGTAATTGGGATTAGAGTACTCGAAGAATTTGTTTCGATAATATCACAAATTCTAAATGCGAAGTGATCATGTTGTATCCGTACTGTATAATGAAAAACATGGATCAAAAAATTAAATTTGCAACATAAGATCGTATAATTGGTTTTCTATATTATTTGCGTGGCTCTATAATTTTCGGTATACAAACGCACTAAGCGTTGTAGAAAATAGAAACGAAGAAATGTCGTCGTTTTCCTGTTTCCCACATTATTAGATTTTTAATGATTCTAGTGTCGTGTACAAAATCCCAAAAGACGGGCATTGGTCATCTCACAAGAAACCAGGGCTGGTGAAGAAAAGTCACTATCTAAATCCATTTCTGAAATCCATTCTCTAAGAGAGAGGAAGGAGCGATTTATGGTGACGGGTTGATCGATTAACTTAAGCATCAATAATTTCATTTAAACCAGATGAAGTGTTACGAAAACATTAAGCGATCATCACAGTGTAAATTTTCATAAAATTTATTTTGTTTGCCTTGTCCGATAGTATAGACCAGGGTTCCCAACCTGGGGCTCGCGGACGGAGGAAAAGTACTATCTGACGAAAATCCGGGATGACCAATTAAGGGTCAATGCCACAGTAGAATTTTCAAAACATCGATTATTCCGCTAAAACGGTGCTTCATCATAAGAATAAGTTACTATTCGATTTCTAGTAAGACATTTTTTCACCGACTTTGGACGTATAACGAAAGCCCACCTCTGGCACGGCCATAGAGTACCTAAAACTTTAAACGCGTTTTTCTCGAAACAGCTTTTTTCCAATTGGCGTGACAAGTAACATCAACAATTTTCACTCGATTTTCTTCAAATTCAAACGTTATGTTCCTATTTGCATTTCGCAGAGAAGTACGCACGGAATTTCTGATTAATCGAAAACTTTTCATTTTATGAGCAGTTTTATACGTAATTGTTCACTGAAAATTCATTGAAATACCTACAACTTTCGAATAAAACCATATTTCTTAAATTCCGTAGGAACTTCTCTAGGTTTTCTGATGTAGATTGACAAGAATTTTTGTTTTTTGTTCTAGGTAAAAAATTGTGGATGCTAAATGTCACGCCGCGGAGTTGTTACGGTTATAAACATGCTGTCCAATTTTTGGGGCGAAATTCGAATTATTCCGGTTGCTACAGCCTTTTTCAGAAAAAGGGATTCGACCAGCTGCGTGAGAACTGACACGGACGGACACGTTTTTCTCGAAATGATTTTCAAAACGGTGTACACTCGCACAGGAAAATTTTTCAAGCTATCCGTCTCAAATTCGACACAACATTATTCACGTTATTCTTTATCTTGCTATGGCAGCTTATTTTTAATCTTCATATTTTTTTTTATCGAAAATCTGTCGATAAAAATTGGCTCAATGTGATATTTTTCTTTCAAACCGCCGTCATTTTGTCAATTTTGATTTAAAAAAAACCTCCATAGCAAGATAACGGCCTTCATGCACATTAATAATCTTTTGACAAATTTTGTTTTAGATATATTTACCGCCATAGGTATCAGAATGTTTGCGGACACAACCGTGTACACCGTGAGGACTCCTTTTTTTCGAGGACATTTTCATCCCTTAAACAAAATGTAGAAAAATTGAAATAAACGTTGAAAAAAAAAATTATGTTCGTCATAAGTGTTTTGATGTGATATAGAAAAATCAGACTGATTAGCGTATATTAGCCATCGAAAAAAAAATCGCGAAAATAAGCTATTTTTCGACCAGTTGCACTTTGAACATCCCTTAAACGCGGTTTACTCAAACCAAGATATTTCGATGACCAAATTGCTCTGGTTATCGTTTTGCTTAGATTTAGCTTAGATTTAGCTTAGATTTAGTGTACACCTTCAGCAGGCTGTTTTTCAGCGTTGACAGCAGAATTGAGGCAAACCATTTGTTTAAATAACTCGTAGAAGGGGCTAAATCATGAGAAACATCAGTAATCAAAGATTAGTACATCGCCATTTCCTAAGAAACAATATCCTTGCTGAATCTGAAATCGATCATCACACAATCATGCAGAATAAGAGTATATTTGGTTTTTATGTTCAGTTACATACAACTTTTGCAACACTGCTTGCCAAATAAGGTATTTTTATGTACCATTGTACTCAAATGTACCATATGGTCATAGTTTTTATTTCGACAAGAATTGTACATATTTTCAAAGGGTCAATAAATATGTGTAACAAATGTTACCAGCAAGCTCCAACAGATTTAAATGTATTCTCTTCCAAAAATCACTATATGTAATGTCTCAATGATGGTCGAATTTAATTTCGATAATTTTCAAAGTATTTATTTCTTCATACGAAGTACGTGCTTACTCGAACGTGTGTTTGTGCAACTACGCTTGCACAAATAAAGGACCTAATTACAAATCCATCCCTATATTTTCGGACTCGATGGTCAGGCTCGAATTACTACGGTGGCATGCTACTGTGCGTGCAGATGGTAAATCCGTATGCTACAGTTGGAAAACGCAAAGTATCGAAGCAACCGACAATAGGTCACCTTGTAAAGACTTTCAGATTCGTCAAGTGTTTCATACTTCAATTTTTTGTGATCTGTTACGAGTTCAAGCACTTGAGTAAACGGAATACCCAGATGGCTATAAATAGGATAATAGAGCCAGATAGTACACTTGCTCCACGTGATAACATGAACATGGCAGATAGTTTCTCTTCCGACTGGCGCCAATATTTAGCTATGAAGCATTAAAACTGTGAATACCACAATTGAAACGTACTGGAAGAACAAGAAGCACGACGGCGGCGTAATAGCTCCTGGGGGTTTCCCCGATAGTAATTGCGTCGTCAGTCAAACAAAAAATCGAAACACAATTCAAAAGAGTATCCCACAACCCATAGAATTTCACCAAATTTTGTCCTAGTCACACGAAAAAAATCGTGATAGTAATGGTTGAAGCATAGATAACGAACTATTTGGCTCCTCGTGTAATGACCTTCATAGCCAAATGTGTCCCGTACATCGTCACGATTAGTTAAGAACAAATTAACGATAGTCTGGTATGGTAATTATTCAATATTACCGTGGATCTCGAAAGCGATAACCGGTAATGCGAGGAGTGATGATGGTTAATCGATTGAGTCATGGGTGGGGCATGATTTTCTCGTGAGCATAAAACACTTGTAGGATCCACCACGACGTCTAAGCATGCATGCGAAGTGTCTGGTGGAGGGAGTCCGACGTTGTGCTATCAAGGAAAAAAATTTCATCAGCTCTTCCTCAACATTTGACTCGCGATAGTGTTATTTGTCAGTCAACCTCTTGTGGTCGAGTTGCAACGGGTTTTGTATCGCATTACGTCTAGAATTGGTCTTCAATTGTAGCTATTCAATTTCTGCACACACGTATCGAGATAGCGGTATATTCAACAATGTTGGACACAATGAGTAAGTTAATTAAATAACGTGCCGAGAAGAAGTGTAGATATGCTTGATGCTTCAAATTAAAGTTTACTATTTCTGGAATAATTCAGCGGTGTTCAAAATTCCAGTCGCTAGATATTTATCAATAACGATTTATTGTTACCGGTAGCGAGACCAGATAATTCGATAAACGCGGATGAATTGGACGTCGAAAATGCTGTTACTGAAGCCGGTAGTATTAAAATATCGCATCGATTGAAGTTATAATTTGTTCTTCATCTATTCAAACCATTTCTCATATACTTGCCATAGTAACAAAAATAACGTTTTTTTACTTACTTCGATAATTGTTTATACATTTTTATATCACTTATACTGTTTCCATCACTATCAGAGAAACAATTATTTTAGTCGTAGACATTTCTAATGTTACTTTCATTACTGTTATTGTAGTAGTAATCTCGTGTGTAATAGCAAAGATTAATCGAAGTGCACCTTCTAAATTCAGGGTTCGGAAAATTCAATATAAAAATCGCCATCATCGGGGGATTAATTTATATGAATACGGGATTAGGCATCGGTAGCGTCGGTTTTATACTTCCATCGGCTGCCTGCGATCTTCAATTGAATACCCTCGACAAAGGACGCGTAAGCGCAACCCCCATACTCGGTAAGCTTTCTTTGGTTAATCGAAACATAGCGATAGTATACTTTTCCACATCACATCTTTTCCTGAGATTACGTCGATCGCGGTTGCGCCGTAACGCCGGGCATTTTATATTTGCAATAATAATTTTGTATGATGTAACATATAAATACACTCAATTACTCACTTTAAATTGCCTTCACACTGACCTCCGTATTGTTTAAAGTTTATTTACTTCAATTTTCAGCAGGCAATGTGCGCCCAGATGCATTTCACGATAACCAATGAAGTTAAATGAACAGTTCCGTTGTCTCCTATTTTAAATCGTTTCTTAACTCGATCGCTTGATTTTTCTTTTCATACGAAAAGGTATGGTCGCTGGCTCTTATTTTTGGGGCTGCTTCGCCGACCTTCAGGGAAGAAGATTGGCCCTTTTATGTGCTCTCTTTACTTACGCGATAATCGAGATCACGTCATCGCTCGTGAAAACGTACTGGCTATTTTTACTGCTGAAGTTTCTCAGTGGATGGGTGTAAGTATTATCAAAGATCACTGAGCGATGCCGTCAAGATTTGTTCTATTAATTAATTAAAGCCGTTTACGTGAGGTGATTGATTTTTTATTGACAATTTTTTCAAGCATCAACGGACAGAGCGCAATCGGCTTCACGTACCTGGGTGAATTTCAGAGTCAATTGCATCGCGAAAAAATTCTTTGTTGGATGGAAATGGCCTGGACGCTCGGACTCATCGTTTTGCCACGTAAGATGCCATTTTTTTAATTGCCAGTCTAATTTACTACTTTTTTCCCAGCACTCGATATACTAGTATTGTAAGAAACCCGTGCTAAGAACACTCTTCATAGACTTTTTGTCAGAAGTAGTCAACATATAATCATTTTTACATCTGGCAACATTACCTTAACGTCGCATTTCAGTCAGTCGGCCATTGTAAAGTAAGTAAAGGCCATTCGAGGGTATTACAAACGGGAAAAGCAAAAAATATCTTGTATTTAGCACTCTGAACCGTGAAGCATTGAAAAAATATAAGGTAACTCTTTATGGTCATCGAAACATAACGGTATTTCAACTTTAGAGCTGTATACCTTTTTTATGGACAATGGCAATGGTAGTGGTAATAATCAAAATGATAACATCAGTCATACTAATAATCCATATGCCTTTTTGAATAATTGTAACATAGGACTGTTTTTCTCTAAACGTACCATATACAATACAAAACCGTCATAAGTTTTATAAATCAAAAACCTATTGTGAATTTAGTACCGAGAAAAACACATTTTTTTAAATCTTTTTACGACCTTGTTCAAATAAGTTATTCGATTTATTGAATTCCTTCGGTTCTTCCGTATTACATCATGTTCAGAGGATATTCCATTTGGATAAAACTGAATAGATACAGTTTGTGAGAATTGAGTTTAAAAAATCGCCAGGTTAATTTGATTTTGTGCGACCACCGTGAAATAATCTGGTGGGGTGACCTAAGCAGGGTAAGCTATGTAAAAAGTAAGCCCTTTTTGTGATTTCTTACTATATCATCTTGTTGTTGATGCTTTTCCAGTTCTCGGATGGGCCGTAATACCACTTCAATTTTCTCACGTATCGGAAAATTTTGTATTTCGCTCCTGGAACCTCTTCATCATCGTTTGCGCTATACCGTCATTCCTCATAGGCCTTTGGTTACTCTCTTTTCCCGAAACGCCCAAATATCTGGGTGAAAGGAAAAGTGAAAAGAAGCTGGTCGATGCACTCGAAACCATGTACGTTCAGAACACCGGAGGTAACTTCAACGAGTATCTCGTGAGTTTACGAAAAAAAAATCTTCTACATTTGCATCACTACGAACTAGTCAAATAAGCGACGCAATTGAGAAATCATTTTCTCGCAACCTTCCGTTAATTAGCGTAAAGCGTTAAGGCGTTACATTTATGTGGCTTACCAAAAAAATTGATTGGTTGGGATACTTTTTGCGCATGCCAAAAAGACGATCACAATGTGGTTAGGAAGGTTTCTTCTGCATATGTTTAAGTATACAAGAAAAAAAATTGAAAAAAAAGACCAAAATGTCGCCTAAGTCGTATCTAAACTAGGAGCGTTTTTTAGAGCACGTAGAATTTTTTTTGTGATTTACATGTTTTGCCGGAAAAGTACACACTATTGTTGAAAAATATATTTTTTCGCAAAATTGCATCATTTTGAATAAAGATTTGGTAGTTTTGCTAAGAAAAATCGGCCTTGTTTTGTTTAGAAAAAACGAGCTTTTCTATAAACCGTAAAAATCGTCTGTACTTTTCCAGAGAATCTCTTTCAGAAGTTACAGTTAACATTTTAAGTCAATCGGATGAAAACTACCAAAATTATGCTTCCTCCCCATTTCCGAAGACGTGGTTTCAAGAAAAGCGGATTGAAAGTTTGAAAACTGTTTTGCTACATGAAACTTTTAAGATAGAGGCTTTGAGTTCAAATTATGCTTCTTCCGCTGGATGCATGTTCCGCAGCGCCCCCGAACGCCCTGTAACACATGAAACAGATTAGACGGTAAAAGTAGCAATTTGGAGTCATTTAGTGCAGTCGTTGTACAAAAAATATACAACAACCTAACATTAACGGCAGTGGATGGGCAATACTCAGAGCGGCTAAGCGGTAACCGCTTAGCCGTGCACCGGGTGGTGCATCAACGAGTGAACGAGAGGCCAATACTTCTGATACCTTGGTGTAGAAACTCGAGTTAAAGTCTGTGCACCAGAGGATCAGAAGAATATAGGGCCGTCTATACCGGTACGGGTTTTCCACAGTTTCCCTCGTACCCTCGGCAAATGCGGTGTAGCGTAGCTTAAGGGGCGGATAGGAGTTTCAGCGTGAAAAAAAAACATTTTTATGCGAATTTTTTTCATCTATATGGATAGAGTAAATTTATTGCAACCTTTTGCACAATGTTAAGTGTCATTTCAAGAACATTCCATGACATTTGTAAGCGAAAATATCCACAAAAAGCCGGTGTCAAAGCTTTTCCAAGAACGCCTTTGGAAAAACAGGATTTGCGGTGTTCACTGTATCTCAGCTAGAAATTATCTGAAATCAAGTACCATTAAAATATAGTCAAAGTATCATCAAATCCTCCCCCCAACGGTCCTTGATAATTGTTTTGTTCATTTCTCAATTTTTGGTGGTCATGTAAAGTGAAAAGTGCTATTTATCACGAAAAATTCCGCCATTTTGGGGGTGAAAAACCCCCTCGATGTAAAAAAAAATCTCAAACTAACCGTTGAGGGGAGGTATTATATATGTAAAAAGTGTGTACCAAGTTTGAAATAAATCGGTCATGTAGTTTTCAAATGGCAGTGAACACGGACTTTGAAAAAGTGGTTTCGAGAAAAACGCGGCACCGGCTTGTTTGTGGATATTTTAGCGTACAAATTTCAGGGAATGTTCTTGAAATGACACTTAACAATGTACAAAAAGTTTCAATAAATTTACTCTATCCATATAGATGAAAAAAATTCGCAAAAAAGTGTTTTTTTTCACGCTGAAACCCCTACCCACCCCTCAAGACGGCTGTGGGCGCAACAGAAGTTAGGTTAGATTAGCGAAGTGCGGCTAGGGAGTTATAGAAGAAGATTCAATTGGGAAGGGTATACGTTAGAACTCAAGAACTAAAACTAAACAAACTAAACTATATTTAGTTTACGGTTATAATCAATATTTATTATGATCGATAAAAGTTTCTGTAAACGATTTTTTATGCTGCGACTTTTGCGGCTAGGGGCAGTGCCCAAGCTACTAGAATTACTCGAAAAAATCAACAAGAACGTAAGGAATGTATTGCATTTAAGGCTTTTACAAAAAATTCGTAGGATAAATTGAGCAAAAGTGGTCACGATCGATTGCGAACGAGACTCACTTTAGCGAGGCAGACTAAGATCGATAAGGTCTTGGATCAAGACAACGCTGCCGTTGAAAAAGTCACAACATCTCCATCGAGAACGAAGATACAACTCTTTTCAAACATGCTTCGATCAATCCTCACGCAATCGGCGAAACTTTGGAAACCGCCATATCTTCGAAGCACATTTACCGCCTGTGGTATCATGTATTGCATCGGCTCGTCCTATTACGCTCTCATGCTATGGTTTCCGGAGGTTTTCCAGAGATTCGCCGCGTTTGAGAAACTTCGACCAGACAAAACTGCAAGCGTTTGCACAATATCGTCGAGGAACTGGACGGTCAGTCATTATTCGTCCTTCTTCTATATCGCTATGAATTTTTCGATATGTAAGAACCGGCAACATTTATTGTATTTTTAGATGAGCTCCAATTCCAGCGAGTCAAACGTCGATTGCCCCAGTACAGTCCAAAATTACGTTTATCTGCAGACACTGATTCTTGGTTTGTCGTGCTTGCCCGTGAGCATCGCGCTGCCATTGTTCGTTCACAAGTTGGGATACAACTTTTATCTGAGTATGTAACATACTACTTACCTGATATATCTATGTCGCCAAAGTTACATTCAGGATTGAATTGATACAATAGTATCAATTCAAGTACCACCCAACGGTAACAAACTTAATCAATAATTGTAGGAAACAATATTTGAAAAAAAATATTGGCATTTAGGAATAAACAAAATCGATCATCCTGAATAATAAATTGCCATAAACAATAATCCTTTGGTCCAAAATGATAACAATATATGAGAACTTCGTAAAAATGTCTGTTCAAAGAACCTATTTCTCTCCGATTTTTCATAGGTCTCGATAGAATCGCATAACGTCCTAACAGCAAACAAAATAATATATTCGAAGCATAGAATGTTATTTGTATACTACATTAGAAATGAATACGAACAATCCGTATGTTCTAATTGAAACCATTACTTCACTTTTTTTCTAGTTAACACTTTTTTCTACATAATATCTATCATCCGCAATAAGAATTAGCTGCTCAGTCGCGATTGGTTTACGTTTATAAAATTTGTATCTCTATCTCCAGTTATGATGAAGGTGTGAAGCTGACTCTGCTGTATTTTTTTAAAACTTACGATCCGTTTATTGTAAGGAAACCAAACAGAAAAATCGTATTTTGACAAAGATGAGTCGGTCTGTCGGTACATTTATCCGCTTGTAACTCGAGAACTTTTGAATCGATTCCAGTGAATCTTCCAGTAAAACAGCTTAGAGTGTGGAGTACAATATAACGCACTAAGGGTTACGTTTTATTGTTACGTACAATTAGAATAAGCATCAAACAAGTAAACAAAAAATTTGAACAAACTAACGGCAACAAGCAGAAATTTTTAAACAATAAAACGTGCTTTATATGTAAATTATAAATAAATGCGATGAAATATTGCAAATGTTTATACTGTTTGCATCCCTGTTTTTACAGTTGTTAAATGTTTTTATAATGCTTAAATGATCAAGTTATCGGATTCTCAATTATAGTAGGTATCATATATAGAGAATTCCTCAATTGGCTTATATTAATCGCGACTGTTAATCACGATAATTGAAAATAAGCGGCAAGCGACTGTCGTATCGAAAGTTAAATATCTTTATATTTGAATCGGCTTGCAACAGCGAAAACCCCGAACCGGCTGTTAGGTAAAAAGTGAACATAAAAGGCGATATGGATCTGGAATAAAGTGAAGGGCAAATGGAAATATTGTTTTATACAAAATACATAAGATAAAGGTACAATTTATTCCTTTATTTATATTATAAAAAGAATGATTTAAGTGGAGTGTCTCACAAGAAACTCAGAAAGCGAGACACAATTGAGTCTCGCCTCAGCATATAATGTAGGACACAGCCCGCGGTAAATGTTGCTTAGTCTGAGGCCTGGCGCGGGGAACGATTGGCCTCTGAACTAGGGAACCTAACTCGTCATAGATCCCATCCGCATCAATAACGAAGGACAGTCAGTAAAAACTCTACAAACTGTGGTAGTACGGTTCCTCATCAATGTCTTATGTCGATTTTTCTACAATCTTAAAAAGAAAACAATGCTATTTAAATAGAGGGATATATTTGCCATTAAACGGACTTTCACGTGAACAAAGCCGAGGGCACAGCTAGTAAGTAATCAAATTAATGAATTTCCTTGATTCTTGCCTACAGTTATCTCCACAACAATCGCTGCGATCGTAACCGTGGGTTTCTTCTTTGCTAGATCTTCAACGGAAAATCTTCTACTGTCGTGTTTTTTCGAAGCTTTCTCCTCCGTATGCATGAGCATAATGCTTTGTATCGTCGTGGAGCTCTTTCCCACGGATCTTCGGTATGTTATTTTATTCTTCTTTTCTCTTACTTCGACCAACAAGCTGATTGGAATTTTTAAAATGAAATAATGCATAGTTTTGACCAGCAGAATCATGCTTTATATGAAAACAAACGTATTATGATCAGGTAAGGTAGTTCTGTAGGTACACGTATGACCCAAATGATTCGGTCGACGCGTATAGTAACTTCCAATGCCTATACGATGCTGTTTGTTGTAAATTTTTGATAGAGCTTGTACCCTCTATATGTCCCACCCATTCGCACCTCATGCATAGATAGGTCTCATACTCGTATAGAGAGTGGCGCTGTAATCGTGGCAACAGCGCGATTTTCCTGCAGTCATAGCGTTGAGCTTCCTACGATCCGTCTTTCGCGAAATATTTTATATAAATAAAAAAAGCGTGAAAATGTCAACCCAAATGCGATACACAGGAAAGTTTACAAAAAAAGGTGCTTGCTACAAGACCGAAAGCTGTGGCAGCCATGTGTCAAGCAAATGCGGCTAAACGCGATGAGAATAATCATAACCTCAACGATCGGCAACAAAAAATCGGTGTCGAAGGACGTCGGATGGTGGATTTACAATATCTTGCCGACCGTTTTGATTGTATTCGCTCTAACAAAGACAATTGCATGCATAAAAACATGCATAAATTAAAGAAATTAAATTTGTTTGCAGAATAAATTTATACGAGATCCGTCTCAGAATTACTAGAATTCGGGGAAAATAACAGGCTTCGAGTTCCCCGACCACGCACCGATCAGCTGACTGCAGCGTACACTGTTGCCATTCCGTTACAGATGGTTAGGCTCGAGTTCGGTGTAGAATAAAATTACCACTCTCCATAAGTCGATATCTCCGAAACTAAACGGTCAAAGTTTGTCATTTTTTAAATAATCAATCCCACAATAGTACTGCGTACACGTGTGTTTTTATTTTGAAATCCTAAAATCCGTTTAGAACCTATATCGAGAAATGCGAGCAAACTCCTATCGGTTTACGTGTGAGGGAGTGCGTACAAAAATACCCATATTCAATTACAGTTATCTCATGAACTAAACGATGAATCGAATTGAATTTTTGGGCATCAGTCCACGAAGGTCATATCTACACCGTACTTAGATTTCAGCCAATACCTAAGATTTGACCACAACTACAGAACTACCTTAATAGAAAAACAATGCAATATACTAGTAATCGATTCAAGAAATTGTACCGAAAAGATCTGAAGATAGTTTAGAAGGGCTTGAATTTCGACAACATGCTATGAGCTGCATAACGCAATTTTTTTAAATTTCACCTTTCTACAACTTGAAACCATTTATTTGAGGCAACAGCGAGGAGATCGTACTTTTCTCTTATTGTTAGTGTAGGGTTCAATGAAATTTACCGTTCACTGCATGTTTTATATTCCATACATAGAAGAAAATCAGCACGAGGATAAAACGATAGTTACAGTAAATTATTTTTCTGTAATTTTTTTTATCTCTCCATCTTATTCAAAGTCAGAATAGCCAGTGTTGTATTTCTCTTCATGACATACTGTCTTTCTTCGTCGACCCTTTTGCAATACGAAAACAAAAAAAGCAACCAAACTAAAAGCATTAAAAATAATAAGTATTGTACATAATGTATAATAAGTAATAATACGTACTTATCGAGGAACTTCCATGTGATCGAAAAAGCGTCTATTTAAAAAATAGAAAAAAATACATGTAGGCATAACCAGGGCTCACCAAACACACAAACACACGCACACAATACAGGGCACCCGTGTTAATATATAAAATCCTACATTACATCTTACCCACCGCACTTCCTCCATTTATTCCTCTAAGTATCTTTACCGGAATGAATTCAAATTACATAATTCAAAAACAAATTGATGGTTTATTTTTTATGTTTATTTCCGAGTATAACTGTACGTTACTCATTGTTCATATTTTTCATTTTTCTTAGTCTAAATCTATTTCCTTAAATAGTGCTAGAAATGCAAAAAAGAAACAAATCTTTCGAAGACGTTAATTTATTACTTATTTCTTCTTAAATTGCGTACAAAGAAACTATTTATTAAACTATACTTTAATTTGTATACTTAAATTATTAAACTATATTTTACTTAAATTATACTTAAATAATACTATACTTAAATAATTAAACTATACTATAATTTCAAAGAAACTATTGTTTTTACAGGGCTATGGCAGCTGCACTCAGTGTATTTTTTGCTAGGCTGGGCGCTCTTTTTGGCAATACCCTGTTTGGCTATCTGATAGACAACTATTGTACCTCTCTCATCGCCATCATTGCTCTTCAATTAATTGGTAAGCATACGAAAACTACGAGCCAAGCTACCTGTTAATTTTAGTGGTTTACTAAATACTAATTGTCTATTTTTTCATTGTAGTGGCGGCCGTTCTCAGCTGTGTTATTCCTCGAAAATCAAAAAATTACAATAGTTGATTTCGTTAGTAATTATTTAGCACCAAATTATTACATTAGAAGTATTGAATTCAACTGAAAGAAATAGGCCCAAATGGATGGTTAGAGATAGTTTTAAAAAATCTATGAAATCTTTGATAATGTCTGTACATTCATAATTAACATTAATAGATAAAAGCGACATAATTCGCAATTTTTGTATCGAACGCCAGTGGGTGTCGCCCTGCGTTCTGCGTCATAGAAAAAGAGAACGATAAGAACTAAACATAATTGTATCCACACGCTATGTCAGTATGTCCACGTGTTTGTTTTTGTACCCTAATACATTTTTTATTAAATTTAGAAATGTAAGAATCTTTCAATATGCCGGGCCATCATTCTGCCTTACAAGAGCACTCTTGAAAATAATTAGAATGAGCGTGAAACGACACGAGCCAAGTTTTAGCGCGCTGAGGTGACAATAACTTGCTGCGCGGGTTTTTTTAACGGCTGTATACCAGACTCTCATTTGTAAACTACACACTACACATCCTCTGTCCAATCGCCGATCAAGATACAATCATAATTGGCGAAATATTTATTAGAGCATGCGAAATCCTTAAATAACGAAAATTTATATTACTTCAAATACAATAATAGTTTCTGTTTGAATCGTGTCTAGCTCAAGGCCATGTGCGACATGCCAGAAAATTTCGACGCGGCCTCTTGCTACGTCGGTCGAGACACTACCGACGGACGGCGCAGCGCTCGCGAATTCGGCCTCGATGCTTCGCACTATACTAGGACGAAGAGTCGAAGCCGATTAGACGGCGATCGCTGAGCGCGCGCGCGTATGTGTGTGTGTGTTCGCTACGCCGGCCGCGGCAAACAGAAGAAATCTTTTCGCACGCGTTTAGTCGTAACGCAACAACTTCATCTCTATGTGTGTGTATTGCACAAAACACCATTATGCTTAGCGACGACGGTACGCTTGCATTGGAAGCATGTGCTCGCTCGGCAGGAGAGCGGTCAAGCTTTGTTACATTTTACATTGTGCATGCAAATGGCATCGAATCGATTTATTTTTTCGACGACGGTCATCGGTGGAAATTTCATCACGATTGAACTATCTGGCAAACGGGGTTTGCTAGAAACTCGTCCTGTAGAAGGGTGCTGGCATTTTCCAATGCTTTCTTAATGAATTTAAACAAATAAGCTCGAGCAATATTTGTGATCTCGATGCCGCGTGTCGTCGACGGATTCGATCTCTGCCAAAATCTCGAGCGAACGAAATTGCTCGACGCACACTCTATGAAAGAGTGGTAAAACTTTACAATGCTCATCGTTTAAATAAATGCGGTCGGCACTTTTATCTCTGCCAGGGTTCATCTTCGGCAGCATCTTTGAGGGTCAACTTATCGAGCAATAAAGATCGCTAGCTACCCAGATAGAACAGGTAGGTCTAATATATATATATATATATATATATATATATATATAATGTATATATGTATATGATATTTATATGTCTATGATAGACCTGTATTATACGTATATTGAACGTATATTGTGGAGCTATTTCTCTGATGATGGTGAAAGAATTTCACATACATATATTTTATGTATATTATACAACAATTATTGGACATCGCATTATATACATATATTATATGTATGAGGAACATCTACTTAAAAATAAAAATTAATTTAACTGCATTGCTATGAATATCACGTATTAGATACGTACATTGGACGTGTTTTTTCAACGTTCTCCGTGGAATTTTGTGCATCTCATCTACGTACACTTCGTACTTCGTTTTTTACACGTACACGTTTTCGTACACGTTACTTCGTTTTTCACTCCAATCGAATATCCTTCCACGATGGTGGAAAAATCATTTTGAGGTGGATTCCTCGTTTGTAGTTACTTTCTGGGCAACTACAAACGATAAATACCGCACTACAAACAATTACCAATGTTTTAGAAGCGCGAGCATCATTTGTAGTTACCTTCTTCATTACTACAATCGAGCATTTCCTTCTCAAATGCCTCTATAATGCTTTTCACGTCATTTCCTCATTTGTAGTTATTTTTCCAGCAACTACAAACGATAAATACGGACCTGCAATCAACTACAAACGTTTTAGAGGCCCGGGCGTTGTTTATAGTTACATAGTTTTTCACTACAAATGGACATAACCTTCCAAAAGCGTGGAAAAATCATTTTCAGCTGATTTCCTCGTTTGTAGTTATTTTCTCTGCAACCACAACCGATAAATACGGACCTACAACCAACCACAAACGTTTTAGTAGCCCGGGCGTCTTTTGTAGTTATCAAGTTCACAACTACAAACCTAGGATAGATCGTTTTCCTGCCTTTGCGGTTATTGCTAAGGAAAATCTGCTTGTAAAAATAGTGAAATATTGCATTTCAGTAATGCTATTGTTTTAGTCCATGTTGACGCTACCGTCATGCGTGTTAGCAGCAGACCGCCTTTTTGAGATTTTTCGTGCGAGTACCGAGGCCCGATTGCAGAATAACATTTTTTAAATGACTTAACAACGTCGTCACTGGGATAAATGATAGGTCAATCGATTCGTCTCATTATAAACAATAAGTAGCTGACTTGAAAAAGTAGCTGCTGTCATGCAGGTTGGCAGCAGAGGATCTTTGGTTAATTTAGTCGTGCGGCCAGCACGACCCTTTTCGTGGAGAACTATTCATTTTTGTTAATCAACAAATGCCGTCACCGGGATGAAACATAGAGGGATCGATTCAGCTAATTATATAGAATAAGCAGATAAATAGCAAAAGTCGCTACTGTCATGCGTGTTAGCCGCAGACGGCCTTTTTAAAGATTTTTGATTCGAGTAAGGAGGCGCGATTGGCGAATAACAATTTTTTAATTACCTCAACAAAGTCGTCACCGGGATAAATCATAGGTCAATCGATTCGTTTTATTATAAACAATAAGCAGCTGAATTTAAAAAGTAGCTGCTGTCATGCAGGTTGGCAGCAGACGACCTTTTGTAAATTTAGTCGTTCGGCCAGCACGACCCTTTTCGCGGAGAACTATTTATTTTTGTTAATCAACAAATGGCGTCACCGGAATGAAACATAGGGGGATCGATTCGGCCAAGTATATAGAATAACCACGTAAATATAAAAAGTCGCTACTGTCATGCGGGTTGGCAGCAGACGACCTTTTTTGAGATTCTTCGTGCGAGTAAGGAGGCGCGATTCGCGAATAACGATTTTTTAATTAACTTAACAAAGTCGGTACCGGGATAAATCATAAGTCAATCGATTCGTCTTGTTATAAACAATAAGCAGCTGAATTGAAAAAGTAGCTGCTGTTGTGCAGGTTGGCAGCAGACGACCGCTTGTGAATTTAGTCGTGCAGCCAGCACGACCCTTTTCGCGAGAACTATTTATTTTTGTCAATCAACAAATGCCATCACCGGGATGAAAGATAGTGGGATCGATTCGGCAAATTATATAGACTAAGCACATAAATAGCAAAAGTCGCTACTGTCATGCGTGTTGGCAGCAGACGACCCTTTTTGAGATTTTTCGTGCGAAGGAGGAGGCGCGATTCGCGAATAACAATTTATTTTTGTTCGTCAACAAATGCCGTCACCGGGATGAAACATAGGGGGATCGATTCGGCTCATTATATAGAATAAGCACGTAAATAGAAAAAGTCACGACTGTCATGCGTGTTGGCAGCAGACGACCCTTTTTGAGATCTTCCGTGCGAATAAGGAGGCGCGATTCGCGAATAACAATTTTTTAATTATCTTAAAAAAGTCGTCACCGGGATAAATCATAGGTCAATCGATTCGTCTTATTATAAACAATAAGCAGCATAAATTTTACCGTGCCGGTAACGCGACCCGATTCGCGATGAATTAAGATCAATATATTGTTTTTGTGAATACACAATTGTTCAATGCAATGTTTCTCACTCATCAACGTTGCAAGTTATCCCTTAATACAACAGTTTCGAAAGTAGCTCACTTATGACGATCACTGCACAACAATATTTGTTAAAAAATGTATGATATGCGATGAGTTATTGTATCCTCGACCTAAGCACGACAAGAAACAGCATGTTTTCACGAAGCATTCGACGAAGAAATATAAGACTACCATTAATCACAACGGGCAGCAAGTCGCTATGACTGGTTCAACTACGTTGTTAGTATTAACAGAAACCTTTATTACTCTTATGACTCTATCCCTACCTCTGCAAACGAACATTTTCTACGTCGTGTACATTGTCTTTATACCAGAAAGAACCCAATCATAATTTTTTCTCGTAGGCGATTATATTCGGAGAAAACGTCGCAATATTTTGGGAGAAACGACAGTATACCGATTGGGATTTTTTTTATCCAACCGGCCGGTTGTTTTTCAGGGGCTTGGATGTTTGCGCAGAATATAATCCGCCTATGAGGTATAATCTGGCCGTGAGGTACATCGATATAAGTGTGCGGGTTCGACTGTAAGGGTTAATCATTAATACATCTGTGGTCGGTGGGCCATAAATGTAAAGGACGTACGGCCCATGTCCCAGGGTCAAAAACGTGAAAACTGAGAAAGCGTAACGTTTTTTTTTTACGTGCGTATATACTGCTCATCTGTCTACACCCATAGCCGGAAAATAATGTAGACAATGTTCATTTGCAATGGTGGGGGTAGCGAAATAAGGGCGAGAAGGGTGTCTGTTAATGGTAAAGAAATCGTCACACCAGTCATAGATGCGACTTGCTGCGCGTCATTATATAAAATAGCCTTAATTGTCTACGATGTCCGAACGCTTCGTTGAAACCATGCCATTTCTTTTCGTATTTTTATTTACAACGCAAAAACTTTTCGCAATATTATGAATTTTGGTGGACGTTTTATATTGTGATAAAGTGAAATGCATTGGTGAGCTACTATCGAAACTGTTGTATCAATGGATTATATTCGGCGCTGCTAAGTGAGTATCATTCTAGCGAACCGTACTTCTTCTTAAATCAAGTAAATTGGTCTTAATTTATATTAATTCAATTATTGGGCGAATCGCAAATTCTCAATGATGTAGTACACTTGCAATATTTTCCCTCGAAGAAAATGACCGTTTGAGATTAGGTTTTTAATGGATGTACACTCAAAATAAAATAATGAAGAGCTTCAACCCTGGTCCCAAAAGTGCAGACGCATGATAAGAAAATGAACATAAATTAATTAACAAAAAAAAAAATGAATCCGCATAACGGGCCACTCTACTCGCGCGAAATATCTCATAAAAGGTTGTCCCGCTGCCATCCCGTGAAAAATTTGCCGGCGCTTAAGATGCGGCCGACGCTTGGTACGATATTCAGCACCAACCACTAATACCCAGTGTTGGTCCTTTATACGGGCCAATGATTTGGCCATGATTCTGCCAATGCTCATTTGAAGCATGGCAAACCAACGAACACCCAATCTTGGGCCAAATATCGATTACCAACTGTCAGCCAACTATCGGGTCTCAGTGTTGGCCCCGAACATGGGCCAATCGGTTGATCATGTGTTTGTGAGTCTTGAATTGAAGCTCGGCACACTATCGAAGAACCAACGCTGGGCCAGTACTAATTAATGACCGTCGGCCAATTGTCGGGGCTAGCGCAGGCCCTGAGTCTGACCCAATCGTTTGACCGTGGTTTTGCCAATGCTTATTTTTAGCATGGCAAACTGACGAATTGCCAATCCTGGCCCAACACTGGCTTTGAACGGTATAGTCCATACATATATACAAGAATGCTTTTTTACGTATATAATTATTATTTGTTTTATTATTATTGCTGCATACAATTTTCTACGTCCTGTGATAATAAAAACTCATAATTACTTTTATCTGAAATTCACTTTATTAAAAATAATATTGATTCATACTAAAGTTTTGTGGTGCATTAAAAAATGCCGAGTTATTATGATAGTATTAAGAAACGTCGAGTGTTAAAACGACGACAAAAATTAGAAGACTCTTTACAGCAGGTTAGGATCAGAGGCAACGAAACAAAAAGACAAGTAGATAGTGAAACAAATTTGGAAACATTCCACGAACAAGTGATTGTGCATAACGATGTTAGTGAATCTAATAATTCTTTCGATGAGCAATCATCCTCTCTATTCGCAATGAGCGAATGCAATCTGCAATCAAGCCTCTCTATTCGCATGAGAAATCTCATAAAAGGTCGTCTGCTGCCAATACGTATGACAATAGCGGCTTTTTATATTCGCGAGCTTATTTTATATAATTAGCCGAGTTGATCCCCCTACGTTCCGTCGCGCTGACGGCTATTGTTAATTTAAAAAAAAGTTATCCGTCAAACGGGACGCACTGCTCGCACGATTAAACTTATATAAGACCGTCTGCTGCCAACCTGCATGACAGCTGCAACTTTTTCGATTTAGCTGCTTATTCTTTATAATGAGACGGATCGATCGACCTACGATTTATCCCGGTGACGACTTTTTTTCATTAATTATAAAATTGTTATTGCCGAATCGCGCCGCCTCCCTCGCACGAAAAATCTCAAAAAAAAGCCGGCTGCAGCCAACACGCATGACAGTGGCGACATTTTCTATTTACGTGCTTATTCTATGTAATTGGCCGTACGATCCCCCTATTTGTTTATTAAGTTTTGTTTATTAACAAAAATAAAATAGTTATAGGCGAATCAGGCTGTGCTGGCGGCACGACTAAATTCACAAAAGGTCGTCTGCTGCCAACCTGCATGAGAGCAGCTACTTTTTCGATTCAGCTGCTTATTGGTTATAATAAGACGAATTGATTGAGCCATGATTTGACCCGGTAAAGATTTTTTTTAATTAATAATAAAATTATTATTCGCGAATCGCGCCTCCTTACTTGCATGAAAAATCTCAAAAAGGCCGTCTGCTGCTAAGACGCATGACAGTAGCGACTTCTTCTATTTACGTGCTTATTCTACATAATTGGCTAAATCGATCCCCTTATGTATCATCCCGGTGACGGCATATGTTGATTAACAAAAATAAATAGTTATCCGCGAATCGGGTCGTGCTGGCCGCACGATTAAATTCACAAAAGGTCGTCTGCTGTAATCCTCCATGACAGCACCTACTTTTTCGATTTAGCTTCTCATTCTTTATGATATGACGAATCAATTGCGATATCATTTACTTCGGTGACGACTTTTTAAAATTAATTAAAAAATTGTTATTCGCGAATCGCGCCGCTATACTCGCACGAAAAATTTCACAAAAGGCCGTCTGCTGCCAACCCGCATGACAGTAGCGACTTTTTATATTTTCGTGCTTATTCTATATACTTGGCCGAATCGATCCTCCTATGTTTTATCCCGGTGACGGCTTTTGTTCATTAATAACAAAAAAAGTTGTCCGCCGTTCGGGTCTCCGTACTTAAACAAAATTTTTGTTTAAAGTCGTCTGCCGTCAACACGCATGACAATTCTGACTTGACGATTTACATGCTTAATCTATATGAATAGACGAAACGATCGACTCATGATTCATCCCGGTGACGGTTGTCGTTGAGCAAAAAAAAACATTATTTCCGCCCGACGGATATTTTTGGCTCATTCACGAGCGGGTAAGTAGTGGGGGTAGGCCCTATGCTGCCTCGCTACGCTACGATCCGAGCGCGTACAGTCACGATAAAAATGTACTGGGTTCGGGCGGCGCGCGTCTGCTAGATCTGTCTGCCAGCTTCAGCGTCATACTACAAACGACGCCCAGGCTTCTGAAGCATTTGTACTTGTTTGTAGTTCCGTATTTATCGTTTGTAGTTGCAGAGGAAATAACTACCAACGAGGAAATGACGTGAAAATAATTGTTCAGCCATTTGAGAAGCAAATGTTCGATTGTAGTTATGAAGCAGCTAACTACAAACGACGCCCGCGCTTCAAAAACGTTTGTAGTTGTTTGTAGTTGCGTATTTATCGTATATAGTTGCAGAGAAGATAACTACAAACGAGGAAATCACCTGAAAATTATTTTTCCACGACATTGGAAGGATATGTCCGTTTCTAGTAAAAAGTAAGTAACTACAAACGCCACCCGGGCTTTTAAATTGTTTGCAGTTGTTTGTAGTTCCATATTTATCGGTTATAGTTATAAAGAAAGTAAAAACAAACAAGGAAGTGACGTAAAAATCATTTTTTAGCAATTTGAGAAGGAAATTTTCGGTTGTAGTAATAAAGTAAGTAACTACAATTGACGCCCACACTTCTGAAACGTTTGAAGTTGATTTTACTTGCGTATTTATCGTTTGTAGTTGCAGAGAAAGTAACTTCAAACGAGGAAATCAGCTATAAATGATTTTTCTACGATTTTGGAAGGATATGTCCGTTTGTAGTTACTTTATCTGCAACTACAAACAACTACGAACGTTTTAGAAGGGCGGGCGTTGGCTACTTTATTACTACAAACGAACATTTCCTTCTCATATTGCAGAAAAATTATGTTTACGTAATTTTCTTGTTTGTAGTTACTTTCTCTGCAACTACAAACGATAACTACGGAGCTACAAACCACTACAAACACTTTGAGGGGTAGGATGTAGTGAGAAGTTTCAAAAAATCGATTTTTTTAAACATTTTCTCCAAGTATGATGTTTCGAAAATACTCCCCGAAAATTTCAAGTCAATCCGATGAATAGTTTCCGGGATTTCCCACAATTAGTGAAGGGGCCACGTCTATTCTCAACATGTAGACGTGGCTGACAAACGCGCAAACGATAATACCCGGGAAGGCAGAATGCTTCGAAGACAACAACAAATTGATATTTTGGACGCTTCCACATCGGCAGAAGCCCTATTGTATAGGCCAGGAATTGATGATTCGATTCAAGTAATTTTTTAATTAGTATTTCAATACATAAATCAAGTGTAAAATTGGAAAACTCTGTTATAAATTTTCAGAAATGTATTACTCAAAGACTATGAACTTTAACAACATTTTATAAAAAATACTTTCGTTTTAAAGTTGCCCAAAATGTTTAAAAAAATAATTCATACCGAAAACTTTAATTTTTTGAAAAATTGTTTTAACAATTGGCTACGACCAATTGAATGCTCGACTTTTCGGCAAAAATTGTGATATTCGTATTCAGAGGATCAAAATATATCAAAAAAAGTTTAGCTTCATCCATCGACCTCTAAATTTTACGAACATGTAATACCGTATCCACATCGAAATACTTTGAACGCGTTTTTCTCGAAACGATGTTTTTCAAGTCGGTGACCACTATAATTCAAAATTCACTCGATGGATTTTGATGAAATTTGGGGTGCTTATTGATAGCATTAAAAACTAGTCCTTAATCGAAGGATTTTCATTTTTGTTGAAAATTTATATTTTGTTTAACAATAAACGGGCGATTTTTTTTGTCGAAAATCGAATGTTATCTGTCGGAAGCCGTCATTTTATTAATTAAAAAAAAGCTTCGATTAAGGACTAGATTTATTTTTGAACTAATGATGTTTTTTTATTTCAGATGATGCAGTAAAATTTTATGATGATCACCACAAAGCACTGCATGCCGAAGGGGGTCCGACAAAGATAGCGATATTTTTATAAATAATCAATATTGTTCTTTACAAATTTGTACAAGTCAAGTTGAAATATAACATAATAAGTCTGTGCAACCACTTTTGTAAAACAAACTTAATTACTATAAAAAATATATTATTTAAAACGCTCGTTTTTTCCCGCCTTTGACTGCATCTCACCCCTTAAAAGCTTACGAACGAAGATGTCCTTCCAAAATCGTGAAAAAATCATTTTCAGGTGATTTCCTCGGATGGAGTCACTTTCTCTGCAACTACAAACGATAAATACGGAACTACAAATAACTGCTAACATTTTAGAAGCGCGGTTGTCGTTTCTAGTTACCTACTTTATTACTACAAACGAATATTTCCTTCTGAAATTGCTGAAAAATTATTTTCACGAAATTTCCTCGTTTGAAGTCACTTTCTCTGCAACTACAAACGATAAATACGGAACTACAAACAACTACAAACAATTTAAAAGTCCGAGCAGCGTTTTGTAGTTACTCAGTTTTTTACTACAAACGGACATATTTTTCTCAAATGACTGAAAAATTATTTTCACGTAATTCCCTCGTTTGTAGTGACTTCCTCTGCAACTGCAGACGATAAATACGGAACTACAAACGCTTTAGAAGCCCGGGCGTCGTTTGTAGTTGCTTAGTTTTCTACTAGTAACAAACAAATCTTTCTAAGATCGTGGAAAAAAAATCATTTTCAGGTGATTTCTTCGTTTGCAGTTACTTTCTCTACAACTACAAACGTTAAATACGGAACTACAAATAACTACAAACGATTTAAAAGCCCGAGCGGCATTTGTGGTTACTTTTTTTTACTACAAACGAACATATCCTTCCAAAATCGTAGAAAACTCAATTTCACGTGATTTTCTCGTTTTTAGCTACTTTCTCTGCAACTACAAACGATAAATACGGAACTACAAACAATTACAAACAATTTAATAGCCCGAGCGGCGTTTGTAGTTACTTTGTTTTTTAAATACAAACGGATATGGCCTTCGTTAATGGCTAAAAATTTATTTTCACGTCATTTCCTCATTTGTAGTTACCCATGTGCGAATGCCGGTATTGCGCCAGAGTTACCAATACGGCCCAGAGTTGTGCAAGTCCTGGCGACCGACTCTCAGTTGGCAGTACTGCCCCAGTATTGGAAACCGAACGTATCAGTACCGTCCCAGTCTGGGTTACTGAGTCTTGGCTGAAGTACTAGCCCAGTAATAGTAAACTATTTTATCAGTACGGTGCCAGTCCTGGTTACCAAGTATGGTTGACTCTCGGCTGGAAGTACTACGCCAGCACTGGCAACTGAACGTATCAGTGCCGTGCCCGTCTTAGCTACCCAGTCTTGGGTGAAGTGCTGTCCCAGGATTGGTAAGCAATTTCATCAGTGCGGTGCCAGTCCTGGTAACCATAGCTGGATGTACTGCCCTAGCACTGGCAACTGAAAGTATCAGTATCGTGCCGGTCTCGGTTATCGGTTCTTGGGTTAAGTACTGTCCTAGTATTGGTAAACAATTTTATTAGTACAGTGTCAGTCTTGGCAACCAAGGTTGGTTGAGTCTCGGCTGGAAGTGCTGCCTCAGCATTGGCAACAGTACCATGTCAGCCTTGGTCACCGAGTCTTGGGTTAAGTACCGCCCCGGTATTGGTAAACAATTTTATTAGTTCAGTGCCAGTCTTAGGAACCAAGGTTGGTTCAGTCTCGGCTGTAAATGCTGCCCCAGCATTGGCAACAGTACCATGCCAGCCTTGATCACCGAGTCTTGGGTTAAGTACCGCCCCGGTATTGGTAAACAATTTTATTAGTTCAGTGCCAGTCTTAGTAACCAAGGTTGGTTCAGTCTCGGCTGGAAGTACTACCCCAGCATTGGCAACAGTACCATGCCAGTGTTGGTCACCGAGTCTTGGGTTAAGTACTGTCCCAGTATTGATAAACAATTTTATTAGTACAGTGCCAGTCTTAGTAAGCAAGGTTGGTTGAGTCTCAGCTGGAAGTAGTCCCCCTGCATCGGCAACATTACCATGCCAGTGTTAGTCACCGAGTCTTGGGTTAAGTACTGTCCCAGTATTGATAAACAATTTTATTAGTACAGTGCCAGTCTTAGTAAGCAAGGTTGGTTGAGTCTCGGCTGGAAGTAGTCCTCCGGCATTGGCAACAGTACCATGCCAGCCTTAGTTACCGCGTCTTCGGTTAAGTACTGCCCCAGTATTAGTAAACAATTTTATTAGTACAGTGTCAGTCATGGTAACAAAGGTTGGGTGGGTCTTGGTTGGAAGTATTGCCCCAGCAGTGGCAACATTACCATTCCAGTCTTGGTTAACGAGTCTTCGGTTTAGTGCTGCCTCGGTATTGACAGACAATTTTATCAGTACGGTGCCAGTCCAAAAATATGGATTGAATGAAAAATGTAAGTTTTGCTTCCTTATAGAGAAACTTTGTGACGATCAAAACATTTTTTTTCAGTTTTCGATATCAACGTCCTCAAAATGTCCCAAAACCTCGAAAAATCATATTCAGAAACAATGTCTACATGCATGTGCGTCTGTGTGCGTATGCGCGCGCATCTACGTTCTGGCACTGTAAAATTATAGCGTCTGTAACTCGAGAACGGTTTGGGTTGAAGGGCTCCTGTGTCGCTCAGATGTTAATCTATACAATCTCTTTATTCCCTGCAAATTTTGTCGAGAGAACTAAAAAATTACAAATTTAACGGCATTTTTTAATAAAAAAAATGTCTGTGTGCACGTTAATTTTCAAAAAATTTCAGAATTTTGTAAATTTTTTTTTTACAAATAGAGTATCATGAAAGGACGGCTGGTATTGAATTTAGGAATGATCGGTCGAATGGTCTAAATTTTATGAATTTTGGACACTTTCGAAATATGTCAAACCGCTCTAATTTTTGCATATATCAAGATACTGTGGTAATTTTTTTTACACAAAGTATTGTAAAAGTAAAGTTGTTATAAAATTTGGAGAGAATCCCGAACCATTACAGACTCCCCTGGAATCTTCTGTATCCTTACGGATATCCATAAATTGGCTAAGTAGACGATGTCATTTTATTTCACTATTTCGCGTGTTCGTTCTGAACGTACGCCGCCACGGGCTCTCGTGCCTTCTTGCGTCGAGGCAGACATTGTTATGCCTCGACGCGATGCGTGTGTGTCAGTGGTCATTCGCTACGTCGGGCGCACACGGTTGAAGATTGTTTTCTTCCCGCATGCTGTCCCTCCGCGGCAAGTATACACTTCGTGTGGGTATATGCACCTATATACCCACACGCTGATCCACGCTCAGCGTCAACAAAGAATTAGGATTTCTTTGGCAGCGTTGAGCATTAGTCTTTCTCGTGCCGTCTACGTGTGAACTTGTTTCAATCCCCAAGTGCTTTTCATCTATTCCCATTCGTTTTTATACAGTACACTTTTTCTATTATTATAAATTAATTTTTCTCGTCCTCAAACGAATTCGAGTGCTCTATGTGTGCTATAAAAATTCGAACGTTCTATAAGGTGAACCAGGTAAGATATACAAAGAATTTTTTTTTATACTTGTTTTTTTTTATTTTATTTTGTATTTTTTGTCTACTGCATGTTAAGGCATAATAAATAATTCATTTATTTTCTCTCCGTTCCTTACTTGCTGTGGGACTGCGCTATCTCTCTCTCTCTCTCTCTCTCTCTCTCTCGCTCTCTGTCTCACTTATATTTTCTTTACTTATTCTATAATTTGTTTTGAAGAATTTGTTCAATTTGATCAGGGAGTCTCGGAGGACAAGGGGAAAGAAAACACTTTGGTAAATACAATGTTATTTACTTTGACCGAAATTATGTATGCTGAAGTAAAATTACAGAAGAGCATCTTAATTCATACTTAATACTCTGGAAGTGGCTATATTTTTCAATTCTTTTTAGATGGAGGTGATGAGATCCTTGGTGGGTTCACCGACCGACGGAAAAGGTGTTATCCGCAATGTGATCGCTGGCCTGATATCGAAGGCGGTGCAGGAAAAATACTCGGCCACGGGGAAACCAGGCGCGAACGGTATAACGAAAAAATCCTTCAGTGCGACAATAACGTACAAACGTATGAATGGTAAATATTTTTCAAATTTTTACTAATATAATTTTTAGAACTGGGTGCAATCAAATAAAATGTTTCATTTCAGATATTTTTTTAGATACGATCGGGAAAAAAAACCACTGCGGCGGAAATATTTTCGACAACCAGCCGATGTTTATCTGATGCCGGTGAACGGGAACACGCCGCAACTCTGGCCCAATATTGGCAGCCGGTACTAGTCACCAATACTGTGCCAACGCTTGCCAAGCGGAGGACCGGTGTTATCATTTCGGAATTGGGCCAGTATTGTTTACACGATCTGACCCAATATTGGCATTCAGTATCCGGCCAGTACTGCCGTCAGTACTTAGCCAAGTTTCGAGTCTATACATGGGCATATACCGGCAAAGTACTGATTTACGGTTTGTCTCAAGACTGGCTACAATATCTGGCCCAAAACTGGGCACTTATTCTGAGCCAATACCCCTAAACGGTGTCGGGCCGATTCACGCCGCCATAACTTGGACCGGTGTTAACAAACCAATGTTGTCTCAATACTGATTCCGACTTGGGCAAGGCTTGGCCCTTAGGAGCCTGCCAGTATTAGCAGCTCTGGCATCAGTACTGAGAGAAGACTAAGCCAAGTCCCCAGTCTATACACGGGCATGTACCGGCAAAGTACTGATTTAGGGTTTGTCTCAAGACTGGCAATGATATCTGGCCCAAAACTGGGCACTTATTCTGAGCCAATACCCGTAAACAGTGTCGGGCCGATTCACGCCGCCATAACTTGGACCGGTGTTAACAAACCAACGTTGTCTCAATACTCATTCCGACTTGGGCAACGCTTGGCCCTCGTCCAAGTACCAGGTGCCTGCCAGTATTGGCAGCTCTGGCACCAGTACAGTGCCAATACCAAGCCAGTTTGCAATACGTACATGGGTACTTTCTCTGCCACTACAAACGATAAATACGGACCTACAAACAACTACAAACGTTTTAGAAGCCCGGACGGCATTTGTAGTTACTTAGTTTTTCTACTACAAACGGACATATCCTTCCAAAATCGTGGAAAAATCATTTTCAGGTGATTTCCTCGTTTGTAGTTATTTTCTCTGGAACTCCAAACGATAAATACAGATCTAAAAACAAATACAAACGCTTTAGAAGCCCAGGCGTCGATTGTGGTTACTTAGTTTTCTACTACAATCGAACAAATTCTTTCAAAATCGCGGGAAAATCATTTCCAGGTGATTTCTTCGTTTGTAGTTACCTTCTCCACAACAACGACAAACGATAAATACGGCACTACGAATAACTACAAACAATTGAAGAGCCCGGGCGGCGTTTGTAGTTACTTAGTGTTTTGCTACAAACGGACATGTCCTTCTCAAATGGCTGAAAAATTATTTTCACCTAATTTCCTCGTTTGTAGTTCCTCCCTCTTTAACTACATACGGTAAATACGGAACGACAAACGACTGCAAACGTTTTATAAGTTCGGACGTCGTTTGTACTTACTTAGTTTTTTACTATAAACGAAAAAATCCTTCTAAAATCGTGGAAACATCATTTTCAGGTGATTTCTTCGTTTGTAGTTACCTTCTCTACAATTACAAACGATAAATACGGAACTACAAACAACTACGAACAATTGAAAAGCCCGGGCGGCGTTTGTAGTTACTCAGTTTTGTACCACAATCGGACACATCCTTCTTAAATTGCTGAAAATTTATTTTCACGTCATTTCCTCCTTTGTAGTTACTTTGTCTGGAACACCACACGATGAATACAGAACTACAGACAACTACAAACGATTTGATAGCCCGGGCGGCGTTTGTAGTTACTTAGTTTTTTCACTACAAACGAACATATCCTTCCAAAATCCCGGAAAAATGATTTTCAGGTGATTTCCTCGTTTGACGTTACTTTTTCTGCAACTACAAAACGATAAACACGGAACTACAACAACCACAAACGACGTCCGCGCTTCTAAAACGTTTCCCTACTTTGTTACTACAAACGAACATTTCCTTCTCAAATTGCTGAAAAATAATTTTCACGTCATTTCCTTGTTTGTAGTTACATTCTCGGCAACTGCAAACGATAAATACGGATCTACAACCAACTACAAACGATTTGAAAGCCCAGGCGTCGTTTGTAGTTACTTAGTTGTTTTACTACAAACGAATAAATCCTTCCAAAATCGTAGAAACATCATTTTCAGGTGATTTCCTCGCTTGTAGTTACTTTCTCTGCAACTACAAACGATAAATATTGAAGAACAAATAACTACAAACGTTTTAGAAGCCTGGGCATCGATTGTAGTTACCGACTTTATTACTATAAACGAACACTTCCTTCTTATATTGCTGAAAAAATATTTTTACGTGATTTCCTCGCTTGTAGTTACTTTCTCTGCAACTACAAACGATAAATATTGAAGAACAAATAACTACAAACCCTTTAGAAGCCTGGGCGTCGATTGTAGTTACCTACTTTATTACTATAAACGAACATTTCCTTCTTATATTGCTGAAAAAATATTTTTACGTGATTTCCTTGCTTGTAGTTACTTTCTCTGCAACTACAAATGATAAATTCGGAACTACAGACAACTACAAACGTTTTAGAAGCCCGGGCGTCATTTGTAGTTACTTAGGTTTCTACTACAAACGATCAAATCCTTCTAAAATCGGGGGAAAATCATTATCAGGTGGTTTCTTCGTTTGTAGTTACTTTCTCTACAACTACAAACGATAAATACGGAATTACAAACAACTACACACGTTGTAGAATTGCGGGCGTCGTTTGTAGTTACCTACTTCATAACTACAATCGAACATTTCCTTCTCAAATAGCTGAAAATCTATTTTCAGGTTATTTCCTTGTTTGTAGTTACTTTCTCTGCAACTACAAACGATAAATACGGAACTACAAACAACTACAAACGTTTTAGAAGCACGAGCGTCGTTTGTAGTTACCGAGTTTATTACTACAAACGAACATTTTCTTCTCAAATGGCTGAAAAATTATTTTTACGTAATTTCCTCGTTTGTAGTTACTTTCTCTGCAGCTACAAATGATCATTACACATCTGCAAACACCTACAACCGTTTTAGAACGCTGGCTGTCGTTTGGAGGTACCATTTTTTTTCACTACAAACGAACATTTCTATCTTAAATTGTTGAAAAATTATTTTCCGTCGATTTCTTCGTTTGTAGTTCCTTTCTCCGCAACAACAATCAATTAATACTGAACTACAAACAACTACAATCGGTTTAGAAGCGCAGGCATCATTTGTAGATACCTCGTTTACAACTACAAACTATCTACCCTACCGCCTATAAAAATCTGCTTATAAAAATAGTGAAATATTGCATTTCAGTAATGCTGTTGTTTTAGTTCAAGTTTTTTATGTCGACATATGTTAATTAGCATTTAGGCCTCACTCCAAAAATTGTTTGCCGGCCGTTTCATTTTCCGATTTTTATTTTTGTGGAAAATTTAAAAAAACCCTTTAACTACAAACGAAAATAAACTTGCTACAATCAACTACAAGAGAAAGCCTTCGAAATTCATCAACAAAAATTGAGATCGGACATACTCGGGTGACAAATTCACAGAGGTGCGGCGCTCCTGTAAATTGTATCTCAAAACCCAATAACAAAATTACTTATTTGAACAGTTTAATTATGTTTTAATCCGAATTTATGTTTTGTTCCTTTCTAAAAATAATAATCTAAATTGGCTATTTTTACGTCGTCTATCTGTTTCCCCTTCAAGGGAAAACGAGATTGTGAGAATATGATTAATAGATTGATGAATTGTTTTTTAACGGCTTTTCAAGCTATCCTGCTAAGTTGTATTTAACAACTCAAATAGTTTATTTCGATTTCCCTTCTTCATCGTTCGTTCAGTCCTTCTTGTCTGATAGTGCCCTGTACGTTGTGCAACTACTTGCGTGTCATTATCGTATACATTATCATACTATGCCCATGAAAACATTGTGTACTTTGTCTTACAGCCGAGTACTACATTCCAAGTGTGCTTTTTTATATGAGAACTTTACGCAGCTGTGCATACATCGTCACACATGAAGCGTTCTAGGTAAAATTGACGAATAAATGATGCTCCTCAGTTTCAAGGATTAATGTTTACAATTTTGTTAGATTCCGGTTATCACGAAAGAAAACCGTCAGATTGTATTTTCGTAGCATTTGGCACTAGCTGGTGCTTCTTAATAATTTGGGAAAAACGTTTCCAACAAACAGAAAATATAAAAGATAGCGTTTGCCACATTTTTTTCATTGCGTAACGAACTACTCTATAATAAATGCTCTAACATAAAATGTTTCAACTATCAATTCCGTGAAAAAAATATTTCCGTACGATGTTTCTTCATTTTCAAAGTTTTTCAATATAAATGATTGAAAGAGCTGCATTTGCAAGCGGGGTTTGAAAAATCTACTACAGTCGAACCTCGATATAACGAAGATTCATCCATTCCCTTCTGATAGACCCCCCAAACCTTGATACAACGACATAATCATATACATTATCCTCTAATTGCTAATTGCTTGTAGAACATGCTCGAATTTAAACCTTTCTTTCTTTAAAAAATATCCCCATATTTATAATACTAATATATATATATATATATATATATATATATATATATATATATATATATATATATATATATATATATATATATATATATATATATATATATATATATATATATATATATATATATATATATTAGTATTATAAATATGGGGATATTTTTTAAAGAAAGAAAGGTTTAAATTAGAGCATGTTCTACAAGCAATTAGCAATTAGAGGATAATGTATATGATTATGTCGTTGTATCAAGGTTTGGGGGGGTCTATCAGAAGGGAATGGATGAATCTTCGTTATATCGAGGTTCGACTGTAGTAGATTTTTCAAACCCCGCTTGCAAATGCAGCTCTTTCAATCATTTATATTGAAAAACTTTGAAAATGAAGAAACATCGTACGGAAATATTTTTTTTATGGAATTGATAGTTGAAACATTTTACGTTAGAGCATTTATTATAGAGTAGTTCGTTACGCAATGAAAAAAATGTGGCAAACGCTATCTTTTGTATTTTCTGTTTGTTGGAAAAGTTTTTCCCAAATTATTAAGAAGCACCAGCTAGTGCCAAATGCTACGAAAATACAATCTGACGGTTTTCTTTCGTGATAACCGGAATCTAACAAAATTGTAAACATTAATCCTTGAAACTGAGGAGCATCATTTATTCATATATATATATATATATATATATATATATATATATTAAAGAAAATTTTAAGGAACATGACTTCGGTATAACGAAACATCAATATAACGAACTTTCCTTGAGAGTACTTATCAAAAGATTTCAGGATATCTCCCAAGTTCTTTGATGGTACTTCGTTCTCATGTCTATGGATATTCAATCGTTGGAATAATAAAATCATAATTTCAAAATACTTAGATCATTCCTAAACTTCATTACGCGGTGCCCACATTATAGCATTTTCTTTTCTTTTTAATATCTCTTAATCGAAACAATAAATTATCTACGTCTGAAAGCGAGCCCTCTGGTTTGTATATAAACTAAAATGTGAAAATTGTTGTAACACTACCATAGGCTCAAAAAGATTCCCAAGAGAACAACCATTTTTTCCGGTTCATATAGCATTCCTGTAATAACATTGTTAAATATCAATTTAATATTATCAATTGTGGTGTAAATTACAACGGATTTATTGGGTAAACTTTCTCTGTTAGGATCGTCGAACTGTCCAAATATCCTGAAATGCACCATAAGAACAATTAACGCCGTTTGCATTTTTTTGCGGACAACGAACAATTGCAATGATTTCGGGGATATTTCACCAAGAAATTCCATATTATCCATTATAAAAGCATCAGGTTTATATTCGGGCAGAATAATTAATTCATACATATATTTTTACTGAAACATTTTTACAGAAAGTGTAAAACATTTTCTCAAATCTCAAGTTGGATTTTATTACATGGCTCGTATTTATCAGACCAAAAATACCTCTTTTTAAATTTGGAAAATGGTTTCTTTTTTTTCCAATCATTAAGGAATACAGGTAAGTTAAAAGTTGGGGTTTCCGGTTCGAAATTGTGCTCAATGTTGAAGACGTGCACATGATAGTTAATCTGTATATATTGTCTTTGCCTGTTAACTGGCAAATGTATGCAAAAAAATGATAATTTTCAATAAATGTAATTAGTAATTTTTTTTCTGTAATTATGTTTCAACACTAACCAGATTAAAACGCACTGCTATCGATATTTCGTGTAGTTTATACTGTGAATTTTTTTATCCTGTTCAATTTAGGCTCTCGAAAACATGGATTTACAATACGGTGCCAAGACCCATATCTCATTTCTCGGTTCTCAAGTCGTTAACGCGTCTCTGATATGCAAATATGTAAAAACTAACGAATCTATTGCTCTCGAATATAGTCGACGTCAAATCTGCCGTGAATCACGTGCGAGACAGCTTTGATCACGATCGCGATTATGAGATTGAACAAAAAAAAAAATTATTTCACATGATCAGCCACTCCCATCGTTTCTCATGCAATGTTATATTGTTTATAGGTACTTAAAAAAAACGAATAATAAAGAAAGGTTTAGAAATCTGCTGGAATGTAATAATCTCAAACGAGAAGTCACATATGATTCGTTCGATCTTCATTGAAGAGTACCCACTCATGAAAACGACAAAACGTGCCTGTTTTCGAATTTTCCCGCAGAATCTAAGCTAAATATCGTAATAAAAACTTTTGGGCTCGTTTCGCACATATTTCAACCACACACAATTATGTTTTTTCTCCATTTTTTGTCATAAAAAATAGGCTCGTTAGCAATTTTGTTATGGGGATTGTTACCTTTAAGTAAAATTGGTTGATTATTCAATGTTATATTAGATGTTTTCGCCAATTCACATAATAGATAATTAGGGTACATTAGAATATATTTGATTTTGGTTTTAATGAAAATGTAGGCATTAACCCTTTGACTACCAGAATGAGAAACTAAAACTTTTCTCCAGAAAATCAAAATTTTCGTCTCGATGAATCAATGTTTTTTAACTTCTCTGCTACGGCGGACGCTTCGCTTATTGTAGCTTCCATGTACGGGGTATTGCCCCTTATTACAGTCCCCACCATTATCTCCACTCCACATCCCCAATCGATCCCCACCTTGCGGCCGCAGCCGACTCCTGCCTCTGTATCGCATTCACCATGACATTTTCTGCCATGGGTATAGGGAAACTCCGGAAAACCTATCCCAATACAGTCGGTCCCGAGTTCGCTTCGCAGTTTCGGAACTAGTCGCGTTTTGTCGAGAAATAGCTCACAGGCTACAACCATACACACGCGACACACTCACGTACCGGTCCGTGTGGACGACATGCGTGCAGAACTAGAGCTACGTCACGCCCGTGTTTTTAGATAAATCAATTTATATAAGGAACATATCAAATCGGCCCTGTCGGTCTGCGCATACTCCGCGTAGGTGAGCCTGGCAGTCAATTCAAAATCGGGTTTTTATTTAGTTTTATCGTAAAAACTATTACACGGAACGAGATACTAACAACATTTCAAATGCCTATCATGTTTTATTTTTTCGAGTACCATACATTTTCTTATGCCAACGATGAAAATAACAAATTCCATATTGTTTATTGCAAAGATGCAATTTTTTTGTCGCACATTTACGAAAGTTTGCATTCAGATGGAACGTAAATTCGCATACGTGTAGAGGATAAAAAATAGCGGATACGTGTTTTTTCATTTTTTCCGATATCTCGCAATTAATGGGTTGAAGCAACCTTTCTATTTTTCGCTTATAACGGCCCATAAATTATTAATATTTTGCAATACTTGGTTTAATTTGCGCCCACGTAAACCCATTCGATACGAAAATCAAATATTTATGAAAAATCATCGCCCCATTACTTCTATGAATAAGAAATTTCACTCTCGAAAAGTAAAGCATGTGCGAAAAACAAGTATTATATTCTATTTTAGAATAATATGTCTCCGGAATATGACAGCCAATGTTTATTTTAGGGACGGATATTCTGCTCACTGTATTATATGGAAATCTTAACGATACATTACGGATTGATAAAGTGGAAACGCCTTAACTCTTCGCTTGAAGTTCCCTCTCAACTTAATTGTCCTCTAGCAACAGTGCATAAATGGAATTGATTGTATAATATGTTACTTTTTTATTATTTATTTATTAGTAAGTGTGAGAAGTATCGATTTTTGTGGTTTATAGGTATAACACTAGCGATACTCGTGAAAAAAAGTGTTTGACACAAAAAAATTTGTAACATCATGCGCAAGTAATCATAGCAAGTTGACCACAAATGTCGCATGTCAACGCATTTCGCGAAAATCAATATTGTAAGGAATTTTCCAAAAAACGAAAGAAAAAAGAACAAAGATGCAAAATTTCATCAACGTTGGAGCAGGACAACTCGTGCGGTCTCCTCGTTAGCAATTTTCGCACTATATCACAAGGGTCAATAATATAACCAAGAAACTCACATTTATCCCCTGTTTACTCGTATATTGTATTTTAATTTAAAGACCAAATCTTCGCGTGTCCTTGTACTTATCTCAGCATTACCGAAACACGTGTGACCGAACTCATTAGGGCATATCATTGATTTACATCCGCTTTCCCTCTATTAATGAACGGCCGGCTTAGCAATCTGTCTTATGATCGCTAAAGTCGTACATACCATGTACACGAAAGTTTACGGATAAACAAAATCGTTTGGAGAAGATTTATCTTGTTAGCTGTAATCTATATAGAACTCGAGACAGTACTCTATAACACGATGTTTTTGCAAACAAGCCATCGATTTTATAGCTTTGGAGTCATCCCTTGAATAAAATATTGTACCCCGTATTGGCCTTCAATTGCCTTGTCCGAAATGTGAAACGCACTCCTCCATCGTCCTTAGGCATGTTTTCTCGAAGTTATTCACACAATCCGAACTTGTGGTACTTTCATGCGCGAAAAACGTTACAACGTTACAGACGAAACAACGGCAGTAACTGGTTGCGCAAACATTGTATTTTGTTTAAACGCTGAAATTCGTGATACTTTCATGTGACAGAACGCAACATTACCGGGTGATCTTAAGAACGGGGCGTACATATTATGAGACTGTATGAAACATATAACTATATATAGAACGTATCTACGTCTCAAAAATCAGTATCCTATAATATTTAGCTGCGAAACGCTCAAGCTTCCTTAACGTATAAATTACTTGATTTTGCTGTTCCGTAAATTGGACAATCATAGTCTGAAAATTAAAAATTAAACGTGATTAGAAAGTGTTTTTCATATGAACCAATGAAATACAACGTCGACTACCAACATGAGGCCTTGTGACGACGGTGTGTGTAGTAGGTTTATTGGCTGTACTACGATAATTTAATCCAAAACTATACTGTGGGTGGGGAATTGTCAATCCATGCGTGGCACGAATGTAGCACTACTAATAGTCAATAGAAGATAAGCAGCTCAAAATTACAGAAAATCGTTTAAACAGTTCATTCCAGACCCAGACTCGGCGATTATTAGCCGTAATGGTAGAATAAGAATTTTTCCGGGTCTATCTCATACAAGTTGGAAAAAGTCTCATCAACTTTTACGTGTTCATCAATAATTGTGCCAGAAAGTAATTTCAAATTAAACTCCACAATGGGTGAGTTGTTAAGAATGGATAGATTGAATAATTCTTGATTAAAAAAGGACTGAAAGCATATCTTTATTTTATTCATTTTCGATGCGCAGTAGTATCTATGGAGGAAATTGCGCACAAATCAGACGAATCGGACGTCCAATATGCCGTCGATCAAGCAGGTATTGTTATATTCATAGGAACATTTCATCGTAATAATCATTCTCATTATCGATATTAGAATATTAATTTTCATATTTTTATTCGACGTCAACTCAGGCTTTGGAAAGTTTACGATCAAAGTCGCTATCTTGGGCGGCTTAATTTATATGAACACGGGATTGTGCATCGGTAGCGTGGGTTTTATACTTCCATCGGCAGCTTGCGATCTTCAACTGACCACAGTGGATAAAGGACGTATCAGTGCTACTCCCATACTAGGTCAGTTTTTTTCGAACACCATACACTTACGAATTTTCATTCTTCAAGGCTTTTTTCAACTTCAACCGCAATTTAGAAAATCCCCAAATGTTTTGTAAAAACTAACAGATTTGATTATCTTAAAAAAGGCCGGATTTCTGTCAAAGATTGTAGATAATTAATTTAATTAACTTCAGGTTTAAACTTCAGCAAAATAAGATGAACTCGACTATAGTTTTGCTTAAGTATATAAAAAGATTTGAATTATTCAATAAAAATTATCTGCTATGTCATGATGTTTTGCGAGTATGTTATGCCATATTTGTTTACCTACATTTTTAATGTACGTAGTACATTACCATGGAACAACACTTTCAAATTCTGCCGACATTTGACAATTCCGTTTATTGAACGCAGTACACAGATGGTTACATTAGTAAAAGTTTCGAAGACGTGTAAAATCTGTTTTTAGTTCGTCTCCGATTTTTACATAAACCGGAATGATAACGTTCATTTCCTTTCAAAAAATAGCTTTCTCTTAAAAGTTCCTCAAGAGGACTCAATAACAGCTCAATAACGTATCCGCTTTGCAATAATTCTTAATATAATTTTTGTAACGACATTTTATCATTCTCAATACCTCTCCAAACAGGGAGTACAGAGTTCAAGATTGCATCTTACGATATACACGTAGCGGTAAAATGCGCCTTTGATATTTACATTATTGCAGGACACTATTTTCTTTCCAGCGGCGAAGATAGTGAAATATTCCCGATTCGAAAACAAGGATGATTTTTCCGAACAAACGTTCTCTATACTGCTATACACTGAAGCGTGCGCTTTCCGAAAAATATAATAATGCTTCGAAATGAAAGCAATAAGAGGATTTCAATCTTAGCTGCCAAAAAGACCTTAGTAATTTGCATACAATCGATGGTGCTGCATTACTTTATCGCCTAATTTTTTGCACCGAAAGGTATGGTCTTTGGCTCGTACTTTTGGGGTTGTTTCGCCGACGTTCGCGGTAGAAGATCAGCTCTCTTGTACGCACTTTTTTCTTACGCAATCATCGAGATCCTAACTTCACTGGCGACGGCGTATTGGATGTTCCTGCTGCTAAAATTCTTTAGTGGATGGGCGTGAGTATGTCACATTACGTTTTTAACCCTAAAACGCATGGCTGAAGTGGCATTTTGACCCCAGGTGGGCGTAAACCATGCAGTTATGTCAGTTATCTGCACTTTCTACAGTCTTTACATGAGTATTTTATTACTTTGATCTCCATGGAATGAAATTATTCACAAACCATTGCCTTTCTTATTTAAAATGGACGACGTGCATGGACTATTAACCCCTTCGTTGGCAGAGAGAATTCGACAAAAAGTGTCCAAAATGGCAGAAAATTTTTTTATCCTGAAAAATTGTACTCTTGGGTTTTTGAGGATGCCGATTACGAATCTGAACTCAAAATTCAGGAATTCACAATAACGAACCAATATGGCGAATGAAAATACAAATAATACAGATTGATTTGAGTAAAATTTTCAATTTCGGTACGCCATTCTAGCGCCGCCATTTTGAATTTTCAGATTTAAAGGTCAGTTTCGTAATAAGCGACTTCCCGGAGTACTAATTTTCATTTAAATCGAGTAAAGTTTCTTATTTTTATCCGCCATATTGGCGCTGCCATTTTGAATTTCCAAATTTTTACTTCAAATTCGTATTCAGCGAGCCCAAAAACCCCCGAGTGAGGCTCCGATTTCAAATCAGAGCAAGTTAAATAGGGATATAAAGGTTGACGCACTATTGCGTCAATGCCACACAGGACACGGTTAAGGAAATCATTTTCAGTCATTTTCAGATAGCTGTAACTCCTCGAAAAATTGTCGTACAGCAAAATAAAAAAAAAGCAAATTGAAGGTGTGAATCTCTAGTTTTGAGATCTTGAGCTCAAACATTTTTCGCATCAGCCAATTTTTAGTAGCCATCAAAAAACCAAAGTAAAAAAAATTTCAACATTTTTGCTCATGTTTCACAGTTTGCACGGACTTTAATAAATTTTTTTGAATGATCGGATTGAAAGGTTCGTCTAGCTGAATTCTTCTCCTTTAATTTGAGCGGTGGGAAAGCTCTGTACGATTTTTTCTCGCTGAGTTATCGATGGTCAAAGCAAAAATGACACTTTTGACTTTGATGACTGATTACTCGGAGACTAATGGTCGCACAGAAAGAAACCAGAGGGTTTTGGAAACTTTGAAGTATTCTCTATAAGATGCTTTTAGAATTTTTTTATCACGATTTTTTTTTATGCGAGAAAATGGATTTTAAAAAATGTGAAAAATGGCATATTTACGAATAATCTTTTAACTAAGGATTATTTTGCCAATATCGAATAGATAAAAAAAAATCGGTTTTTTTATGACCTCAAAGTATCCTAAAAAAATCCCGCACAAGTTTAAACCCCCTGCGATTTTTTTTCATTGTGTTTCGAATGATCGAAATTGTGGTTTTTGCCAAAAATCGATTAAAGGCTTAATCTACCACCTTTTATTCGTCTTTTGAGAATCACAATTTTTTTTGGCACTGATCCGAATTTTCGGTGCTAAAAAATGTTGATTGTTGAGCAACGGAAACACATATTTGTTCAATGAAAAAAAAATTAAAAAAAGTTTTTTTGACAAAAAAAAATAATTAAAAAAATCGAAAAAAAATTGTTAGATTTGGAGCGATTGGAGTTGTTGGAATTCACAGTTCTTTGAATGTGTGCGTGTGAAACACACACACAAAGAAACGTAAATCCAACCGAGCAACCTCTACGTGGTACGCTTTAGATTACGCTAATGCCGGTAGTGAATAAAATGTTTATAAAAAAAATCTTGATCTAATGATCGTGGGACGTGTGCGTAGGGTGTCGTATCGTATCGAAGGGATGTAAATTGTACACACGCACACATTCAAAGAACTGTGAATTCCAACAACTCCAATCGCTCGTCGTATCATGAAAAACGTTCAGGGCTGTCAAAAAAATCTAACATTTTTATTTAATTAATTTTTTTTGTCAAAAAAAAATTTTTAATTAATTTTTTTTTCCTTAAACAAAAATTTGTTCAACGATCAACATTTTTTAGCACCGGAAATTCGGATCAGTGCCAAAAAAAATTGTGATTCTCAAAAGACGAATAAAAGGTGGTAGATTTAGCCTTTAATCGATTTTTGGCAAAAACCACAATTTCGATAATTCGGAACACAATGAAAAAAAAAATCGCAGGGGGTTAAACTTTTGAGGGCTGTTTAGGATACTTTGAGGTCATAAAAAAACTGAAATTTTTTTTGATCTATTCCATATTGGCAAAATAATCCTTAGTTCAAAGAATATTCATAAATATGCAATTTTCACGTATTTTTAAATCCATTTTCCCGCATAAAAAAAATCTTGATACAAAAATGATAAAAGCATCTTATAGAGAATACTTCAAAGTTTCCAAAAAAGTAGTAGGCTTCAATTTGTTTTTTTTTTTTAATTTTGCTGTACGACCATTTTTCGAGGAGTTAGTTATTTGAAAAACTTAACTTTAACTTTGTTTTACCTGTTGTCATGAGGGAATGGCGGAGAAAAGTAATTTTGAAATGTTTTACATAAATGTAGCAAAAATGTACCAACCAAGCTCAAAATATTACCTACCGTCACGAAAATTTAGCTCATCTGTTTTCTCACTGGCGGCATGCAGCTCGCATCGTTCCGTTTTTGCCGACCGCGTTCATGTTCTTTCCAGAACAATTTGTTTTTCGACAGGTCAGAAGCGGCAGTGTTCGGCTTAAATAAAAAATCGCGATTGTGTGCTCCGCTATTTCTCTGCCACGGTTTTATGTATAGTGTCGGGTACCTACAAGTCTTTCCCGTTGAAAAGTTCTTCAACGCAGTAGCAGTATGATCACGTTGGAGAAGGGATTCGAGGAAGGATTCGCAGCCCTGAGTTTGATCGCTGACGGAAACAGATTAGTAAACTACAAATAAGTGTTCAAGTGATTTGCATGCCGAAGTAGTAATAATACAAAGAGTTTAGATTTGTTATCTAGTGCTCTACTATTTTTGGGCCAAGATTATTGACGACGAAGCTCGGAACGCGGGTTGGACGGAATTATTTATTAATACCGCGTTTGTCGCGTCAAATATTGCGGCTTCGGTGATCCAGGTTAATCTGTGAAGCGGGTGGGAAAGCAAAGCGATCGAAAGCCAAAGGGTTAGCCATGATGGACAGAGTTATTTTTATTTTTTCCAAAAAAAAAGAATACTGAGTTTATAATACAGGGAGCGATAAAAATATAAAATAACTGTTAACAATCAACGAACTCGTATTTATATGAACGATTTATTATAATTAAAAATTCACTTAAAATAATGTGAGGGGAGGTGACTACGCAAAGGGGAGAATTAGAAGAACTAATTAACAACGAGTTTGAAGAATTATGACCGGGTTTGCGGTAAGGTGGGGGGGGGGGGGATGTCTTGTCCCTTCCCTTGCGGTAACTCGCTGTCGATGGCCGAACTTCCCCGTTAAGGTAGGAGAGGTTAACTACTTCTTCAGTGATGACGGTGCGGGGGGCGGGACCATTTTGCAGCGACAAGGATCCGCTTCTTCAGCGTGTAGGAGGGGTTGTCGCTTCTTCAGCGGCAGGGGGTCACTTTTCAGCGGAAGGTAAGGTGGGAACCACTTTTCAGCGATAAGGATCCGCTTCTTCAGCGTGTAGGAGGGGTTGTCGCTTCTTCAGCGGCAGGGGGTCACTTTTCAGCGGAAGGTAAGGGGAGAACCACTTTTCAGCGATAAGGATCCGCTTCTTCAGCGTGTAGGAGGGGTTGTCGCTTCTTCAGCGGCAGGGAGTCACTTTTCACCGGGAGGCTTACCTTTCGCGGAACGGGCCGAGGAGAAAGACCCCATGTTCGGTCCGCGCTCCGAGTCTTATTGACTAGCGCGTACCAGGAGGAGAGTCGGGCGCCTCGAGCGCGTCGGCTAGGGCCCGAAGCTTCGGAGAGTTTAAGCGAGAACCGGACCTTGCACTCTAGTACGCGGGTCTCCCACCGCGGCGCTGGAGTAGCTCGACTCTTCCGGAAAAAATTCACTACGTGGCTATCCCGTCGCGGCGCTGTAGTCGCTCGGGTATAAATGGTGTATAAATGTTGTACGCAGGGTGTGTGAGTGGTGTGTGAGTGTACGCAAGGTGTGCGAATGGTGTATTTTATATATTTAATGAAATTAAATGATTTGGGCGTTTTTTCAGGTTCAAAGAATACGCAGGAGCGAAGACGGCAGCATAAAATTTAGTGTATGCCAGGATGGCGTACAACAAGTGCCCCGTGCGTCGGCTCGATCCTGCGTGTTCCGTATGATTTTCGGGTTGAGGGGCGGGTTTTGGGAGGACGGGGCCGCAAGTTGTAGGGCGGCGTTCCTCGTTGCGTTGGAGTTCTTGTAGATGGGCGCGCATCGCGACGCCGTCTTTTGCTGGCAACCCGCCTCGTGGGTTCTTCGGTAGATGCCCCGCCAAGGGGTCTGGAGCTGGTCTGGAGACCTGCGTTCACCGCGGGTGTTGACTGGACCCCTAGGTCCGCTCCAGTGGATGAAACCAGTGATGGTTCCGGCAGCGATCTGGCCGTAAGGTTTGGCCCGTCCACCTGGTTGTCCCGTTGAGCCGTATGGTTTGGCTCGATCGAGACCGTAGGTGCCCCGCCATGGGGTGTGGTGGTGGTTTCGGTGGATGGAACCAGCGATGGTTCCGGCAGTAAACTGGCCGTAAGGTTTGGCCCGTTCACCTGGTTGTCCCGTCGAGCCGTATGGTTTGGCTCGGCCGAGACCTCTGCTACTTCAGAAACGATGTTGGCGGGTTTTAATACCCCGCCATGTACCTTGACCTCCCGAAGGCCCTTCTTAATAAGGTAAATCTCGCCTCCGAGATTTTTTATAACGGGATGTGGTCCGTCCCACGGAACCACAAAACCGGCGTGTACTCCCTCTACAGCGCTGGATTGAACATGCGTCCGCGCGTATACGAGATCGCCTGGTTGATATCTAGGTGAAGCTTCAGAGTGGGGAGCGTATTTGCTCTGACGAGTATGTTGATGCTTCTGAATTTGCAGAACCCGTTTCTTCCGATCTTGGGTTTCTGGTTTGGCATGACCCGGGAATTTCCATTCACCGGGCTGTTGAAGTCCTTTCCCGAGCAGCGCTTCACTCGGGGTAAGTCCCGTGGCGGCGTTACGCCGATTCCGTAGTTGGAATAATATTTGCGGAAGCTGCAGATCCCATTCACGGTGCGGCTTATCCCTCAGCTGTAACCTCAAGACTTTCTTGATCTCCTGGTTACGCCGTTCAGTGGGGTTGGCTCGTGGGTGATATGTTGCAGTTGTCCAGTTGTGAGCTTGCCATTTGGCACATGCATCACGCCATTTGGCACTGGAAAATTGGGGCCCGCTATCGGACAGGATTTGTTTCGGGTACCCCCATCGGCAAAACACTTCCCTCTCTATCAGGTTTATGACTCTGGTTGCATCGGAGGAACCCATTGGAAAGGCCTCCACCCAACGAGAGAACAAGTCGGTCACCACCAGGATGAAACGCTTCCCGCGTCCTGACCGTGGCCAAAGTCACAAGATCACTTGAGACCCCACCAACTCCGTCAACCTTGGGAAACGGTGGCGGTTGATCTTATGGGACCATACGCACTTGACTTCTAAAATTAACATAATTAACGAAAATATTTCACTCTTAGTTCCAGGATTAAATTTACGAACGTTCTACTGCGCTCCGCGGAGCGAGTATGTGGTTAAAGTTTGTATCGTTGGAACGCAACGAAAATTAATATTTGTGAATTCCTTTAATTTATTTTGGCAAACTTTGCTCACAAAAACCTTCTGACCATTTTTTAAAATGTTTATTTAGCGATCTACAATATAAATATTTTTATATAAGATTTTCTATAACAATAAAAATATAAAAAATAAAACGTAAGCAAAAGCTTTCGTTGCGTTCCAACGATGCAAACTTCAACAGCATGGAAAGGGTTGACTGAAAACCAGTAGTGCTATAGCAACTCGTGCACCGCGATGTTCTATTGTTTTGACAAATAAACTCTTTTTACATACTTCAATGTACACCTAATAAAGCCTAAAAGTTCTTTTGACCATGTATTTTATTGCTTTCTTTAAAAAACGGTCGAAAATGGGCAATGACGGTGGTGTCCTCCTTCCTTGACACACTGCGTCATTTTGACCTGAACGAATTTGAAATAAAATGCTGACTTTCCCAAAACTCAAAGGTTTCAATAATTTTTTACAACAATTCAACTTTAGGCTTTCCGAGTTGCTAAAGACTTGCCCTGTGGAAAGGTGGTGACATCTTACCATCGGTTTTAATAAATTTAAACAAATACCTCGACCACGATTCATATACACTTTGTCCACCGCTCGCCTCACGAAGGCATGGGTACGGTGCTGATGCCATCAGACGACGGAGATTCAGCCCGGACAGTGGCTTATTCTCCTCGAAAAATTTCATCGGAAATATTTTGTTCATAGTCCATCAGGGAGGGGGTTTTTTTCGAGACACAATTTTTCAAAACGGCACGCAGTATAACTCCAACAATTTTCATTATTATCACTCCAAATTTTGAGTACATGTTTAAAATAAACTCCAACAATTTTCATTATTATCACTCCAAATTTTGAGTACATGTTTAAAATAACATTCCAAAGAGAAACACGTACGGGATTTTCTATGAGTTAGTTATAACATTAGTCATTACCAAATGATTGTCCTTTTCTTCTGTCGAAAATGAAGTTTTTGGTTTAATACTTCCCAATTACACAAAAATTAATATTTCCACAATCCTCTACGTATTTCGCTAGCTATACTCGTGTAAATTAATAGAAATTTTTAAATTTTATTCTAAAATCGAATTTGCGTCAGCTATACTGCGTGCCGCAGAGCGTCTCAAATTCAACATGCCTCACCAGAATGGCTTCAGCGTCACCTTTTGGTATAACTTTTTAATATAAATTTCATTTTGTTCACCTGAAGATATGACTAATAACGTCCTTGAATATTAATATGCTCTTATTTGTCCCTCTACAAAAAAAAAAAAAATTGCGAAATATCACTCAATTTTGGACGTTCACAGTGGTGTAAGCCCTTATGGTAAAACGAGCGTGCGCTCTTGATTTCTATCGATTTTGTTAAAATTTTAGCCAGACATTCTTCATATCATTATGCAAGTTTGAATGAAATTTCAGAACTGTTGACTATTTAGATTGGGAGATAATGAATTTTTTAATAGCAACTTTTAACACTGCAGGGTCTGCATTGGCCGAAAGTCAGGTCACATGATTCGGCGTACCACCCAATTGGGTTATTAATTTTGAAAAAAAATTACGATTAGATAGCAAACTAGTTAGGGAACGAGTGAAAAAGTTTGGATTGTCTTTACTATTCAGTTTTGCTACAGACGTTCAGTAACGACAGAATAACTGTCGGTAAAAAAATTTTGTCCCCTATAATAAGAAGACATTATGCAACACCGTAGAACAGTATTGTTCAATATTTCGAGAAAAAAGATAATTATCGTGTTCCGAAAGTTAAAAACGTTGAACGTAAAAAAATATTTGCGTTATAAACATTAATATTTTATATTGCTTATGTTATTGCATTGTGTCTTTTTATAGAGAACAAATATTTGTTACGGAAAATTACTCTGTCTAAATTTCAATGCAGACCCTACAGTGTTAAAAGTTGCAATTTTAAAACCCATTATCTCCGAATCTAAATAGTCGACTGTTCTGAAATTTCACTGAAACATGCGTAATTATACGAACAATGTCTGGTCAAAATATGAACAAAATCTATAAAAATCAAGAGCACACGCTTGTTCTACCTTAACGTGTTCAACCGTTGACCATTCAATTCTGATGGGCTGAAGGTTTGGACCTGTCGACTCTGGCAAGGAAACGTTGCGAGGTCGATGTCTCTGATGTCGATGAAATTTGGCATGCTTGTAGAATGGGTAAAAATAGGCGACACGTATTTTTTTATATCGGCGGAACCCGATTTTTAAGGGTTGAAAAGCACACTTGAAAATTAGGGTGTTTTTCGTTTTTCGTCGATAACGTTTTAACGGTACGAGATATGAAAAACTTCAAATTGCAACAATGTTTATTTTTTCGTGTACTATACACTGGAGATGAGAACGATGCAGATAGCAACAAATTTCATATTGTTTATTGCAAAAATGCAATTTTTCAACCGTATCTCCGAGAATTTTTAATCGATTGGGATGTAAATTTGCATACATGTAGAGAATGGAAAAGTGCGGATACGGATTTTTTCTTTTTCCGATATCCCACAATTAAGGGGTTGAAACTGCCCGTCGATTTTTTTGCCGAGAGCATCGTATAATCAGCTAGTCGTTTGGAATTTCGGTCTAAATTCATGTCAATATATGTCCGTGTTATGACGCAATTGCATATTTGTAACATTCCAGCCGCCCCCCCCCCCCCCAACGGTCCCTCTCTCGGAAGGCAAACGTTCAAAGTTCTTACCGTGCGGCATGGACGAGATAAAAACGCATGGATAGAAATAAAAATGGGTTACAAAGAAAGTACAATCAGTCAAAATAGTCGATACACATTTTCTCGTTGTCGAAAAATAAAGTTCGAATAGAAAAAATGTTGTATTTTTCGACTACTAGACGTTCATGGTGATAATGATGAGTACAGCAACAAATGGCGTGTTGTTTATTGCAATAATTCGTGAATTACTTGTGAAAAATCACTCTTCAGTTTCCCACTCATATGGGCAGAAGCAAGGCTCGCGATCACGGACTGACTTCGTGCTCCGGAAAGCAACTGGATTACAATTGTATATTTACGAAAAAATTCCACTCCGCTCACCGTGTCGAAGGCATTATCTGCAGAGGCTACAGCGTTTTTAGGTTGCCGCTGCAACTCATGAACAGAATGATGCAAACATTTTTATCAGCTTATAACGCAGCATAATTTAATCTTTATCTTTAACTTTAATTTCACAAACAGCGGAACCAATGAACGAAAGAAATAAATCTTCGCAAAGAGCGACTACGGTGCAAAGAGCGGCTCTCATGATAACCTTGAAATCGCCTTATTAAAGATTAATAGCAGTTCTGGTAATAGCGTGTGTCGTCGTTGTTTTTTACGTGTGTATTTATCAAATGGGTTTCAAGTCATATAAATTCACCAACGATCATTATTGCTGCAGTTACGACGGAGAAGCCAGCCATAAATATTGTGTTCGAAATACAAATAAAAATGTACGTTAATCCGGTGAATGTTATTCAACTTCTATCCATAGCGATAAGTGCTATGAATTTGTCTCGCACTCCAATCACCAAACAGGAAGAACAGTTCAGTAAGGATCTAGAAAACATGATCATTGAAGCGATGGATCAACCTATGAAAATGGAAGTCGAGATTGGTTTGGATTTTCTGTCACCAAATGAAATTCATGAAGCAGCCGTAATAGAAGATGACAGTGAAGGGGATTGGCACGGACAACGATACCTAGATCCAAAAATTGATGAAAATGTATGTACCCAAGATATAGAAGAATTGAGTTACGAATACAAGACAAGAGCTGTAGATTACTGGAGATTCGGGGCAAATGGGAATAGAAAGTTATCATCTGTTCAAACGAAATTCAAAAAGGTGAAATCAGAGCCGCAATTGCGCCGGTGGGCCCATAGTATAAATAAGGGTGGCACCTACAAAGAAAAGTTAACAAAGATAGCTCACTACACATTAATCAATTTTAATGATGCTTTGGACGGAAGGCTGCTTGTCCATGATATAGATCTTCGACGATAAGCCTTACGTGCACGAGAAATTGTAGAAATACCAGCCGTAAATTTCCAAGCATCCGCTTCTTGGCTAAGGACATTCAAAAACCAACATGGAATTGTGTCACGGAAGATTACTAAATATGTAACAAAACAACAATTATTAAACGCTGATACACTCCAAAACAAAGCTATCGAATTTATAGAAATGGTGAAAGTCAACATAGCCAACGTTGGGGCTGAAACCACATTTAATTCTGATCAGAGTGGATTCAATTTAGAGCTACATACAGGCCGCACATTGGCGAAAGAAGGGCAGAAATCCGTTGAGGCAGTCGTGCAATCGAAAACATCAACAACACACAGTTATACTATACAGCCTTTGGTTTCTGCGAGTGGCAAGCATTTGGCACCTATGTTGATCGTTTTAAACGAACCTACCGGCAAATTTGGTCCTCGAGTGGAACAAACTATGTTCAGAGCCGAAAATATATTTCTATTGGCTTCGAAATCTGGAAAATTGACGACTAATCATTTCAAGCGATGGTTCCAAGAAGTATATATTCCCAATACGGGTCCAAAATCGGTAATACTTCTGGATTCTTGGAGCGGTCAATGTCTAACTGCATTTAAAGAAATGGATATGCAAGGGGAAGATATTAAAGTTTTAACCATTCCAGCAGGTAAATATATTGCACGAGTTTCATTAGTTATGTAGACAATTAGTCCATATGATAATTAGTAATTCCTGCAGGTACGACTGGAATGATACAGCCCCTTGATGTTTATGGCTTCCGTGTATGGAAAAACTTCGTCAAACACTTTGCTGACGCAGTAATATTATACAATTACGATGTCAATCTGCATTTGAGAGACAATATTGTTAAATTACAATCTCTTACACACAACCGGTTTTCTTCTCCACGGTTTACAAATCTGTTCAAATATGCGTGGTTACAAAAGCGGGTATGAAGAAGAAAGACCACCAAACTTCGAAAATCCGGTAGAATTTTGCTTTTCACAAAATGTACCGACGTGCGATATATGCGGCGAAGCAGCTATTATTACTTGTTCGTGGTGTAAGAAATCTCTTTGTTTCAAACACTTTTATCATGACTATCATTATTGTAATAAGTATAATCCATAAAAAACATTTCCTAAATGAGTAAGCGTGAGAACACTTTTCCGATTGTGTTGTAATCTTCAAAGGCAGTACGTGGCGGGGGAGAATTTCTTCGTAAATATACAATTGTAATTCAGTTGCTTCCCGAAGCACGAAGTCAGTCCGTGATTGCGATCCTTGCCTCTGCCCATATTAGTAGAAAACTGAAGAATGATTTTTCACAAGTAATTCACGAATTATTGCAATAAACAACACGCCATTTATTGCTGTACTCATCATTATCATCATGAACGTCTAGTAGTCGAAGAATACAACATGTTTTCCTTCTGAACTTTATTTTTATTTCGGCCCGTTCACGAGCTATAGAAAGAACGAAGTTGTTAAGGGTGCGTTGACCCCTTAAGAGTGTCGTTCCGCCAAAACGAGAAAATGTGTATCGATTTTTTTGACTGATTGTACTTTCTTTGTAACCCATTTTTATTTCTACAAATTTTCGTCCATGCCGCACGGTAAGAACTTTGAACGTTTGCCTTTCGAGAGGGGGACCGTTGGGGGAGGGGCTGGAATGTTACAAATATGCAATTGCGTCATAACACGAACGTATATTGACGTGAATTTAGACTGAAATGCCAAAAGGCTAGCTGATAATACGATGCTCTCGGCAAAAAAATCGACGGGCAGTTTCAACCCCTTAATTGTGAGATATCGGAAAAAGAAAAAATCCGTATCCGCACTTTTCCATTCTCTACATGTATGCAAATTTACATCCCAATCGATTAAAAATTCTCGGAGATACGGTTGAAAAAATTGCATTTTTGCAATAAACAATATGAAATTTGTTGCTATCTGCATCGTTCTCATCCCCAATGTATAGTACACGAAAAAATAAACCTTGTTGCAATTTGAAGTTTTTCCATATCTCGTACCGTTAAAACGTTATCGACGTAAAACGAAAAACACCCCAATTTTCGAGGGTACTTTTCAACCCTTAAAAATCGGGTTCCGCCGATATAAAAAAATACGTGTCGCCTATTTTTACCCATTCTACAAGCATGGCAAATTTCATCGAAATCGATGACATCGACCTCGCAACGTTTCGTTGTGAGTATGAGATGATGGTAGCCGTACCATTGAGATGCAAGAAGGCCCTAGCGTCCTCGCCCTTTGTCTTGAAACGTACATACGTAAGCGAAAGGCCTTGCACAGATTGGTGGTGCGATCCAAGGCGAGATATTGTTCCTTGAGGTAAGCCTCGCTGATGCTCTCGAAGAGATTGGAGACAGCGGTGATATCCTCGCGACACTGGGACTGTATATTGTGGCCGCGACGATTGACACGGTTTCTCATCCTCGGCAGTACGTACTTGCTGCCCTGGATAAATCCAATGGTCCATCTAGATGGTAAATCCGATGCTACATTAGTTCTGGTTCCTACATAATAGCCCAGATACCGTACCTACCACCTGTGTTCGTACGGTATCAGTACCAGTATTAGTATGGTGAGGATACAGAACCGGTATATTTCACTATTGCACAGTGTACCGGTACCATTCTAGTAACACGGACATTTTAGTGTAGCGGTGGACTACCGTACAGGTACACCGTAGGGTACTTTCTCTGTATGCCATACCAATAGTACGCTCGGTCATCAGGGTGAAGCTATCGAGGAATCGCCACAGGTCCACAAATCAGGTGCCTCATTTTGGTCGCACACTGCTCAGAAGATCGAAAATATGCTATCTGCGATTTTGTCACGAATAAATACAGTGGTATTTCTGCGAAGAGCGAATAAACTTGCGTTTCTTGCATCGGTGCCGTTGGCTATTTGACACATCGACGAGCGGGAAAGCAATGCGAGAGATCGTGGCAAATTACAACGTACGTAAATTGAGGTTTCGAGGTTATAGCACGTACGTACCTTGCCTTCCGATGTTCTTTCCTTCGGCTTCTCGCTATCACTATGTTCCTCGATCTTCTTCGTGTAATCGGCCGCGGCGGTTTTCTCGTCGATTATTTCGTTGTCGGGATTTCTCGTCGGTGGTGTGCCGGCGTCCTGAGGCGTTCTTCACAGCAAAAAAAAACTCACCAAATCGCGACGAAAACAAACTCCACTCTATCACACACTATTCACATTCTATATTACACTCTATCACACACATCGCATGAAATATAATTCGAACAAATGTGCGAGGTTATAGCTGCGGCTGTCGCCCTGTCAAAAAAAAAAAAATTGTTCCGGAAGGAGGCGAGCGCGGTCGGTAAAAACAGGACGAAGTGAGCTGCGCACCGACAGTGAGAAAACGTATGAACTGAACGCTCGCTCCGGTACCTGATATTTTGAGTTTGTTGGTACATTTTTGCTACATGTATGTAAAAATTTCAAAATGTTTTTTCTCCGCCATTTGTTCATGAAAACAGGTGAAACAAAGGTCGAGAGTCGAGAGCATGATCCGCGCCAAATTATCGAAAATGCGATGCAATGGTTAATAATTCACAGTTTTTCACATGGTAACCACAAAGTGCAATTTTTTTTTCGAAATTTTGGAAAATTGCGCGAATCATGCTCTCGGAGCAAGCGTCCTGCATGCACACAACAAATTTCATTCCAATTGGTTGTTCCGTTCGGGAGAATTCCCATTTCAAAATTGCGAAGCGGTCGGAGGCGCGTGGCACATGGCCTTAATCTAGTGAAGTTTTCCTGTGTACAAAAAAAATGGGTAACCGAGTGCCAAGTATAAGTGGGCTCGAAAAAAATTCACATGTGCCATCGAGCGTTTAAAATGTTTAATTTTAAAAGCATTCATTTTTTCGAAATCTGTTACCAACTTTTTTGTGTGAAAAAATGTCGGCATAAATGTCATGCATAATGATAAAGCTTGTGAACTCTTAAAATTCATGAAAGGTCTGAAGAATCCGGATAACGTTCACTTCGATAAACCCACTAGGCAAAATGGTGGATTTGAAACCAAAGAACGGTTACTGCGACGATGTTTTCAATTGCCGATTGAAGGACGCATAGGTGATTGCATAGCATTACATATCACCAAATGAAATAAACAGACCAATATCTTACAAATCGAAAATGTACATATAATATAACTTTTAAGTAATTCAGTGATCATTATAGTAGAATATCTCGCGATCGAGATTTTAAAAAACCACTAAATTATGAAACTTATCGGTAGATATAAGAAAAAAGCGAAATGCAAGCGAAAATACATTACTTTCGCTATGTCCACATAAAATGTACGTTATTTACCAAATATACGAGCTGTAAATTATTGTTTAATTCACTTTAATCGATAATATTCAACGTAATAGAAATATATACGACGTGGTTGTTATTCATCAAACAAATAAATCATCGGTTGCATTCCTTCTGCTTTTAAACCCGATAAGTTTTGAATTTTATTTATAGCAGCTATTATCTAGACATATAATGAATTTTTGCACATTCAGTACAAGTAATAAGCTATATCATTGCACATGAAAGTGTTCTTTTGTACAATCCCTCCTTTTTAAAAATGATAAAAATATGTGTAAAATGCGAATAATTTTTTTCATACAAGATTTCAATCGCTTAGTAGCACGTGGTAAACAATTCCGAGCCCACTTATACTTACCAGACAAGGTTTTTTATGTACCTTAATCATATTTTAGGAGTAACGGTGAATAAATCCAGACATCGTCTGAACGACAACCACCCTCAAAAAGACATGCATTATTTCTAAATGCCACTTTTGAACGTTCTGGGAAAGTCTGGAAAACATTTCCGTGAAGTCTCAAAGAAATAGTTTCACCGAAGCTTTCTCTATGCGAACCTTAGTGAAATTGTTCATAACAAGAGGAGCATTTAGCACATCAAGAAATCCCTGAATATCTATTGTTATGAATAATTATTATTTAGAAAATACTTTGAACATTTGATGGGCATCAGATTATATTTGTCCAAGTTATACTGAAAACTAAAACATTGGTTCAGGACAAACACCTCGAATGTTTTGCGGCACAGTATTTACCATTTGGCAGTGAAAATTCTATACTTAAATTAGCCACTTACGGGAATCAGTTTAATTGCGACTTTGTTTAAGGTAGTTCTGTAGTTTTGGTAAAATCTTAGGAATTGGCTGAAATCTAAATATGGTGTAGATATGACCTTCGTGGACTGATGCCCAAAAAATTTAATTCGTTTCTCCGTTGAGTTCATAAGATAATTGGACTTGATAATTGGGTATTTTTGTACGCGATCCTTATACCTAACACGAAAACCGATAGGAGTTTGCTCGCATTTCTCGATATAGGTTCTAAACGGATGTTAGGATTCCAAAATAAAAACACACGTGTACGCAGTACGATTGTGGGATTGATTTTAAAAAAACAACAAACGTTGACCGTTTAGTTTCTGAGATATCGACTTATGAAAAGTGGTAACTTTATTCCACACCGAACTCGAGCCCAACCATCTGTAACGGAATGGCAACAGTGTACGCTGCAGCCAGCTGATCGGCGCGTGGTCTGGGAACTCGAAGCGTGTTTTTTCCCTCGAGTTCTAGTAATTCTAAGACGGATTTCGTATAAATTTATTCTGCAAACAAATTTAATTTGTTCAATTTTTGCATATACTTATGCATGTCTTTGTTACAGCGAATACAGTTTAAACTGTCGGCAAGATGTTGTAAATCCACGATCTGACGTCCTTTGACAGCGAATTTTGGTTGCTGATCGTTGAGGTTATGGTTATTCTCATCGCCTTTAACCGCATTCGCTTGACACATGGCTGCCACAACTTTCACTCTTTTAGCAAGCGCCTTTGTTTCTTGTAAATTTTCCTTTGTCTCGCATCTGGGTTGACATTTTCACGCTTTTTTTATTTATATAAAATATTTCGCAAAAGACGGATCGTAGAAAGCTCAACGCTATGGCTGCAGGAAAATCGCGCTGTTGTCACGATTACAGCGCCGAACAGTGGTCCGAAATCCCGAAAAAGTGGACAAAAACCGAAAAAAAATTCTAGACTTTGAATGGTTAGAATAGTTGTAGTGGTACCCCTACTATGTGTTATGACCGTTAAGAAAGGGGTGTCGGGGGCCCTACCTGACTTGGGAACGCATTCCGTTCTTGAGCGTCGGGCCGACGGCATTGTTTGCTCGTCGTGCGGCGAAATAACACGAAAGGTTAGACGCGTCTACAACAGTGAAAAGTTAACGGATTTGCATTTTACAAAACTGATTCTTCTCCGGAAAGTAAGTACAATTTAAATGTCCTGTGCAGAAATATCATTAACAATATATACAATAGTGAATCATTAATGACGGTGGCGGTGTTGTCCTTGGCCACGTTCTAAAAATTCGTGTTAAAAAGCAATAAGTCACAAGTGGGGTTGGGTGGGGCTCTGAATCAAAATGGACATTGTTGCTTAAACATTTCTTCAATACATATCCAAAAACTAGCTGCACATAGCTGCTCTTTTAGCTTTAGTTATTATTTTTGTGGGAAGATGTGTGCACATTCGGCAGTTTGTCGTAGCTTTCGCGTCCAAAATGTGGTTTATAGGAAATTGGTAAAAAGACTCGTTTAAATAATCATATATTTCAATTTTCTCAGATCCTCCGGATGATCCCAAAGAAATTTCTTTCACGAGGAGGGAAATTTCCGAATTCGTGAAACCAGTGTTAAATGGAAACATCAACATGCTCAGTGAAATTATTGAAGCACAGGTTTAAAAAAAAAGTAGCATCCATACATTTTGCCGCCAAATAAAAAAGATGCCCTGAAAACATTAGTATTCGAATTCAGGAAAAGGTGGAAACAAGCGAATACGATAGAAAACAGATTCTACGCAAAATTCAACATCTGGCTCAACGTTCCTTTACTTTTCACAACTGAAAATGAAGGTTCGACGGATTCCACGAAAAACACAGCGGGGCCCGGGCGTCCTTCGGTAAGTTGGGACGATTTGAGTGACAGGTCAAAACGGAGGAAGACAGAAAATATTTGTGAACAATACAGCGTCCAAGAACTAGCCTACGCTACACAAATGGGTCTCCGGGCTTCTGGAAATTTAGAGGCTTCAAAGGTAATTAGGGATGTCACAGAAGGCAGTCCATCAACCGCATCAAAGTCCCGGGAATCTATGGAACACGTTCCAGAAAGAGTATTGACAGGCAACGAAGTTTTATCATTTGTTGTAGAAGGTGGAGTGACGAAGAGCGTATATCAATTACTACGTTCCACATCCACTATGATAATTGTAGAGGATAGCCGCCTTATAGTACTGTATTAGAAGCTTAGAAACAGTGTTACCCTGATAAGTCCGAAATCTCTATAACTAACAGTGCAACCACAGTTGGACTCCAAGCATTGTTAAATCATACAGCTGAACAATTGTTATTGGCACAATCGGACGTTATTAGAAATTTTCCTGAAAACAAACTTGCTGGTTTAAAATTGATATGCAAGTGGGGATGCGATGGCACTTCTGGTCAAAGCACTTACAAACAAAACTTCAGCGATGAAGATGGCAATAAATCGGATGCCATTTTTTTCACTTGTCCCCTTGCAAAAACCTTGTGCCCTTTGAAACCGTACTTTACGGAAGCAAAATTAACATCCATTTCAAACTTGTATTGACGATGATAGATGCTAAAGTTTGTAATTCGATTACGAATACATCGTCAAGTATGCGGTGCTACCTTTGCGGCGCTACATCTAAAGATTTCAATAATATCGATAAGATGTTGCAAAGATCGATCAATGAAGATTACTTCAAATTCGAAATATCGTCGCTGCATGCTTGGATACGGTTTTTCGAAAGTTGCTTGCATGTATCTTACAAATTAGACATAAAAAAGTGGCAAGCGCGCAAAGAGGATAAAGGACTTCAGAGAAGAAAAAAAAATATACAACAAGGTTTTCGTGACAAATTAGGGCTTATTGTGGATCAACCAAAACAAGGCTACGGAACTTCAAATAACGGAAATTCTGAAATCTCTGCTTCTATCACGGGATTAAACGAGGAATTGATAAAGCGATTTCATGTGATATCGCAGGTGATTTCTTGTCGGTTCGAGATCAATATACCAAAATTTCGTGTCTACACAGAAATTACTGCAAGAAAATTCATTGACCTATGTGGATGGTATTACATGCCAACAACAGTGCACAAAATTCTGATACACGGTCCAGAAATTATTGATTCTTTGATATTGTCTATCGGCCTAATGTCCGAAGAATCTCAGGAATCGTGTATCAAATATATTTAAAAATTCCAGCGAGATTTTTCACGAAAATGTGACCGAGTTAAAACCATGGAAGACGTTTTTGGCAGACTTTTAATAACGTCAGATCCATTAATATCTAGTTTGCGTAAAGTTTCTCCGAAAAAACTGAAATCATTAAGCACAGATGCGGTTGAACTATTTATTTCACCTTCAGTTGCGGAATCAAGTCAGATTCCTTCGATTGATACGGATAGCGCTGAATCTGAAGATGATAATGATTTTGCACCGCATGCATTAGATAGCGAGTAAGACGTTGTAGTAGTAGTATTAGTAGGAGTAGACATTGTAAGATTATATGAAAATGAATGTTCAGTATCATTATAACAAGGATTAATTATTTTATCCTAAACCTCTTCTTCCCAAACCTTCACAGCCTTGGAAATTCCTAAAAATGAGTTTCATGCAAATGAAATCGACTCTCCAAAAAGTAGCCGTCCATATTGAGGCCAGCATTGTGTTTTTCGAAATTTTCGCTTCGGATTCGTATTCAGCGACCCTTAAAAACCCCCAAGCACAGACTTTGACTCGAATCAAATAGGTTTTTGAAGATATTTTCTACCTTTTGGATCCGCCATTTTCTTTTTTGAAATGTTGACTTCGGATTCGTATTCAGCGACCTCAAAAACCCCCGAGTACAGACTTTCACCCGAATCGAACAGGTTTTTAAAGAAATTTTTACCATTTCGGAACCGCCATTTTGTTTTTTGAAATTTTGACTTCGGATTCGTATTCAGCGACCCCAAAAACTGCCGAGTACAGACTCTCACCCGAATTCAGAATTGTGTCCGCTTTTTTGGGATTTCGGACCACTGTGCGCCGCTCTCTATGGGAGTGTGAGACCTATCTATGCATGAGGTGCGAATGTGTGGGACATATAGAGGGTACAAGCTCTGTCAAAAACTTACAACCAACAGCATCGTATAGGCATTGGATGTTACTACACGCTTCAACCGAAACTTTTGGCTCTTACGTGTACCTACAGAACTACCTTAAGACCTTAAAGTATGATTTAAAGCTAAAAAATAGTTGTTTTTCCGAACCTTTGCGCTAGTATACGCGTTGGGTCGATGTCACCCTGATCGTGTATTAGTAGGTGAACACAATAGGTTCTAAGTTACATTTATATCGCGAAACCACAATAATATGTCAATATGTATGCGACATCGATGTTTGCAGAATAAACGGGCAGAGCACACTCGTTTTTACGTACCTCGGCGAATTTCAAAGCAGTGAATGGCGTGAGAAAATTCTATGCTGGATGGAAATGGCGTGGACCGTCGGAATTATAATTTTACCACGTAAGTCGCCATTCTGAATATTATAAACTATTTTTTTATTCTTTCATCTTGGAACTGCGAATAACACATTTTTCTGTCTGATCGGAGGTCTGATAAAGTGGAAACTAACTCCATTTTTCAGAAAAATGGATTAACCTTCCGTAGCCACATTTCCGAAAAAAAACCACAAACAACACACTAGTAAACTGACCCGAATTAAAAAAAAAATTGTTGTATAAATAGCATGTACTCAAATGGGGTTCAAAAAATGTATAGAACATACTTTGAATATGGCTAAGTATGGATAAACCGAATTGAAGGAATCGATAGATACGTTCACAGAAAATTGTTGCGATTTACTGCCTAAAAAGGGGTTGATTCACTCGAAACATCGTAGGATTTTTTTTCCTTATCTACATGCAAGTATGAGTGATCTGGTACTTTGAAATTGGACTTCAAAAAATTATTATTTTTATTTTCATAAGTGCTTTTATGGTTGCAATTCACAAAAATGATTAAACTTGCAGTTAGAAATCTTTATTTGGCTCCCCATATATAGCTCCGAAATTGACACACACATTGACGATCTTGACTCGAGATGGTTATGGAGATCTAGTTGAGGAATCCTAATTAATTCCCTAACCGATGCTGGAAACATCTGAAAATGCATAATTGCGGCAAGATTTTTATTTTTTCGGTCGAAAAATTGCCAATTTTTTAAATGAAAACTACAAAATCTAAAAAATGCAACGTTCGGACTGCATGAATGTATTATTATTGAACATAAAGATCGTTCATGTGACCAAAATAATTATCTGGAGGAGAAAGGGAGTGGGGTGACCGGTAATGCACACCGCGCGCGAATGAGACACGCTCCGGAAGTCCGTGACCCTAAAAAATAACTCGATATATAACACAAAATAAGTTTCCCAATCTGTAAAAGTTTGCGCATAAAGTAAGACACAACCATAATTATATATCAACTTTTGTGTTAATAGTCATGAGGCTAAGGAGAAAAAAGTATTTTTCAACAAAGAATTTGTCAGTTGTTTTGCCTGTGGAAAATGGTTGGCAACTTATAAGGATAATTGTAGCTAATTTCAAAGAAACCAGGTTCATAAACATTTTACGCCGAACTTCATGGGAATTGTTCAATTTGGCTCCGTGGAGCATTTGTGCAGACTTGAAAAGGGTGATTTTGAAAAAAAAAGCGTTTCAAGTTCTAAAGAAAATCGATATGAGTATAACACCCAGCTATTTGTTTAAATTTGGACTTGAGATTATCAGCACTTTTATGTTTAATCTTTCAAAAAGTTCAAACGAAAAGATCGATTTTTTCAACCCAAGGAAGGTCAAACCTGCCTTAATCCCATGAATGTTCACATTCTCATAATTTACCGAAATACAACCGTATCGGAAGTTAAGAGACATTTCAGAGGGCGACACATGACGATTTCCACCTTTAACGTAATTTCTCTTACAATTAGGCGCAGGCCACACAGAAGATACGTCGGGCGAAGACGAGGCAACGCGGCGGTCTTCATTGTACTTTCATACTTTGTATACAATAAGGCGTTAACCCCACTTGTAGCGCAAAAAAAGGCCTTTTTCATGAATTTTTTAAAAGAAAACTACAAAACTTTTTTAATCGATCAATATACCACCTTAAAGAACACATCTTGAAGAACTTTCAGTAATTTTTTTATTGAAAAATATTACATTGTTTAGTGGCAAATGGCCGTCAATGAAATAATGTTTTTATATACACGGTTTGCGGTGACCAACATTGCGGCGAAGTGGATCATCTGAAAAAAAATGCGGATGGATTTAGTCAAATATAAGTATAGACTAGTCTTTAATCGAAGGATTTTTAAAAATATTCATTTTTCACGAAATGGCGGACAGTCAAAGTTAATGGTTCGATTTTAACGAAAAAAACGGCCGTTTTTTGGCTATAAAACGGCCATTTTTTTCGAGAAAAAAAAATCGAACGATTAAAGACTACATTTTTACGTATTAAATAAGCCTGCAAAATTTCAAGAAGATCGGTTCATTAGTGTTCGAGTAATCTTGGTCACCGACATCAGAAATGCCATTTTGAGAAAAACGCGTTTAAAGTTTCAATTTCAGTTTACACGAAGAAAATATTTTTTTTTGTAAACTCACATAGAGTCATCTATTCCGGGCATCAAAAAAAAACTGCACTTCAAATTGCACTTCAAAAAAATGCAATAAAAAAAATCGATTTTTTCAAAATCGCAAGTGGGGGTAACCCCTTAACCTCATCTTCGCCCGACGTCTCTTCTGTGTGGCCTGCGCATTAGGGCCCACAGTAATGAAGCTCAGCTAGTTTTTCAGCACATATGACTTTTGTAACTTGACCACTTAAAACGTTCTGTCTTCGTTGATATTTCAGCTATTGCGTGGCTGGTGATACCTCTCGAATTTGCCTACATAACGGAGAATTTGTCTTTTCGTTCCTGGAATCTCTTCATCATTGTCTGTGCAGTACCATCGATTATCATAGGCTGTTGGTTATTCCATTTTCCCGACACACCGAAGTTTCTAGCTGAGAGCAATCAAGACGAAAAATTTGTTCGTGCACTCGAAACGATGTACACTGAGAATACTGGATGTCTCTTCGATAACTATCTGGTAGATACAAACAAATATTCTTAAGACACCTGAAGCATTGGACATCGATCAAACTAAAGGATTAATGCTCTAATGGCCTTAAACAAAATAAAATCAATGCAAATCAAAGCAATGTCTAATGGCCTTGAACAAAATATGTGCACGCACTATATTTTTGTCTATGTACATAAAATAATAAAATTGCGCCATGACTGATTGAAAGAAAAATGCAGTTTTTTTACATTTCTAATTTAGAATGTAATTTTCAGAATAATAATCAATTCCAAATATTATTGAACATTTTGGTAATGACGGAGTCCTCTATTTTGATTTCTGTATAAAACATACGTAAACATGAGATGAATACTTTGTCGAACGTTAACACGTTCTTGTATCGGGCATAGGACAATCTGCAGAAGAATGGTCAGGATAATCTACGAAGAAGGCTAACTGTAGCAAGAATGACCAGAGGTCTTGTGAGGAAGCCTGGATGCACGGACAGCGATAAATTGTCCGATACCTCAACGGCTAAAGGGTATTTGTTCCTGGACATGCTGCGATCGATCGTGGCGCACACGATAAAACTGTTGCAACCTCCGCATCGTTATCGCACATTTCTCGTGTGTAGTTTAATGTATTGCTTCGGTTCGTCTTATTACGCTCTTATGCTCTGGTTTCCGGAGCTTTTCCAGCGGTTTGCCGAGTTCGAAAAAGCTCGACCGGGCGATTCATCGAGCGTCTGCAAAGTATCGTCGTACAACCAGCTGGTGAGAATCAAAGAATTCGAAAAGCTGTCCAAATGATTGCCAAATTATCATGTAGAAGTCACATGCAAATAACGTACCGACGTAAAAGATTACTTTCTAGCAAATGACAATTTCCGAATAAATTTAACTTTGTGATGAGATTTTAGCCATATCTTAAAAAATAACTTTTACAATTGCTACAGTATCACTACGAGTACCCTATTCCTTTTTTTGGTCGTAACGGGTCTGACAATTTTTCTCTAACTTTTACAGGTAACGAAAGATTTCAACGATACGATGCTCGTTTGTTCCAGGAGCATCGAAAGTCACGTTTACTTACACACACTTATCCTTGGCTTGGCGTGCTTACCAGTTAGCATAATTTTACCCTTGTTCGTTCACAAATTGGGATACAAAATCTATATGAGTACGTAAAAACTGCATATTCACCCTTTTCACTGGAGAGGTGACTCTCGCTCGCCACTTTCTATCCGAGCGAAAAAGGCCCTCGAGTGCAAAGGTTTAACATATGTGTCTTCTTCCCTTCTTGCACGCAAGGGCGTTGCCAGCTAACGGGCCGAGGGGGCGGGGGTAAGATAAGAGTGAGGATAGGGCAAGTGTGAATTGTAGACATTTTAAATTCATATTTAATCGTTGAGGATTCGGCTTCGGTCCGTATCCTCAACGATTAACTTGTCAACCACACGGCCGCACACATCTTTGATTCATTTTTAACTCATATACATTTTTTCGAATCTCTTCAGCTGCCCCTCCTCGGCGACGCCCTCGTTTGCACAACAACTGCACACGTGCTTCAGGTTTAATTTAGATGAAATGAGAATAATTGTAGTTTTTTTCTCCCGTGATAGTAATTTCAGCGATGGCCGCTTCGATCGTAACTATTGGCTTCTTCTTTGTCACGTCGTCAACGGAAAATCTCGTGCTCTCGTGCATCTTCGAAGCTTTTTCCTCAGTCTGCATGAGTATTATTTTTTGTCTCGTCGTTGATTTATTCCCAACAAATTTGAGGTACTTTCTTCAGTTGCTTTTTCACGTCCATTGAAAAAACGAAACCACCAGAGCATTTTTGTGTCCAAATTTCAGGGTCCTGGCAGCTGCTCTTTGCGGTCTCTTTGGCAGACTGGGGGCACTTGTTGGCAATTCTTTGTTCGGTTACTTAATCGACGATTATTGCGTTCCACTAATCGCAATTGTAGCTGGCCAATTAATCCGTAAGTATGACCAACAAAGTCCGATATATTTCATGGCAATAAGCATCATTCGAACAGAAAAACGTTCAAGATCGTTTATTCTGAACAACTGTGGATATTCATAACTTAATATGTTTGAAATTTATTTGGGTTCACCGAAAGGAAATTCACTGTTGATACGTGTGTTAATTTTGGGGGACATACTTGAACTCATTTTGTTTTTTCAATCGAAATAGTTATAATCATCACAACGAAATTAATAATAATAATGTAAATACTCATTTTACAGAAATCCCCGAGGTATTTTTTCTGTAGACAACCGAGAGTATCCCTCTGTCTTTTCTAAAAGACAAACTGAACAAATGAAAAAGTGATGTTAACATTTTTTACTCACATTTTAAAGCTTAAACCTCTACGATTTCTCCTGAACATATGATCTATTGGGTTTATTCGTTTTTTTTTCACTTTTTAAATTGTTCAAAATTTGTTTCATATTTTTTTAAACCTAAAGGACTGGATACTTTCTATACTACAATTGTTTAAGAATCAGGCGAATCATTTTGACACAGTGTGCCTACGGTAAAATTATCTACAGATGGGATCGGGAAGATTGAAAAAAGAATGACCCGTAACTATTCGTAGTTACAGTAAACGGATGTTCGTCACTGTTTCAGCCCAGCATTAATGATCTATATTTTTGAAAAACATATATTTAGCAGTTTTCCAAACCAAATGATGTTCATGCAGAAGTGAAATAGAAAAATTCTTTGCTAAGATTTTCATAAAATGTTCAACTTAAGCACGGAAATATTGTAGATTGCATCTAAATCACAAAATCTTTGTACGCACCTACTTTCTAACGATTGTTCTATAGATTACTTACTGTAGATAGGCTCGAGCAACTAATTTAAATGGGCTGGGTACCAAAAGGAACACTAACTATTCGATGTTATTCACGGCTGACACCTGGCGTGGTGTTACTGATAACACTGCTAAATCAGTGTTCACCCTGCACAATCAGTCTTCGAAAGGATTATGACTTACAAGGGCTGGTTATGCGAAGTTCAGGGGTTACTGGTCTTGCACAACGGTTAAAAAGCTGACCAGTTTATAACGTTCCATTTTATACAATCAGTCTGCCGATAGAGAATTCTTGTCGGGAATCTCATAAAAGCTCGAAACGCAGAGTAGACAGTGACATACGTGATATTGTCCCTTGCGTAAAAACCCTCATCACTGTAATACATTTATTGTTATGAAAGATTACTGCTCTGCTGCATAGAATTATTTTTTCGCCGAGTTGGTCATTCAGGGTAAGTTAGTTCAAAGAAAAAAAAACTATTTTCACTTGTAGATTATTATCACGTCGAAAAATTGCGCTAAACGAGGTCGAGCTGAGTGTCCAAAAACGTTACCGGTACTTACGTAACGTTATAGTGCACAAATAGAACAGTTGTGGCAGCTTATTCTCCTTCAAAACGACCGTAATTTTCTGCAGCAATGAATTTCAATATCTTATGAAACATCAAATCACCAATATGTTAAAAAAGATTAACAAATTTCAAGCGACACGATATCTTAAATACGTATTATGCGTTTTTTATCGCAGTGTCAACGTTCCTCAGTCTCATGATACCTGGAAAACGAACGAAGTCGGAAGCTGATTAGGTCGAGTTCATTGTTATATGCATAAAGGAATCCAATAATATAACTGGAATTGCACAGACTGATTACAAACATCATCATCATCGACATCGTCGTCATCATCATTACGATCCGTTATTATCATCGTCGTTCGACTTCGACCATTGACTTTGCTCACCATTTTATTTTAAACAGTATATATCGATGAATCGCATATTTGCACAAGTTGACACACCCGAAGAATCACACAAGCCTCCACGTATTTCCTCTGTATATATTATTATTGTATAATAGATTGTACATACAAATTTTTGTGTCCGTTTATTTGCACTTCCAAGACATTAACTGTCCCCACGAACCCTGGAAACGAGTTTTCGTCTACTCGTTACTTTACGGTTGTAAGGAATTGAAAAACAAAGAATGTTGTTCGAAAAGTTCTTGCTCCACTAGCGACTGCAGTCAACGACACTCTGAAGTCTATATCGATATGCCAAAACTCGGCGATGTAAAAAAAAACGGAATATGCTCTTTTTAGCGGGTAAAAATATCGTGGATGTGTCAATAATCAGACGACGAACTTCGGATATTTGAGACATTTGAAGAAAAAAAAACGTCCGTGTACGCTATAAAGATCGAAAAAGATATCTTTCGATTGTTTGGTCCGTGTGGTCAAGCACCACAAGGAAAACAAATCGGGGAGTGAAGTTTTTGTTCACCAACCGTGTACGCTATAACCCAAATGTGCTCGGTAATTGGAGTATCTTCCTTATGTCGGACATCATTGAATGTCGATAACGCATGTGATAAAAAAATGTAATTACATCACACGGGTATTCGCAGAGATTAGTATGAAGATGTACAACGCTCCCCTCATGGAGGCTCTAGCCTCTAGTGGGAGGAGACCGACCTGTGCATTTCAAAGTGGCTACAAAAATGTGGTCAAACAGGGATTACACCACTAAGTCTGAGACCGCGAGAAGCTGAGTATCGATGTCGTGTAAGAGAGATGGAAGAGGATCGAATACGCATCCTAGCCTCCATGGCAAATACAGTGGAACCTCGCTTATCCGAGGCAAAGTGGGGAGAGGGTACCTCGGATAAGTGAAATCTCGGATAATACGGAAAACAGTAGCAATATAGGACTATTCCACGCATAGGCATAGCAGATTCTTCCATTTTATCCGGGATTCTGCGTATTATCCGAGGATACGACTCCGATAATGTGGAGGACTCGGATGAGTTAGGTGACTCGGATAACGCGGACCGTCGGCTGATCGAAGGTCGCATAAACGAGGTTCTACTGTTCTACCAGCAAATACGATAAAAATACACACAATATTCGAACAATTTGAGAATTGTTAAATTCGAATTTTCGAGACAAACCAGCCTTGATGTTGACAAAAGGACACAGATATTTTATCTTAAAAAACGTTGAAGCAAGCAATATCGCTTCGACTTTATATAGCTATTACAGTGTTTTTCTCAAATCGAAAAATAACTACCGGACAATTTTTTACATGTCTTGCCTCAATGAGTAATTGCAATATATTTCGTGTGATTTTATTTTTTTTTTCATTCAAATTTGTTATCGCCAGCAGGGACTAATTTACCGTCGCATTTACCTAAGAAAATAAACATTAATTTAAGAAAAAAAGCATCAGTATTATTTAAGACATTTCCTACAGTTCGTTGTACAATTAAACACTGTTATAATAAAAATATTTTCCTATCACTATGTATTACATTATTATCTTCGACCTTTTCACCGTTAATTATGCTACTAATACATATTGTTCATCGGGCATTGCTATATTAAAAATATTCTTGTATCTTTACGCATTTACGAAGATCTCTCTGGTACATATCATTTTACATCTCTCTCGCACACAGCCCACTTCTCAAGTATCATTCTGCCTCATACACAGCTTACTTCTCATTATTTATTTGTTCCGTCTCTGTCACACGCAGCTCACTTCTCGAGGTCTTAGCAATAGTGGCGCTATTGATGTTTGAACACATTTTTGTAGACACTTTTTTCAAGTCTCTCCATAACAGTTCAGACTCCTCCCACTGTAGCCTCCATGGCTCCCGTTTTCGGCGTGCCTTGGGAATGGCGCTAAATCACGGCGGCAAGTTCGGGAATATAATTTTGTGATCATCGCCTCTGTCGAGGTTGCAGATTCCCTTGTAGCCGCGCGAGTCGTGATCACCGCTCAAGTCGGTATCGCAGTCAGCGGTGAACACGAATGGGTAGCTCGGTGTGGAAAAAGTCTCCGCCCTTCGCAAATCGTGCTTACTCCACAGGCGAACGGAGCGAGGTTTTCCGTCCGATCGAACTCGACATATTTGTGTGGTCGTACTGCGGATTAGAATATGCATTAAATGAATTTCAAAGTGAAAAAATGTATCAAGATCATTGTTTCCTCTCGGTTGCCTGTTTATACCGAGAATGCGGGTTAAAAAAATTAACGAGGAAATGCGTTGAAAAATAAAACGCCGAAACGACCGTGGAAGGTTAAAAGAGAAATCTTGAGGCTTTGTCTCGGTCGTTTCGGCGATTTTTTTCAACACTAAACATTATAGATAAGCGTGTATCATAAACGTTTCTCTATCCTTAATGAGCGTCGCGGCTGAGTTGGCAGCCTGACGGATCAACAATGCTTGCGGTCCGGGTTCGGTCCCCGGTGAATCGATTTTTTTTCTTCGTACTATATTCAAAAAATTTCGAGCTTCCTCTCGCTTTAGCTACTTTCGCCCGCGAGGCACTATTTATTATATTAAATTCATATGTGTTTAATTTTTAAAAAAGACATTGCTACCGGGGATCGAACCCGCGTCGTCCGTACTCAGAGCCCGCAACGCTGATATCTCACCCGGGCGCTTAAAATTTTGGTGCAAACGATATTGGAAAACATGATTAAAAAATCAATGTTTCTCCTAAGACGTAAATGAGTTTTCATTATTCCCCGTAGAAAAGTAATTAAAAAAATTGTTGGCGAAAAGTGCCGAAACGATCGAGAAAACCTCCAAGAGAACTTCGAGTCTTTCTCAAACGGCATTTTTCCAACACATTTCGCATTGGATAAATGTGGTTCGGTATTTTTTTCAACAAATTTCACATTGGATAAGCGTGTATACCTAAGGCAGTGTTGCAGTCACAAGAGCCTCGTGGCTGAGATATCAGCGTGCGGGCTCTGGGTACGGACAATGCGGGTTCTATCCCCGGTAGCAATGTCTTTTTTTTTAATTAAACATACACAAATTAAATATCATGAATAATGTCTGTACAGGCGAGAGTAGCTCAAGCGAGAGGAAGTTCGAAATTTTTTGAATATAAATGGAAGAAAATAGATAAAAAATCGATTCACCGGGGTTCGAACCCAGACCGCAAGCATTGTTAATCCGTCAGGTTGCCAACTCAGCCACGACGCTCATTCAGATTTCTCTTTGAACCTTCCACAGTCGTTTCGGCATTTTATTTTTCAACGCGTTTCGTTGTTAGTTTCTGAACCCACATTCTCAGCATAAACAAGCAACCGAGAGACAACAATGATCTCGATACATGTTTTCACTTTGAAATTCATTTAATGCATATTCTGATCCGCAGTACGCCCACACAAATATGTCGAACTTGATCGGACGAAAAACCTCGCTCCGTTCGCCTGTCGAGTAAGCACGATTTGCGACGGGCGAAGGCTTTTCCCCCACCGAGCTACCCATTCGTGTTCACGCTGACTGCGATACCGACTTGAGCGGTGATCACGACTCGCGCGGCTACAAGGGAATCTGCAACCTCGACAGAGGCGATGATCACAAAATTATATTCCCGAACTCGCCGCCGCGATTTAGCGCCATTCCCGAGGCACGCCGAAAACGGGAGCGTTGTACATCTTCCTACTAATCTTTGGTATTCGCACTCAACAATTTTCTAGCCATTCGAGTGTTCATGTCCTAATCCGACTACATTGTCCGGCTTAAAATGGCGCTTCGGCATAACAGATTGCGCGATCACTGTCGTAATGTTCACAAAGGCTATTCGGCACAAAAACACTTTCGCGTGATTCATTCGTACTCGCTCACATATTTGCCCGTAGATATGGATATTTGCCTCTGTCGATCACCGGCAATTTCGAAACTATATTCCGAAACTAGTGAAGAATCAGTCGCACCACTCGACATTGGGGCAAAGGAATTTTTTTGGTTTTCCGCATTACCGAGCGTGGTTACTTCGTCGGTAACAAATGGTGCGTCGATCGAAGAAGAAGAGGAGGCTGCGACTGCTGCGGCCGCAGCTGCAGCGTAGTAAGCCGGTAAAAGCCCCGGATATTGACTGCCATTGAAATATGTTGAAGCTCCGAAAAGACCCTGCCTCTGCGCCATCTTCAGTCTCGATGTCAATTGTTTTTTCCATTTTGTCCGACGATTTTGAAACCACGTTTTTATCTGGACTTCCGTTAAATTCAGACTCTTCGAAAGATCCATCCGCTTGCTTACGCTCAGATATTTGTCAATCTTAAATTCGACCTCAAGCCTCTCCAATTGCTTCGCACTGTACGCCTGACGTGGTTTCCGGTCGATGCCGGGTTTCCGGCATCTTCGACCACTCGGCTTCGGACCTGAAATTACACGAGATCGTTTTAATTTTATCAATTATATCCCTATCTACTGTTTATCTCAGAAACCCCCCAAAGAGTGGGTCCACAATCGCAGTTTAGTTAAATCGAATAAAGTAAATCCGTCATGTCGTAAACATAGTATACATGCGTCCTTTTGAGGGCTGATTAACAAATCGTTTAACAGCGCGAAGAGCGACGCGGTTAACAAGGAGACGGCACGACCGTGGGATCGGGGATTTGGCCGAATTTTTTTGTGGTGAAAAAGGACCCCACGTGGTTAAAGTAGTAGGACGCACTACTCGAAAAATTCCGAGAAAAATCGATTCAAAGTTTCTTAGGCGCTTTATGAGTTTAAAATGTCAAACACCTGTTGAGCCGCCGTCTAGCCTAGACGGTTAGGGCTCGGTCTTTTGCGCCGGAGGTCTCGGGTTCGATACCTCCTTCGGGTCTTATTTTTTTTCTTTTTTTTTTGTTATCCCAACAATTATTCAAAACGTTTCTCATCCCTACATTATTTTTAAAAAATTGTTTACATTATTTTTTCAAAATTATTTTCATTTTTTAAAAATTATTTCCTTTTTTTCCCCAATAAAACAATTCATAACGGTGGGTTTTTTATTTTTCATTGTAAAAATATATGAGGAGGAACATTGGGTTTTTAATGAAAATAACGAAGTCGATTAGGAAAAATTCAATTTTTATTCATATAATAATTATATACAAAAACCGCAGTGGCAATTATCGGAGAAACAAACAAAGCAATAATTTTTGTGACATCTTGCGCAACATATAAAAGCGGATTTTTTACAATCGCAGGGAGTTTGCAATACATCCGTACAAAAACATGTCCCATTAACATTCATGAAAATGTTTCTAGACAAGACAAATGTTTACAGACAAGTTAAAAATTTCATAAAGCGCTTGCAAAATTGCAGCGAATTGTTAGAGCAGAATCGTGAAATTAATTCCCGGGAAGATTATATGAAAATCCATTCAATAATTCACCATCAATTATCGTCACCAATATTCCGAGACATGATTCAATACGCCTGGTTTGCCTCAAAATTATCAGTTACTAGAAACATTTTCATGAATGTTAATGGGACATGTTTTTGTACGGACGTATTGCAAGCTCCCCGCGATTGTAAAAAATCCGCTTTTATATGTTGCGCAAGATGTCGCAAAAATTATTGCTTTGTTTGTTTCTACGATAATTACCACTGCGGTTTTTGTATATAATTATTATATGAATAAAAATTGGATTTTTCCTAATCGACTTTGTTGTTCTCATTAAAAACCCAATGTTCCTCCTTATATACTTTACAATGAAAAATAAAAAACCCACCTTTATGAATTGTTTTATTGGAAAAAAAAGAAAATAATTTTTAAAAAATAATGTAAATACATTTTAAAAAATAATGTAGGGATAAGAAACGTTTTCAATGATTGTTGGGATAACAAAAAAAAACAAAGAAAAAAATATAAGATCCGAAGGAGGAATCTTACCCGAGACCTCCGGCGCAAAAGACCGAGCCCTAACCGTCTAGACTAGACGGCGGCTCGACACGTGCCTGACATTTTAAACTCATAAGGCGACTAAGAAACTTCGAATCGATTTTTTCTCGGAATATTCCGAGTAGTGCGTCCTACTACTTTAACCACGTGAGGTGCTAGGGGTCCTCTTTCACCACAAAAAAATTCGGCCAAATCCCCGACCCCACGGTCGTGCCGTCTCCTTGTAAGACCCGTCTTGCGCAGCTCGTCAGCTGACTGCTATCTTGCCTGCTATGTATACATATAATATAACAATATGTTACAGAGTGAGACGTTTTGACAGCTCTAATCCCTACTCATGGTTAACGCGTTTCTAAGCGTGAAAAAACGGCCCTTCTTAGGTGCCGTAAAAAATAAATGTGACAAAGGATCTATGTGTCTCATATTCAAACCTCGAAAAATTCTTCGCAATTGGGAATAGACCGGCAACCAGTACATTGAGATCATACTTTACACTGGAAAGAATAAAACAGCAAATACATGGAATCGTCTTGCACTCAACATACGTAAGGAAAAAATCCATATTTGCACGTATGAACAGTCTCTTTCAGATACTTTTTCAGCAACTGAAACTAATTCTCAGGTAATAAAAAGTGTGAGTAATAAGAATAAACTTTTCCCTGTTTGAACAAAACGAAAAACGTATACCTAAGGTGTCGAGGCGCTAAAAATATCGATTAGCCTCGCATCAAGTGCAAGGACTGAAAAAAGCCGGCAGATAGTGCGACGTCAAATACGGATTTGTTTGCTCGATGACGGAAAAAACATATAACTTTGGATATCGCGAAGCCGCAAATATCGATTTGTATTGCATCGAACATACGCAATGTAAAATTCTGAGCCTTTCAGTCATCGAATGGTAAAAAATGAGAGTTTCGTAAAGTGCAAAGAGAAAGCTGATTCGGAGATTTCTAGTATTTTTTTAGCTGGCTGATATTTCTGAAAAAAGGAGAAAAGAAACATCTTTCGATTTCTTGCTAAAAGGGTCGATTTTTTCGAGGCGATCGGAGACGTTGAAAAACTTATGTTTCTCGGTACACAGGAGCCAAGTCATAAATTCTTCTCACATCAACGAAAGGCAATAAACAAAACTATACCTCTACAGTAGATGTACTAGGGGGGATCTCACCCACGGTCGTCCGAAGGGCGAGACGGCGCGGGGGGGGGGGGTCCGGCGCGTGGAAGTCAAGTGCCGCGGAATGCACGGCGGAGGGGTGGGGAAAAGCCGGGCGCGGGTATGTGACGTCACGGAGGAGGATGTCAGGGCTCTCTGTGGAGCGGGTAGCTATGTAGTCCAAAAAGCGACTGGCGCGAGGGGGAAGCCGCCGTCGATGAATGTTTTGTGTGCGCGTGCGTGTGTGTGTGTGTGTGTGTGTGTGTGTGTGTGTGTGTGTGTGTGTGTGTGTGTGTGTGTGTGTGTGTGTGTGTGTGTGTGTGTGCGTGTGTGTGTGTGTGTGTGTGTGTGTGCGTGTGCGTGTGCGTGTGTGTGTGCGAGCGCGCATGCGTGCGTGCGTCCGTGTGTATGTGTTTGCCTGTTTTTTTTTTTCATTTTTTTTAAATTATTTTATTTTCAATATCCATAGCGGTACAGTCATTCTGAAACATACAAAACATGCCACATACTAATCTATCAAACATAACGATACTTAGAATGATACAAAAGTCTCAATATAATACTCACAATCGGTCCAGCATACGTTCAGGCAGGTCGGACACGTGTCGCTGGTAAAAATTTGACGTGTTGGCCCGCCGCAGTTGATGCAAAATATTCCCCGGATTGCGAATCGAAAGGACAGTGACCCAGATAGACAGTCGTGATCATCACGCCGTGCATACAATTGATGAAGCAAATTTTACAGCATATTGACTACATGTCATGATGCAAATCCGTGAACTTATTTAGTATAGTGAATGTACAAAGCATTTTGATCTCAATATGTCGTTTACAAATGCATCGTACGTTTGAAGCACGTTGAACTCATATCGCTGTGCTCAAGTGTCCACAATTAATATCTGCAAATTTTACGTCATATGGAAGTCATCCAATGACTTGTGTTGATGAATTCATTGGGTTAGCACTGGTAGTAGGCATGCCATGCAAGCAATATGACGGCGATATGCATCTTTGTCAGTGATACATTCAATGGGCGCAACATGACGGCGATATGCGTGTTTCTCAGTGATACATCCTATGACGGCGATATGCATGTTTCTAAGTGATACATTCGTTGAGCGCAATATGACGGCGATATGTATATTTTGTCAGTGATACATCCCAGGAGCACAATACGATAGCGATATGCATGTTTCTCAGTAATACATTCCATGACGGCAATATGCATGTTTTCAGTGATACATTCGGTGAGCGCAATATGACGGTGATATGCATATTTCTCAGTGATACATCCCATGAGCGCAATATGAGGCGATATGCGTGCTTCTGTGACACACCCTATGACGGCGATATGCATATTTCTAACAAGCAGCAGGCAGAGCCTGGATGTCGCGAATCAGGTTCTCCTTTCGCGTGGTGAAAGTTGAAGACCTCCGAATTAACGTCGTTTTTTATTTTTGTTCCAATAGGCTTTAGTTGCTGAGATATCGCGATTTGAAAACTTGGGAATTTCGTCTCGCGCGCAGAGTACGTTGAGCGTTGACGCTTGAGACGAGAGCGGTCGTAGCTAATACGGTAAGACGACAGATCGGCACTCTGAAAGTTCACGGTTCGCGCCCCCATGCTTTTTTTATTTCAATTTTTTCTTTAATTTTATAATCTCTCAAAAGACTTTGCATGTGCAGTTAAATAAGAAAATTCGAAAATATGTATTACTATTAGGTGCGCAACTAACAAGGAATCCCTCAGGTGTCCGCCTCCGATTTTGTTGAAACTCATATATGTGATAGAGCATCGAAAACTTTGAGACACGTATTTTTTTTATCGGCGGAAAAACGGATTTAAGGGGGGAAACCGCCCCTCAAAGAAAGGCGTGTCGAGGGGTGATTTTGCAGTTTCACCCAGAAGCAATCCACCGATCTGAATGAAACAAAAACGAAAATTCTGCTAATGAAAAGCGATGAAAAATACACTATGAAAATGTTAAGAAAAAATTTAATTAGGGGGTAAACCACCCCTCAATTTGCCTTTTTTCACCCCACACATAAGAGGATTGTATGCAAATTAATAAAACATGTATCATTTTGAAGGGCAATTAAAATTAAAGTTGACGGGTTCCTGCGTTTTGGCGGCATAGCAAATTTAAGGGGGTAAACCACCCCTAACATAAATTTATTTATCATGGTCGTTTTTTCTGTGTTTAAAGTATATCCACTGATTTTAAATATTTTTATAAGCTACAATTTAATGTTTTATCATATTTCAAAATTATTACATTCGTCTTAAGGGGTAACTACCCCTCTGACGAGAAACATCATTGAAGTATCCGCTTTCGATTTCGTTGAAACTTATATATGTGGTAAAGCATTGCAAACTATTAAACATGTTTTTGTTGTATCAGCAGAAAAACGGTGTTAGGGGATGAAACCACCCCTCAAAGTTTCTCCCACAAGCAGTCCACCGATCTGAATGAAACAAAATCGAAAATTCCTCTAATATAAAGCGATGAAAAATCCACTACAAGAGTGTTGATTAGAAATATAATTAAGGGGTAAACCACCCCTCGATTTGCCGTTTTTCACCCCACGCTTAAGAGGGTTGTATGAAAATTAATAAAGCAGGTATCATTTTGAAGGAGAATCAAAATTCCAGTTGACGCGTTTTTGCGTTTTAGCGGGACAGCAAATTTAAGGGGGTAAACCACCTCTAACATAAATTTGTTCATCACCGTCGTGTTTTCTGTGTTTAACATGTATCCGCGGATTCAAAATATTCTCCCGCGTTTTAAAATTATTACGTTTTTAAATATTTATATTTTAAGGGTAAACTACCCCCTCTAATTGCTTTTCATTTGAAGTTTCGCGAAAGGTTTCACGAATTTCGTTAAAACTGTTTTTATTTTATCGGTAATATCAATTTTATGTTTGTGTGTGCAGGCATATTCGTTTTGAGTTTTAGGAGCGGTACTTTGGGAGTGGGGACCTGGGGCTACCCCTTACTCATAAGACTCATATTTTCATATTGTCATAATTATATTTTCGTACCGAAATGTTTCTTCCTCATAGATGCAATGCAGTAACAAAAATATATTAACGATCCTATTAATAAAATTCAAATGGTATATATAAATATATTTGGTTTGTTCGTTTTTTTTATTCCGCGTAAAAACAAATCATATGCAGATAAATGTTTACGCTTCGATTCTTAAATGCGTAATTATCCAGAATGCTCCCGTTCGGAAATCTTTTATCTCTCTGTATGAAGTTATACAACCAACGAACAGACCGATGTTTATTTGCCTACATATCAACTTTTCTCGACTAACTGCAATAATTAATTCTTCCAGCGCAAATATTCTTATCTCGTCATGACGCGGTAACGATATTTGCGCAAAATTTGTATTCTACGCAGAATTTTTACACTGCGCAAATATTAAACTGCAAGCTATTGTCATCTTGAACTGCAAGACGTTAATCCTACATTACCCGATAATGTGTTTACATTTTCGGGTAATGTGTGATTAGCCTCTGGCAATTCAAGTTGTCAATAGCTTGCAGTTTTATCGCTTGGTTTATAAGACGGTTAGCATTCGGATTCTTCCATTTCACGTTAAAGTGAGCCACAAACAGTATACTGTGTGTTGGAAAATACAAATTTCATCAGCCATGAAAGTCAACCCAATAAACGTTATCAAACTTCTACTAGCTACATTTGAAGCTATGGATATTTCACAAACTTGCTCTTGCGGACAGTTTTGAACTAATTTTGATCAGTTCCATGCAAGACTATAGTGAAGTTGAAATGATAGAGCAAGAAACGCTCGCTTTTCAAGAACCATTTAAACAGTACGAAGCCAATGCTGTAGAAGATACCGTATGGCAAAAGGATACTGGTGATAGTGATTCTGACGCCTGTTCCAGTAATGATGAGGTGAACTACGATTACAAAAATAAAGCAGTTCAATACTGGAGGTCTGGTAAGACAAAAAGACTATAGCCTCAAAACCGTCCAACAGAAATACAAATCTGTCAAGTCTGAAAGACAATTGCGGCGCTGAGCACATCAGCTGAATAAAGGCGGTACTTATAAAGAAAACCTAGCGCAAATTTCTGAATATATATTGAAGAATATGGAAACCGATGTGTTGGTCTAGTGGTTAGAGTGCTTGCCTCTGGAATCAACACATCGGGAGGTCGCGGGTTCGAATCACCGTCTCGTAGTTTCGGAGAGAAATAAAAACACAGGCGTGACGTAGCTCCAGTTCTACACAGATGTCGCGCACACGGACCGGTACATGTGTGTGTCGGGTGTGTATGGCTGTAGTCTGTGAGCTATTTCTCGACGAAACGCGACTAGCTCCGAGGCTGGGAAGCGAACCCGTGACCGGTTGTATTGGTATAGGTTTTCCGCAGTTTCCCTATACCCATGACAGAGAATGTCATGGTGAATGCGATACAGAGGGGGAAGTCGGCTGCGGCCGCAAGGTGGGGATAGATCAGGGATGTGGATTGGAGAAAATGATGGGAAATGTAAAAAGGGGAAATCCCTGTACATGGAAGCTACAAATGGCGAAGCGTTCGCCGTAGCAGATACAATAAAAAAATAAAAAAAAAATAAATAAATACATTGAAGAATATGAAAACTGCTCCAGATGCTGGTGTCATTATACATGATATTGATCTTCAGAAGTGGGCGCTACAAGCCCAAAAGGAGATAGGTTACAATGACGTGCGATTTAAGGCCTCTCATAATTGGCTATGGAATTTTAAAAAACAGCATCGCATTGTATCAAGAAAAATCAATAAATTTGTAACGCGCAAAACTACGGGAGAAGAAGAACTTCGACGGAAAAATGCAGAAAAATTTGTCGCCGATGTTGCACCACTAATAAAAAAGTATGGAACGGAAAATGTGTATAATTCGGATCAAAGCGGTTTTCATGTGGAAATTCATTCAGCGCGAACTCTTGCAACGGAAGGAGAAAAGAAAGTTGAATGCGTTGTACAGTCAGTTTCTTCAATAACTCATAGCTATACGATTCCGCCTACGTAATTTCCCCTAAGTAATTTCACAGCTATACGTAATTTCACAGCTATACGATTCAGCCTAAGTAATTTCCCCTCCCCATAAGCGCTGAGGGGAAATTACTTCCCCCACTTTTCATTGTTTTAAAGGATACGAAGGGTGAATTCGGACCACGAGTAGAGAAAGCGCTATTTCAAGCAGAAAACGTCTTTGTATTAGCATCCAAATCTGGAAAACTTACTTCTGGTACTCATCCTCACATATTATAATGAATGATTTTTTAAAATATGAAACGTAATTGATGTCAACATTAGTATTTTTTTTAAATATTGAATGTGTTTTGTGTTAACAGAGCATTTCAAAACCTGCTTGGAAACGGTTTTCTTTCCTAACTTTGGGAGACAGCGTATTATTGATAGACTCCTGGAGTGGACACTGCCCTAAGGTTGTTCATGAAGCGACACCTCGTGATAAGAAGATAATCCCAATGATTATTCCAAAAGGTACAACTGGAAAAATTCAGCCGCTCGATGTATTTGGATTCAGAGTGTGGAAAAATTTCGTCCGACATTTTTCAGACAGTGTAATATTATTAAAATCTGATATGAATTTGCACTTGAGGAATAATATAATTAAACTGCAATCACTTACACACAATCAACTCTCATCACCGCGGTATTCTAATCTTTTTAAATATTCATGGTATAAAAGTAATTATATATCTAAAAAACCAGAAGATTTTAAAAATCCTGTTACCTTTGGTTTTGGTGAATCGATCACACATTGTGAAATACCCGGTTGCAATAATTTGGCCATTATCAGATGTGCATGGTGCAAAAAGTCGTTGTGTTGAAAGCATTTTTTTGACGACTATCATTATTGCAGGAATTATGAGCCATGATTGTTGATAGTTATCATATGAAAAAAAGTAAATGTCACGGGAAAATGATTTGACGGCATATGACTGCGATACTTTTCACAAGTACTATTAATTAAATCAGCTGATATGATTCCCAAATGAAATATGTCAAATCATATTAAAAACATGTTCGTTCACCTACTGTAAAACCCTCAGTTTCATTAATATGTTTAATTAAATAAACGGTAAAATAATAAAAATATACATTCCTCCATAAAAATACGTCGCTGGCTATATTATCGCTTGATCCAGGCGCATCATCGTTCCGAAATATAGGTAGTGAGCCTTATAACTTATTCTGGAAATTATTATAATTAATGATATAGTAGAAGTGTATGTTTATTCCTATGGAGATGCTTAATGGACGTGCATAATCAAATCGGAAGCGTTTTGACACGAAAATATGAGTCTTATGAGTAAGGGATAGCCCCACGTCCCCACTCCCAAAGTACCGCTCCTACAATTCAAAACGAATATGCCTGCACACGCAAACATAAAATTGATATTACCGATGAAATGAAAACAGTTTTAACGAAATTCGTGAAACCTTTCGCGAAACTTCAAACGAAAAGCAATTAGAGGGGGTAGTTTACCCATAAAATGTAAAAAGTTTAAAACGTAATAATTTAAAAACGCGGGAGAATATTTTGAATCCGCGGATAAAACACAGAAAACATGACGGTGATGAACAAATTTATGTTAGGGGTGGTTTACCCCCTTAAATTTGCTGTCCCGCTGAAACGCAAAAACGCGTCAACTTGAATTTTGATTCCCCTTCAAAACGATACCTGTTTTATTAATTTTCATACAACCCTCTTAAGCGTGGGGTGAAAAACGGCAAATGGAGGGGTGGTTTACCCCTTAATTATATTTCTAATCAACACTCTTGTAGTGGATTTTTCATCGCTTAATATTAGAGGAATTTTCGATTTTGTTTCATTCAGATCGGTCGATTGCTTGTGGGAGAAACTTTGAGGGGTGGTTTCATCCCCTAACACCGGTTTTCTGCCGATACAAAAAAAAACATGTTTAATAGTTTGCAATGCTTTACCACATATATGAGTTTCAACGAAATCGAAAGCGGATACTTCAATGATGTTTCTCGTCAGAGGGGTAGTTCCCCCTTAAGACGAATGTAATAATTTTGAAATATGATAAAACATTAAATTGTAGCTTATAGAAATATTTAAAATCAGCGGATATACTTTAAACACAGAAAAAACGACCATGATAAATAAATTTATGTTAGGGGTGGTTTACCCCCTTAAATTTGCTATGCCGCCAAAACGCAAAAACCCGTCAACTTTAATTTTAATTGCCCTTCAAAATGATACCTGTGTTATTAATTTGCATACAACCCTCTTAAGTGTGGGGTGAAAAAAGACAAATTGTGGGGTGGTTTACCTCCTAATTAAATTTTTTCTTAACATTTTCATAGTGGATTTTTCATCGCTTTTCATTAGAAGAATTTTCGTTTTTGTTTCATTCAGATCAGTGGATTGCTTCTGGGTGAAACTGCAAAATCACCCCTCGACACGCCTATCTTTGAGGGGCGGTTTCCCCCCTTAAATCGGTTTTTCCTCCGATAAAAAAAATACGTGTCTCAAAGTTTTCGATACTCTATCACATATATGAGTTTCAACAAAATTGCAGGCGGACACCTGAGGGATGTTCCTTGTAAGTTCTCGCTGTTTTTTTTATGAAAATGCCACTTTATTGTGAAAAAATGGTTACAAATGAATCGTTTAAAATATTGCCCATCGCTAGCGACAACTTTTTCTCATCTTTCTGGCAGAGCTCGAATACCGTCACGGTAAAAGTGTTCGTCTTTTGAGGCTACCCACGAATCAAGCCATTATGAGATGTCTTCATATGAGCGGAACTGCTGATTAGCCAGACCATGTGCCATCGAACGGAACAAGTAATAATCGGTCGGCGCAATATCTGGGGAATATGGCGGGTGGGGTAGGACTTCCCATTTGAACGTTTCTAAGTAGGTTTTAACGGGTTTGGCAACGTGGGGCCGAGCATTGTCATGCTGTAAAATCACTTTTTCGTGCCTCTGCTCGTATTGTGGCCGCTTTTCGCGCAGTGCTCGGCTCAATCGCATCAATTGAGTTCGATACCGTTCCCCAGTGATGGTTTCGTTCGGTTTCAACAGCTCATAATAAATAACACCGCCCTGGTCCCACCAAATACACAGCAAAACCTTCGCACCGTGAATATTCGGCCGAGCCGACGACGTAGAAGCATGACCGGGCAGTCCCCATGATTTTGTTCTCTTTGGGTTGTTGTAATGAATCCCTTTTTCATCACCCGTAACGATGCGATGAAGAAAACCCTTCCTTTTTGCCGCTGGAGCAGTTGTTCACAGGCGAAAAAACGACGCTCACCGTCTCTCGGCTTCAAATCATAAGGAACCCAAGTTCCTTGTTTTTGAATCGTTCCCAACGCATGCAATCGCTTGGAAATGGCTTGGCGGGTAACTCCTAATGCTGAAGCAAGCTCTTTTTGCATTTGGCACGGATCCTCATCGAGCAATGCCTCCAATTCAGCGTCTTCGAAGGTTTTTGGAATTCCTTCACGTGAACGGTCGTCAACATCGAAATCACCATCTTTGAAGCGACGGAACCAATCACGGCACGTTGTTTCACTTAGAGCAGCATCTCCGTAAACTTTTTGGAGTTCTCGATGCGCTTCAGCCGCCGTTTTCTTCGAATGGAAGAAGAGAAGCAACACTTCCCGCAAATGACGACTATTTGGCACAAAATCAGACATTATCACACAACCAAAAGTATACGACGCAAAAACAAAATCACTAATATGTTAAAGCGGTTTGTTTATCATATGTCTAAGCTTGGTTCATGACGTTTTGGTTATGTCACAATCGACCAGCACTTACTAGTGGAGCCATCTCTTGAAAAACAGCGGGAACTTAGTTGCGCACCTAATAGTTTTATTTATCTATTATATTAAAATAATTAATACAAAAATGAAGTCACAATTATATAGCAAAATAATATTGTATAACAAATAATCAATCTAATAATCAAATCACAATTACAAAGCAAAATAATATTGTATAACAAATAATTAATCTAATTCACAGGAAAGTGAATATTTGAAGATATATATCTTCAAATATGCTTTCCTGATAGAATCCGCAAAGTTCAATGTACTTGTGGTGGTATGGCGTTCATTTTATGTTCGTGGTGTCGTAAGCCTTTGTGCTTTCCTTGCTTTTACGATGGTTTCCACCCTCCAATTTGTCAACATACTGATCTGATAGAAGAAGAATCAGAATAATTACCTGCCGCGAAATTTGCAAGTGTGAATTAGATTAATTCTTTATTTTTTATACCATATTATTTTGCTTTCTCATTGTGACGTGATTAATAGATTAATTATTTGTTATACAATATTATTTTGCTATGTAATTGTGACTTCATTATTGGATTAATTATTTTAATATAATAGATAAATAAAACTAGTAATACATATTTTCGAATTGACTTTTTACCTGCACATGCAAAGTCTTATGAGAGATTATAGAATAAAAATAAAAATTGAATTTAAAAAAAGCATGGGGACGCGAACCGTGAATTTTCAGAGTGCCAGTCCGTCGTCTTACCATATTAGCTACGGCCGCTCTTGTCTCAAGCATCAACGCTCAACGTACTCTACGCGCAAGCCGAAACTCCCAAATTTTCAAATCGCGATATCTCAGCAACTAAGGCCTATTGGAACAAAAATCAAAAAAGAAGTTAATTCGGAGGTCTTCAACTTTCACCACGCGAAAGGAGAACCCGATTCGCGACATCCAGGCTCTCCCTTCTCCTTGTAAGTGATACATTCGATGAGCGCAATATGACGGCGATATGTATATTCGTCAGTGATACATCCCATAAACGCAATATGACGACGATATGCATCCAAATCCAGAATTATACAAATAGGCAGACACAAAGAAAGTTTGCACAAGGGTTAGAATGGCGAGGTAGGTAGCGCGCTCAGCTCTCGAATTAGAAGACGTGGTTCAAACCGTAGGCAGGTGCAAAATTTAACTAGGCAGAATACGTTTTAATCCATTTATCATGTAGGCCGGAACATAAATAACGCGTATGGGGATATAAAAATCCTCCCAGATTTTTTTTATCAATATTTTTGGATTTTTTTTTATTTTTCACGCTACGACACTCATATGAGCTCCATATGAGCACAGCATAGTTACGTCACGGCATGCCGCTAATATGAGCTCCGTATGAGCACTACAGTTTCTTCATGCCGTGACACCCATATGAGCCCCATATGCACTCACTTATTGTTAGATATTCGTGAGCCAAATTTGCTAGTCTGATGAATTCACTGCATGCATATTCGCGTGAGAACAACTTTGCTTCATTTGGATGTATTATTATGATTCATCGTGCGATGTAAATATGACTTCAACGGAAGCACTCATAAGGGATACACAGCTGTGAGAATTTCTATGCCGCAGTGATGATGTACATATGATGCCAATATGAGGTACATCCGTCTATCAGGGGCCATAGATGAAAGATCATATTGATGACGCTCCCACCACAACATCGGGACTGTGAGAAATGTCGGGAGGGGGAACATTTTCCACGTATGGGGTTCTTCGAACGTGTTTGAACCTGTTTTTCATGATTGGAAAAGTGGAAAAAAGTTTGAAAATTTGAGTGGGTCGGTAACGAGGGAGCTTATAATTTCGTGGACCAAGCGCAAAAAGAGCTTTGAAAAGAGAAAAGTGTGGAAAATAGATCTCTCGAGTATAAAAAAAATCAGCCTGGGAGTGGAATTGCTCCCAACGAAGAAGCTGTCAGAACGCCCCGATCAATCGAATGATCCAATCTCCTGCATAACAGCCGTACAAACCCAGTTTGGGAAATGCTACATCATGGACATCGCGAATGAGTTCACGGTCCTCTTACCAGTGCGACTTATGGAGGCCTGCGAGCAAGATTTGAAAGCGTTTGAGAGTATGAGGAAATGGGCAAACGATGGTCAACTCCACATGACGTATATGGACGGAAAGTACAACAGCGTCGAGTTCTACCCACTTTAAGCACACCATGGTGGAAAAGACACAATTCGTTGGGGCACCATCGTCAAACGGCTGGTCGCATCATCGAGAGTATGCTGCAACTGCCGCGCAATGATAAACTCTACATGCAGTTGCGGAAAATACAACACCGTCAAGTTCCATCGTCTCTGAGCATGTTGAAAAAAAAACAAAATTCGTTGGGACACCATCGTCGAATAGCCGTCCACATCACAGTCTTGTCTTCGTTTTCAACGTGTTGACTATGTAAAAATGCATAAAAATTTGTCATCGATATAAATGAGGGGAGAAACTGTTTTCGCCATAGAATAAATGAAGAATACAAATTATATATATATTTTCATGGAAATGTTTTTTATTTTTATTACATTCCACTCAAGCAATGTCTTGGATATACAAAAGACATATACGGAAACGAGGTATTTATTGCAAAAACGATGAACTTGAGGGATCTATGGCCAGACCCATTTCTAGGCTTCGACCGCTGATCTCGCTGCATGCGCCATGTGAGCGCAGATGCACTCGAGGTCTGGAATACTCACAAAATAATTTTTTCGTCCCCGTTGTACTCCGACGGGCTCGTTCTGTGCATGTACTTATTTCTCATGCTTTCCGCGGTAATAGATATCAACGCGATATTAAAACACGCTGGCGGAGGTGATTCTATTACATTTTCTGAGCTAGAAGGAAACGACGAAAATATTAATCATCGACAGTGTTCAAAAGTAGCCACACTTTGAATGAAGCAGTGAGTTAACATAATCTCTCTAGAAAGACTTTTCAACTCGTTAATATGGAGAACAACAGTGAACCATCAGAACAAATCTTGCACAACCAAGCCACGCTCTTAAGTTCGGTCGAAGACTTTGCTGCGTGGGAGCAACGGATCGTTGAGTTCATTGAAGTACTGAAAACGAAAAGCCGAATTAAGCGCCAACGATTATCAACTGAACATCAATAGTCATTGATAGTCCAAATATCGCATCTGGAAGGTTTGAAGTATTTCATGTACAGGCATTATATATGCATGGGTGCAGGACACCGTGGTGACGGGTTAATGTGGCGAGAAATCGACTTGAACGCGTGATGATCTATACTTTACCCCCTGCTCGATGAACTTCAACAACGTGAAAGTGGTTGAGCTTTACGAAAAATGCGTAATCTTACAATAAATGTAAATAAGTATAAACCAATACGCGTTGAATGTTATATCTCTTTGCCACGGGAGATAATGATTATGAGGGCTGCGATTAATGTGCAATCAAGAGATAATACACGTTTCGCATGGTCGACAGTCGCAGCTTTATACCCAGCTGAACGAAACAGTGACCACGTATCTTCTTGCACGCATTATTCAACAGTATTGAATCTACCGAACATTGGATTTCCAGTAACCGTAGGTCAAATTTAGAGAAAAATTGTTCTTCAAAACAATCTAGCCATCAATTTGTATACCACCAAAAAAGGCTTTGCTCCAATACACGTGGCGGCTCAACATAAGAAAAAAAAGCAAATCAACTTGCTATACATACACGATACCGAGGATAGCAATGTATGAACCTGTCAAGCCTCGTGAGCGCAGAACTAAACCGAGAGAACCATTTTAAAAAAAATATATATATATGCCATCGGTGTGTGAAGTTAACATAATTACTATATCGTTATATGCGCTAGACGAATTAAACAACAATCCATTATTTCGCAGGTGCTTGCATTACTTTAGATCAGAGGATAAACTGCAATCTCATGAGGTCGATTGTGGAGCAATAAAGAACTGCATCATCCGACTATCAAACGATACCAATAAGTGGCTCCAAATCACCCACTCCAGTCGGAAAGCGCGGCATCCATTCATTGGAAATGCCTATTTGGAGTGTTTTTGCCTAATGACAGAGAGTAGATGAGAGTGTGCAAAGACTAATGAGAAGAAGTAGCAGAGGATATGTATCAATATCATGAAGTACACTAAGCGCAGAAATTACGGGATCACTTTTTTTCTACGAAAAATAGCCCTTTTTCAAACGGCTGTAACTCAGTGAAAATGATCGGAAAAAAAATTAAAAAAAGCATTTTGTAGCGTCAACCTTTAACTTTAATAATCTGATTATAAAAAAATGTATCGTCTTTTTTTAATAAAGATATTTGTTGCTAAATAAAACAAAACATAAAATCAAAAAATTTGCTCAAGTTTGACAAGGCGCACGGGGAACAGAATTTTTTTTTTCAAAAATCTGTTCCCACTATTCAAAAGCTTGTACCTTCCCCTACAATTTTTTTTTACAAACCTCTGTGCGATTTTTTTAGCCAAATTATCGCAGCTTAATGAAAAAATGCATTTTTCCATTTTAACCTGTCATAACTTTGGTCCAAATCATCGCACAGCATCCAGACTGAGATCGTTGAAAAGCTTAGATTCCCCCCTATAAAACCCTTTACTTTGGATATTTTTTGAATTTTTTTTCAACATCACGAAACTTATTGTTTAAAAGTGTGTAAAATGCCCGTTTTACACTTTTTTGTTTATCATGTAATAACATTATAAAAAATGCAGGGGCACCAAAGGTTTTTGCTTTTTTTTGAGTTAAGGGTATGTAGAAATACTCCACCAAATTTCAGATCGCTGCCTTTATTCTTTATTTGGGTTGCAACCCCCTTTATTTCGAGGAAATCAAAGATCCCTCAATTTTCACGAAAATCGAGATTTCTCAAGTACCAGCGCAGAGTGAAATTTCTCCATTTTCAAACAGAAAATTAGAAAATCACGAAATTTGTGTTCAAGGGTTTTCGAGGTCGCTCATTACGAATCTGAGGTTGAAATTGAAAAATAATAAATGGCGGATGCAATATGGCGTATCGAAATGCAAAAATTACTCGAAAACGGATGAAACGCTGTGTTCGGGGATTTTCGAGGTCGCTCATTACGAATCTGAGGGTAAAATTGAAAAATAAAAAATGGCGGATCCAATATGGCGGATCAAAATGCAAAAATTACTTGAAATCGGACAAAAAGCTGTGTTCGGGGGTTTTCGAGGTCGCTTATTACGAATCTGATATAATTATAACTCATGTAATTAAAACACCAATTTTACAAGCTGTAACGATTTTTTTAACCGCTTTTGTCGGTTTGCACCGTCTTATTTTCAGTCGTGCATGTTCGTGTGGCATTGCAATTATTGAATGTTAGATTGCCGCTAGGGCCATTTATGGCTATATTACAGTTATTGAAAATATAATTCGACCTAGGCCGAATCTCTTCAGTTAAATTTTGAACAAATAAACCAATATCCGGATGATAAAAATAAGCTCCTTTTGGCTGCTTTTGTTGGATCGTGTTCACCTTTGAAGTTGAAGGAGTAGATAAGCCGGAACTCATACAATTTCCTATTTTTTTGCAATGGGGATGTAGCAACTCTCGAAGTTGAAGCGACACTATCATCATTTGTGGCCCTTTGACCAACCCCAGAAACTGACGGTTCTTGCTCTATACTAGCAACAACCCTTATGGTTCGTTTCGCTATCTCCATGCCATCAGTAATTTGCGCACAAATCCGTCTTTTATTTTTTATGGAGTCAGCAATGTCCCCGAAAGCTACCGTCGCCGATTTCCAGCCTCCGTGTCGCTGCAAAGTTATTATATCGGCACCAGCGTCAACTAGGAGAGTTGCCGAAGTTCTCCGAAAACTCTGGCCTGTGAAATTATGTGGGTCGGGCAGATTTAAATATTCGGCGATGTCTCTTGGCATCCATCCGAATTTATTTATTCCTACGGGTTGTTGGAAGCATGTCCCTTTGGTGTACCGAAGACAAAATCTATTGACGGAACAATTTTTCGGTCTGGCCTGTAAATATTTCCAGCAGAAGTGGAACAATTGATTCGTGATGGTAAAAGATCTTGGGACGTAGTTTTTCGTTTTCGGAACTTGAACGAGAAGGACATCGTCTTCAACTTTTTTAACGTCGTCGACGGTGATATTTACGAATTCTTCTCGTCGCAATGCCCCAGAAATCCCGAAGATAAGGGCTACGTGAACATCATTTTTAGCAATGAATAAATTTGCTTAACAACATAAATTTGAGGATGAATATTATTGAAGTTTAACTTACCTTTTCGCATAAATATAAATCATCAGGTACTTCGTTCAAAAACTTTGAAATGTTTTCTTGTGAAAAAACTTGCGATTTTTTCGGCCGATATCCCAAACTATTTTTTTTTAAACGTCGTCAGTTTGTTATAGCGACCAATATCAATACGATCGTAACTGCTGATTGTGCATTTTAACATCGAATATATTGCCCAAAAGCTCGGTAGGGCGTACTTTTTCGATAATTGCGCAAAGTATGCTAAAAGTACATCTTCGCAAAAAGAATTCGACTTATTGTCTTTGCGCCATTTCTTGAATGCGTTATACGCTGCTGTTTATATTGTTTTCAATTTACTGGGCAACAAATTTAGAGTTACCGATTTCGCTATTTCTTTTATAGTGTCTGGAACAATTTCGTTTATCCCATCTTCACTAAATTCACTTCCCGAACTGTCCATTGCTGAATGAAAGTTATAATTTCCGTACAACAAACTATGGATCAGCGTTTCGTCTTGATTTCGCTGTAATTTTTTCTACAACATAAAAGTGTTTTCGGGAGAATCGCTAACCTATCCCTGTCTCGTCATTTGTCCGCTATGAATTTTTAAGCTTCAAATGACATTTAAAAGTATTTTCTTTTGTTTTTTATGCATCAGTGAAGTTAGGCGATCGATTTTCGTACGGTGTAAACAAGGGCTACGTAGGTCACGGAAAAGCGTTCGTAAAGTGCGGGTTTAGGTCACACTGTGCTATAAAATACATTTTCTGCGACAATCAATACTCGTCGTTAGTTAATTCTAATACGTTGATACAATGACAATAATTGTGTATTCAGTCGTCATCCATCAGTAGAAGTTGAATTACTCAAGGTACAATGGCGTATGCCCCACATAATATTAAATGAAATCAATAAATTGTCATTACTTCGAACATTGGAAAGTGGGCAATACTTGAGTTTGAGTTTTCGCTCTTGGGATCTCGAGAAGCATCCATTGCTACAAAGCACAACGAATTATTCATGGATCGTACAAGCTGCCTCTCCAGCTAGAGGAATCAAAATCCGTAATTTGTGCGGCGCAGACTGGTAAAAAAAAATCTATGGCAAAGGACATTGCATTATTCACCGACTGCAAACTCACCAGGGTTAAAATTTATCGCCATTTGGAATTCTATCCTCACGATGACTCGAATTTGGACTTCAACAAAACAAAAAGAAATCAACATATGTCATTTTTGCGGCGTAGACTGGTAAAACAAAATCTATAACAACGAACATTACATTATTCACTCATTGCGAACTCACCAGTGTCAAATTTCATCTCAATTCGGAATTCTATTCTCACGATGACTCGAATTGTGACTTCAACAGAAAAAAAAATTCGCCGTTTTGTTCAATGTGTACTTTCGATTTCGTAAATATCATCACGACTGAAATAGTGATCGTTCTTTGCTAACCATCGCCGACATTTAATGTAACGGCCCTCTTACGGTTAATGATTGATCGCATCAGAACGAGACTGTGAAAAAATGCTACCGTAGATGCGTGAATAGAGTCTGAATGCAAGGAAGATTCACAACCGAATACAACTGCATATTATTTCAATCTTACACGATCGCGTTGTTGAATATTGTCCATTGACCGATATTATCCGTAAAATTGTATAGATCAGCGAAATCCCCCCCCCCCCCCGTCTTCGAAAGAAATGAGATGAAGTTTAACCCTGGTGACTTTGCAATCAGTGAATAATGTAATGTCCTTTGTCATAGATTTTTTTACCAACTGCTTCGCGAAATGATATATTTTAGTTTTGTTGAAGGCCAAATTCGCGTCATCGTGAGGATAGAATTCCAAATGGAGATAAAGTTAAACCCTAGTGAGTTTGCAGTCGGTGAATAATGCAATGTCCTTTGCCATAGAATTTATTTTTTTACCAGTCGGCGCCGTACAAATGAGATATTTTGATTCTCTAGCTGGAGAGGCAGCTTGTACGATCCAATGAATATTACGTCGTGCGTGGTAGCAATGGATTTTTGTATAGATCCCAAGAGCGAAAATTCACACTCAAGTATTGCCCACTTTCCAATGTTCGAAGTAATGACAATTTATTGATTTCATTTAATATTATGTGGGGCATACGCCATTGTATCTTGAGTAACTCAACATCTACCTCTACTGATGGATGATGACTGAATACATAATTATTGTCATTGTACTAATGTATTAGAATTAACTAACGACGAGCATTGATTGTCGCAAAAAATGTATTTTACGCACAGCGCTAGTTTTTCTAGTTTTGCCACAAACCATGATATGGAATCAGCGCTGTGATGTGATCGATACTATCATCGCGATTCGTCATATGAACAACACATGTGGTAATCAATACTAAATACTTCATGATATTGATACATATCCTCTGCTACTTCTTCTCATCAGTCTTTGCACACTCTCATCTACTCTCTGTCATTAGGCAAAAACAATCCAAATAGGCATATACAATGAATGGATGCCGCGCTTTCCGACTGGAGTTGGTGATTTGGAGCCACTTATTGGTATCGTTTGATAGTCAGATGGTGCAGTTCTTTATTGCTCCACAATCGACCTCATGTGATTGCAGTTTATCCTTTGATCTAAAGTAATGCAAGCACCTGCGCAATAATGGATTGTTGTTTAATTCGTCTAGCGCATATAACGATATAGTAATTATGTTAACTCAACACAGCGATGGCATGGCTATATATTTTTTAATGATTCTCTCTGTTCAGTTCTGCGCTCACGAGGCTTGACAGGTGCTTGATCTATGTGAAATGACATACATTGTTATCCTCGGTATCTTGTCTATATAGCAAGTTGATATGCTTTTTCTTCTTATGTTGAGCCACGTGTATTGGAGCAATGTCTTTTTTGGTGGCATACACATTGATGTCTAGATTGTTTTGAAGCATAATTTTTTGTATTTATTTGACCTACGGTCACTGGAAATCCAATATTCAGTAGATTCAATACCGTTGAATAATCCGTGTAAGAAGATACGTATTCACTATTTCGTTCAGCTGGGTATAAAGCTGCGACTGTCACCCATGTGAAACGTGTATTATCCCTTGATTGCACATTAATCGCAGCCCTCATAATCATTATCTTCCGTGGCAATAAGATATAACATTCAACGCGTATTGGTTTATCCTTATTTACATTTATTGTAAGATTACGTATTTTTCGTAAAGCTCAACCACTTCCATGTTGTTAAAGTTCATCGAGCAGGGGTAAAGTATAGACCATCACGCGTTCAAGTCGATTTCGCGCCACATTAACCCATCACCGCTGAGTCCTGCACCCATGCGTATAAAATGCCTATAAATGGAATACTTCAATCCTTCCAGAGGCAATATTTGGACTATCAATGACTATTGGTGTTCAGTTGATAATCGTTGGCGCTTAATTCGGCTTTGTGTTTTCAGTACTTCGATGAACTCGACGATTCGTTGCTCCCACGCAGCAAAGTTTTCGACCAAACTTAAGAGCGTGGCTTAGTTGTGCAAGATTAGTTCTGATTGTTCACTGTTGTTCTCCATATTATCGAGTTGAAAAGTCTTCCCAGAGAGATTATGTTAACTCTCTGCTTCATTCAAAGTGTGGCCACTTTTGAGCGCTGTCGATGTTCAAAAATGTGGGGGTGGTATTCCACCAGAAATATTTTCGTCGTTCCCTTCTAGCTGGGAAAATGTAATAGAGTCACCTCCACCAGAGTGTTTTAATATCGCGTTGATATATATTACCGCAGAAAGCATGAAAAATAAATACGTACACAGAACGAGCCGGTCAGGGTTCAGCGGGGGCAAACAAATTATTTTCTGAGCATTCAAGAACTCGTGTGCATCTGTGCTCAATGGTGCATGCAGCGAGATCAGCGGTGGAAGCCTAAAAAAGGCTTCGGCCATAGATCCCTAAAGTTTATCGTTTTTGTGATAAATACCTCGTTTCCGGATATGTGTTTTGGATATCCAAGACATTGCTTGAGTGGAATGTAATAAAAATAAAAAACATTTATATGATAATATATATCATTTGAATCCTTCGTATATTCCATAGCGAAAACAGTGTTTCCCTCATTTACAATTCGATGACAAATTTTCATGCATTTTTACATAGTCAACACGTTGAAAACGAAGACGAGACGACTGTAATGCGGACGGCTATTTGACGATGGTGTCCCAACGAATTGTGTCATTTCCACCATGCTCAGAGACTATGGAACTTGACGCTGTTATATTTTCCGCAACTACATGTAGAGTTTACCATTGCGCGCCAGTTGCAGCATACTCTAGATTATGCGAACAGCCGTTCGACGATGGTGCCCCAACGAATTTTGTCTTTTTCACCATGGTATGCTCAAAGTCGGTAGAACTCGACGCTGTTGTATTTGCCGTCCATGTACGTCATGTAGAGTTGACCATAGTGTGCCAGTTTCCTCATACTCTCAAATGTTTTCGAATCTTGGTCGTAGGCCTCATAAGTAGCGCTGGTAAGAGGATCGTGAACTCATTCGCGATGTCCACGATGTAGCATTTCCCAAACTTGGTTTTTACGGCTCTCATGTAGGAGATTGAATGATCCAATTGATCGGGGAGTTCTGACAGCTTCTTCGTTGGGAGCAATTCCACTATCAGGCTGACTTTTTTTATACTCGAGCGATCCATTTTCCAGACTTTTCTCTTTTCAAAGCTCTTTTTCCAGAGATGTTGATGTTGCGGTAGAATAGTGCAGTCTGAACTTGGTCGACGTAATTATAAGCTCACTCGTAACCCTCCCACTCAAATTTAACAACTTCTTCCCACTCTTCCAACAATGAAAAACAGGTTCAAACCCGTTCGAAGAACCCCATACGTGGAAAATGTTTTCCCTCCCGACATTTTCCAAACGTTCCCAAGAGTCCCAACGTTGAGATGGGGGCGTCATCAATGTGATCTTTCATCTGTGGCGTATTATAATGCTCCATGCATGAAAGATATGATATCACTACACTGTCCTTTCGATTCGCAACCCGAGGAATATTTAGCACCAACTGCAGCAGGCCAACACGTTAACTTTACACACGCGACACGTGTCCTACGTTCCTGAACGTATACCGAACCGATTATGAGCATTATATTAAAACTTTTATATCATTCTAAGCATCATTAGTATGGGGCATAGATTAGTATGGGGCATGTTGTGTTTGTTTTAGAATGACTGTACCGCTGCGGATATTGAAAATAAAATAATTTAAAAAAAAAAATTAACAGGCAAACACACACACACCAACGATTTTATGTATAGTATTTACTATGTAAAGTCATTGTTTAATTTCATTATTAATAAACTATTGTTTTATTGTCATTCAATTTAAAGCATTCTTTTTACCCCCTCCCCCCTTCGTATCGCACAAACACCCACACACACACGCGCGCGCGCACGCACAAAACTCTCATCGACGGAGGCTTCCCCCTCCCGCCAGTCGCTCTTCGGACCACATGGCTACCCCCTCCACAGAGAGCCCTGACATCCTCCTCCGTGACGTCACATTCCCGCGCCTGTCTTTCCCCCGCCCCTCCACCTTGCATACCACCGCACTTGACTTCCTCGCGCTGGACCTCCCCGTCAGTCATTCGGATAATTGCTGTTTGAGTTACAATGTCAGCAAATTTGAAAAATCTCATTTCGAGAAAAACGCGTTTAAACATTTAACTATCGATTTTTGCAAGATAAAATTATATAAATGATAATGGTATTCTTGAAAGTATAAACTGTCAAAAAATGCAAAAAAATCGAATGGTTTCGAATCGAAATCGAAAGAATCGAAGGACCTTGTCCTCTCCACTAGTCAACTGTCAAATTAAAAAATATTAAATTGCCCCACGGCTCGATCTTAGGAATACGAGTGGATTAGAGTAGTAGTAGTAATTGTATATAGTATATGGATCGTCACAATTCGATCGCGCTAGGAAATGAATTTTACAAAAGTGTAATTTGCATGATTGGAATCCAAAGGAGAAATATTACCTCTAATTTCCTCAAATAACCTTTGTTACTCTCAATTTGTTACGCAAGTGAGTAGTATAACAGGACCAGTTCTAACCCGGAGATCTCAGGAGGGAGCTGGGCGGGGGCTCCCGCGGGGGACCGTGGGCCGACGTCACGCGGCGGGGAGGGGGAACGCGTCGCAGCCCGTGCGGAAAACTGATAGGGCATCCCTAATAAAAATAAGGGCCTTTCACGGCTTTCCTAGTGCTTTCCCTAGTAGGGATTTCCACAATGGGCCCAGACTTGGCCATTATCGGGATAAACTTGTAGAGATTTCCACAATAGGCCCCGACTTGGCCATTATGGGGATAAACCTGTAGGGATTTCCACAAAAGGACTCGACTTGGCCATTATATGTATAAACCTGTAGGGATTTCCACAATAGGCCCAGACTTGGCCAGTATACGGATAAACAAGTAGGGATCTCCACAATAGGCCCAGATCTGACTATTATAGCGATAAACCAGCATAAATAGCTTGGGCTACATGGTTGATGGTATTTTAATTATTCAAATCGATTATATGCATCGATCGAATAATATTATCGAACGCAAATTGGGAAAAAACGTAAGGGCATTAGCAAATAAAAAATCAACGATGAACACAAATATGCAGACAAACATCAGACAGTATTTATTTATCAAATTAAAGAAACCTTTTACATAGATACAAACAATTACTCATGGTTTCACTCATACATGGAGTAATGCTAGCACATAAGTGTGAACAGTCCCAACCGGTATTCTCGACATTTTTATAGCAACTAATTTCCGCTCAATACTCATCATAGGGAAAATTATTTCTTCTGAAGACTTCGCTGATATTTCCCATTCATAAACTTTATATGACTGTGTAGGATAAGTAAATAAATTGGTCTGTGTTTTCCAGATCTTTCCCTCAATGGAAATAGATTCTAGTGATTCAGTAGACCCATATATATTTTTTTATTTCTACTACACGTCCATTCCTTAGAATGGATTATTTTTTGTATTAATTTTGTCATGGCAGTTTGTCATAAAGGCTCAGATGCAAATACGCAATCACATTTCTACGCGTGCACACATACATACACATGTACTCACGCCCACACCTATGCACATAAACAATTACATAAAAACAAATACAGATAGACCCCGATGCATTTAACATACACGTATATCCACTGATACGGATATTTTATGGCGCTGAAATGGTTATGATGAGGTGCCGTTGAGGCATTTTCAGGGCGCTAAAATGGTTTTGATGAGGCGCCATTGAGGCAACTTATAAGGCCCCGGTCGTTGCGCCTTTAATGGCCCTTGTTGACAAAGTGTGACCCGCCGCTAACGGCCCTCATGTGGCTTCCAGTTTAGGGCTCGAATAAAGTTAGGGGAATATTATTGGGGCCCGATCACAGCCCCAACTCAATTTCCGCACGGGAGAGAGAGGGTCTAGCACAAGGTAGCCGAAAGTGGGGGCGTGACGATACGCGGCGCTGAGTGATAAGGGGATTATAATAAATCGTGTGATTTATTATAATCATAAAAATTATTTGCACATTATTGATCCAGGCGGAGCGTTTTTATTCCATCACTGCAAGTCCGTACCAAGAAGGACTAAGGCACGGGCATGCACGCGCGCGCCTGTGTGTATGTGTGGGAGAGAGAGAGAGAGAGAGAGAGAGAGAGAGAGAGAGAGAGAGAGAGAGAGAGAGAGAGAGAGAGAGAAAGAGAGAGAGAGAGAAACTACTATGGGTGGGTGAATTTTTTTTCAAAATATAAAAAACTGTAGGTGCCATATGAAGGGCAGTCTTTCAAAACGTCATAAAAATGCTTCATTTATTATATGCAGCTACAGCTATGAGAGGAGTAATTGTGCCAAAAAAACAAATTTCAATCCCATCGAGATCTTGGTTTCATTCCGAAATATAACGTCAAGATGTTCACATGTTCGCGTATGTATGCAGTGAATCCGGCCATACACCCACTGGACTTGACCAAAAACGAGCTCGAACAAGGTCCAAAGGTCTTGCTTCTAAAGTATTAGGGTCATTATATTGGTTTATTGTGGGATCGTTTGCCAGAACGACATCGCAACGACAGTGAAGGGATATCATATCTTCCATGCATGGAGCATTATAATACGCCACAAATGAAAGATCACATTGATGGCCCCCCACCTCAACATCGAGACTGTGAAAAATGTCGTGAGGTGAAAAACTTTCCATGTAGGAGGAGGACAGGGTTCTACGAATGTGTTTGAACCCGTTTTTTATTATTGGAAAAGTGGGGAAAAGTTTGAAAATTTGAGTGGTGGGGTTACAAAACAAGGGAGCTTATAATTTCGTGTACCAAGCACAGACTGCACTATACCACCGCCACATCAACATCTCCAAAAAATAACTTTGAAAAACTTTTGAAAAGAGAAAAGTGTGGAAAATGGATTTCACGAGTATCAACAAAGTCAGCCGGATGGCGGAATCCCTTCCAAGAACGGAACTGATAGAACTCCTCGTTCACTCGGAGCATCCAATCTCCGACATGAGCGCCGTACGAAGCAAGTTTGGGAAACGCTACATCGCTGACATCGCGAATGCGTTCACTGTCTCGCCAGCGCGACTCGCGTAGGCCTTCGACGAAGATTTGGAAACGTTCTCAATATCTATCGCGTGGAAAAAGTACTGAAGAAGCGTGGTAATCGAATGTTTGTAAAATGTTTGTGTTTCGACAATACCCACGATTGTTGGATAAATACATCTGATCTGTAGTGAACAATAAAAAAAAAATTAATGTATGACTCCTTCCTCTCTGCCTAAAGCCCCAGCAAGAGGTGGTCAAGTGCCGTCTCCATCTTGGCACGTTTTTCAAAGGATGAAGAGTCAGCCTTCCCCGACATCACAGCATGTGTCCCTTAGGTAGCTCTTTTCTTTGCTCCTCGCATTTGAATCTTTTTTTCGCCTGGAGAGATTCGTCACGGCGATTTGGACGAAAATAGTGTGAATGAATATGTGGATTACAAAGGGTAATTTTTTTCTTTATTTTCTACCAGTTAAAAAAATACAATAAAAATTGCAATGATATAGAATATAGCGGTGCTAGCATGATATTCTGTAATGTCCCCATGGTAATGTGTCCGTGCTATTGGGTATGATATATCGCTTAACATCGTGTGGGCTGAGAGCATTTTTTCTTTCGCGAATAGTTTATACGTCGTGCAGTGTGGACCTTACACATGTTTGGCTCCGACACACTTCAATCTCCTCATTTGAACCCTCCATATAATCATCAAAAGTTATTGTTATTGCGACAACGCCACTCTTTACACCTTTGACTTTTTGGTATCCTTTTTACCATCTACCAGTGCAGCCAGATCACGCGCAAAAGTTATCCCCTCTCTAGTCTCTTACGCGCCCATCACACAATCATAGTAGCGCGTGTACGTGAGCGAGCACGCTCGGACATCTTCGGAAAGAGCCGAGCGCGGTCGAAGTTTCCCGACCGCGCCTTTGCCAGCTACACCAATGCATGGACGCTGAGCACGTTCATGTGCGGCCAAGCCGAAACGAAGGCCTCGAGGGAAAAAGAAATATGTGCACGGCTCGCGCGTGACGTCACCCGACGGCACGCGCGAGCCTTTTAGATGATTTCAATGCTTATTTAGCTCCTGATTCTCTGCGTTATCAATGTATACAAAAAAATGTATTGCGTACTCTGATCGCTTATTTTTTTAGTTTATACGTTAATTTAAATATAATAATAAATCTAAATTACAACTTATTTATCTTCTAAAAAATTGTTTACGCTTTACTCACACCCGTCCTTATGCCAAATAAATTATAATTCATCAAAGTAAGCGGAAATATATTTATATTCGTATTATTATATTAATTCTCATACTTTCATTAAGCGATAAAGCATTATCCCAAAAAACAAGCCAATCATCCATCCGGCCGCGAATCGTAAGTACCAGAAAGTGCACACATTCTACAAGCGATGAGATGGTCCCGTTGGTAGCGTTCCTGGCTTTGGTCCGCAGGGGCGCGGGATCGTTCCCCGCGCTCAGTGCTTTTTTTAAAATTATTATCACTATTAATTCTTATTTGATTAGTTATTTTTATTAGTTATCATTATTATTTTAATTAGTTATCTTTTAGTGTCGAAAAATTTGTCGCGCACTCTGACCGCTTGTTTTATTAGTTTGTACGTCAACTTAAATATAATAACAAATCTAAATTATAACTTATTTATCTTCTAAAAAATTGTTTGCGCTTTACTCACACCCGTCCCTATGCCAAATAAATTGTAATTCATAAAAGACTGTGGAAATATATTTATATTCGTATTATTATATTCATTCTCATATACATTCATCAAGCGATAAAGCATTATCCCCAAAAACAAGCCAATAATCCATCCGACCGCGAATCGTACGTACCAGAAAGTTCACATATACTACAAGCGATGAGATGGTTGGTTCCCGTTTGTAGCGTTCGTGACTTCGGTCCGCAGAGGCGCGGGATCGTTCCCCGCGCTCAGAATTTTTTCTTTTTAAATTTACACTAGGCAAAAGAATTAAAGGATATTGAAAAAGTCCGCCAATTTTAGGGTCATTTTCAAATAGATGTAACTCCTCGAAAAATGATCGTACAGCAAAAGAAAAAAAAGCAAATTGAAGGTGTAAATCTCTAGTTTTGAGATCTTGAGCTCAAACATTTTTAGCATCAGCCAATTTTTAGTAGCGATCAAAAACCAAAGTAAAAAAAAATTCAAAATTTTTGCTCATGTTTCACAGTCTGCAAGGACTTTGATAAATTTTTTTGAATTATCTGATTAAAAGGATCGTCGAGCTGGATTCTTCCCCTTTAATTTGAGCAGTGAGAGAGCTCTGTACGATTTTTTTTCGCTGAGTTATCGATGTTCAAAGCAAAAATGACACTTTTGACTTTGATGACTGATTACTCGGAGACTAATGGTCGCCCAAAAAAAAAACCAGAGGATTTTGGAAACTTTAAAGTATTCTCTATAAGATGCTTTTATCATGTTTTTATCAAGATTTTTTTATGCGGGACAATGGATTTAAAAAAACGTGAAAAATTGCATATTTACGAATAATCTTTTAACTAAGGATTATTTTGCCAATATCGAATAGATAAAAAAAAAATCGGTTTTTTTATGACCTCAAAGTATCCTAAAAAAGCCCTCAAAAGTTTAAACCCCTGCGATTTTTCTTCATTGTGTTCCGAATGATCGAAATTGTGGTTTTTGCAAAAAATCGATTAAAGGTTGAATCTACCACCTTTTATTCGTCTTTTGAGAATCACAATTTTTTTGGCACTGATCCGACTTTCCGGTGCTAAAAATGTTGATTGTTGAACAACGGGAACAAATTTTTGATTAATGAAAAAAAAAATTAATTGAAAAAAGTTCTTTTTACAAAAAAAATTAATTTGAAATAATCGAAAAAAATTGTTAGATTTTTTTTTATAGCGCTGAACGTTTTTGATGATACGACGAGCGGTTGGAGTTGTTAGAATTCACAATTCTTTGAATTCGTGCGTGTGGAACACACACAAAGAAACGGAAATCCAACCGAGCCACCTCTACGTAGTACGCTTTAGGTTACGCTCATGCCGGTGGTGAATAAAATGTTTATGAAAAAAATCTTGATGTAATGATCGTGGGACGTGTGCGTAGGGTGTCGTATCGTATCGTAGGGATGTAAATTGTATACACGCACACATTCAAAGAACTGTGAATTCCAACAACTCCAATCGCTCGTCGTATCAAGAAAAACGTTCAGAGCTATAAAAAAAATCTAACAATTTTGTTTCGATTTTTTTTAATTATTTTTTTTTGTCCAAAAAATTTTTTTTTCATTAAACAAAAATTTGGTCCCGTTGTTCAACAATCAACTTTTTTTAGCACCGGAAATTCGGATCAGTGCCAAAAAAATGTGATTTTCAAAAGACGAATAAAAGGTGGTAGATTTAGCCTTTAATCGATTTTTGGCAAAAACCACAATTTCGATCATTCGGAACACAATGAAAAAAAAAAATCGCAGGGGTTTAAACTTTTGCAGGCTTTTTAAGGATACTTTGAGGTCATAAAAAAATCGAATTTTTTTTTATCTATTCGATATTGGCAAAATAATCCTTAGTTACAAGAATCTTCGTAAATATGCCATTTTTCACGTTTGTTAAATCCATTTTCCCGCATAAAAAAAATCGTGATAAAAAATGATAAAAACATCTTATAGAGAATACTTCAAAGTTTCCAAAACCCTCTCGTTTTTTTTCTGTGCGACCATCGGTCTGCGAGTAATCAGTCATCAAAGTCAAGAGTGTCATTTTTGCTTTGAACATCGATAACTCAGCGAGAAAAAATCATACAGAGCTCTCTCACCGCTCAAATTAAAGGGCAAGAAACCAGCTGGACGATCCTTTCAATCCGATCATTCAAAAAAAATTATTAAAGTTCGTGCAGAGTGTGAAAGATGAGCAAAAATTTTGAAATTTTTTTTTACTTTGGTTTTTTGATTGCTACTAACAAATGGCTGATGCGAAAAATGTTTGAGCTCAAGATCTCAAAACTGGAGATTCACACCTTCAATTTGCTTTTATTTTGCTGTACGACCATTTTTCGAGGAGTTACAGCTATTTGAAAATGACCCTAAAATTGGCGGACTTTTTCTATATCCTTTAATTCTTTTGCCTAGTGTATTATTACTATTAATTCTTATTCGATTAGTTATTTTTATTAGTTATCGTTATTATTTTAATTAGTTATCTTTACGTGTCGAATAATTTATCGCACACCGTGACCGTTTATTCTATTAGTTTTTACGTTAATTTAAATACAATAATAAATCTAAATTACAACTTATTTATCTTCTAAAAAACTGTTTACGCTTTACTCACACCCGCCCAATAAATTGTAATTCCTAAAAGTAAGCGGAAATATATTTATATTCGTATTATTATACTCATTCTCATACTTTCATCAAGCGCTAAAGCATTATCCCCAAAAACAAGTCAATGATCTATCCGGCCGCGAATCGTAAGTGCTAGAAAGTGCATTTTTAACACAAGCGATAAGATGGTCCCGTTGGTAGCGTTCCTGGCTTCGGTTCGTAGTGGCGCGGGATCGTTCCCCGCTCTCAGTACATTACTGTTTTTTTTTTAATTTTTTTTGTATGGGGCGAATTGTTTATTCGTGATTGTATTTTCATTGTGTATTGTTTATTTCGGCTTTTTACCGAGGGCTCATCCATGAGGAAAAAAATCAAGATTTGAAAAAACACAACCCAAATGTCGAATAAATGAGATAAAAATAATTTAAAAAACACCAATGTTACGAGGCACAGAGTAAAAAAATCGCGCTTCACAAAAATCCCGAAACGCGTATCACGAAAATCACGAATCGCAAATAACAGTGTATGATTATACAATGTATCCAAATGTAAAAAAATCTAAACCTGCCACATTTTTTCCAAGAAACGTCGCTCGCTCGTTTTTGTTTTTATATATCAATTTCAACGCCTCATAAGGGAAAGCATGCAGTTTCGTCGTTATTCGACTGGATTGTTTCGACAGTCTCGTATTTCGAGATGTTGAGGAATCGGCTTCGATTCGGCCCGTGAGATTTCCAAGGTCGTGGTGGAAAGAAAGAAGGAGTTTTTTTCACTCGTTTACGTTTCCATCCTTGGTTCGGATCCTCTTCAGAAACTTTATTTATTCTGAATATTGTCAATATTTCTAGTTTTCTTTTGGTTTGTGCTTGGAAGATGGTTGATGTTGACAGTATGTTTGATGATGAAATACTGTCTCGTGAGGTTGATTCGGAGGGTTGATTTCGAACCGTTTTTTATATTTCAATTGATGGTATAATCGTTTTTTGGTGATTGTATTATCTATTGAAATAAACTAAATATATCCTCACAAGCACAAAGAAGAAAACTAGAAAAAATTTTCTCTGCTCTACATGTCGAGTAGTGACGTCCAAGAGAGTTCGAGTTTTTCTAGTTTTCTTCTTTGTGCTTGTGAGGATATATTTAGTTTATTTCAATAGATAATACAATCACTAAAAAACGATTATACCATCAATTGAAATATAAAAAACGGTTCGAAATCAACCCTCCGAATCAACCTCACGAGACATTATTTCATCATCAAACATACTGTCAACATCAACCATCTTCCAAGCACAAACCAAAAGAAAACTAGAAATATTGACAATATTCAGAATAAATAAAGTTTCTGAAGAGGATCCGAACCAAGGATCGAAACGTAAACGAGTGAAAAAAACTCCTTCTTTCTTTCCACCACGACCTTGGAAATCTCACGGGCCGAATCGAAGCCGATTCCTCAACATCTCGTATTATCAACACGGCCGCACACCACTCATACTCATTGTCTCGTATTTCGTATTGTCTTCGTACCGATCGGAATAATTAAAGAATTTAAACGTGCGTTATTTGCGATTCGTGATTTTCGTGATACGCGTTTCGGGATTTTTGTGAAACGCGATTTTTTTTACTCTGTGCCTCGTAACATTGGTGTTTTTTAAATTATTTTTTTCTCATTTATTTGACATTTGGGTTGTGTTTTTTCAACTCTTGATTTTTTTCCTCATGGATGAGCCCGCGGTAAAAAGCCGAAACCGGCTAAAAAGAAACATTTTCAACATCAATGGTACGATCAGCATCCAGAGTGGAAAAAATGGGTTCAGGCTGTTGCATCGCAACCTGATAAATTGTATTGCCTTCCGTGCGGAACAACGCTATTATGTGGCCGCTGTGACATAGAGAGGCATTCCAAGTCAGAATCGCATGTAAAAAACATGAGTGTCCCGTGCGGAAATTGAGTTGGGGCTGTGATTGAGCCCCAATAATATTCCCCTAACTTTATTCGGGCCCTGATCTGGAAGCCACATGAGGGCCGTTAGCGGCCGGTCACACTTTGTCAACAAGGGCCATTAAAGGCGCAACGACCGGGGACTTATAAGTTGCCTCAATGGCGCCTCATCAAAACCATTTTAGCGCCCTGAAAATGCCTCAACGTCGCCTCATCATAACCATTTCAGCGCCATAAAATATCCGTATCAGTGGATATACGTGTATGTTAAATGCGTCAGGGTATATCTGTATTTGTTTTTATGTAATTGTTCATGTGCATAGGTGTGGGCGTGAGTGCATGTGTATAGATGTGTGCGCGCGTAGAAATGTGATTGCGTATTTGCATGTGAGCCTTTATGACAAACTGCCATGACAAAATTAATACAAAAAATAATCCATTCTAAGGAATGGATGTGTAGTAGAAATAAAAAAAATATATGGGTCTACTGAATCACTAGAATCTATTTCCATTGAGGGAAAGATCTGGAAAATAAAGACCAATTTATTTACTTATCCTACACAGTCAGATAAAGTTTATGAATGGGAAATATCAGCGAAGTCTTCAGAAGAAATAATGTTCCCTATGATGAGTATTGAGCGGAAATTAGTTGCTATAAAAATGTCGAGAAAACCGGTTGGGACTGTTCACACTTATGCGCTAGCATTACTCCATGTATGAGTGAAACCATGAGTAATTGTTTGTATCTATGTAAAAGGTTTCTTTAATTTGATAAATAAATACTGTCTGATGTTTGTCTGCATATTTGTGTTCATCGTTGATTTTTTATTTGCTAATGCCCTTATGCTTTTTCTCAATTTGCGTTCAATAATATTATTCGATCGCTGTATATAATCAATTTGAATAATTGAAATACCATCAACCATGTAGCCTAAGCTATTTATACTGGTTTATCGCTACAATTGTCAGATCTGGGCCTATTGTGGAAATCCCTACTTGTTTATCCCTATACTGGCCAAGTCTGGGCCTATTGTGGAAATCCCTACAGGTTTATCCCTATAATGGCCAAGTCGGGTCCTATTGTGGAAATCCCTACAGGTTTATCCCCATAATGGCCAAGTCGGGGCCGATTGTGGAAATCCCTACTAGGGAAAGCACTAGGGAAGTCCTGAAAGGCCCTTATTTTTATTAGGGATACCGTATCAGTTTTCCGCACGGGGTATTAGGTGTAGGATCGCTCGATTCGGGGAACACTACGCCTTCTGCGTGTGTTCCGGAAGCAACTTGTACTCAAGAGAGTTTTTCAGCTGCCTCTGGTGCTGAATTTGACTTTAATGAACGAGTACAAGTTGCTGAAATATGTTTCGCGACTTTTTTGGCTAAGCATAATATTGCGATGACGGTCGCACCGGAGATGCTCAGTCTATTTAAACTCATCGGTCAAGAGCCTGCTGTGTTGCAGGCTGTGACAGTCGGTAAAACTGCTTTATCGCTTGATTAAAGTATGTGAGAATGAATAGGGGTGTGCGAGTAGCAGAATTGGTCGGGTCGGGTCGGGTCGGGTCGGGTAATTAGACTATGATTCGAATCGGGTACCCGAGTTTTTCGTGTACCCGAATATTTTCGGGTACCCGGAATCGGACGGGTATACTCGAACTTTATCGAGTACCCGAGTTTTTCGAGTACTCGTCTCACATCAAGTACTCGATAAGTCGTGTTGCCTGAACAAAATTTCGTTTCATAGTATAGATAGCGCCACGGAAACGTACCAAAACGGACGAAATAGATTCCAGCTTTGTGTTCTCTACCCTTCGCCGATAGGTTGGAGTTCATGAGAAATACACATAATTGATTGAATAATCTTAGCATTTTTGTTATGTATGTATGTACAATTTTTTTCGGCAAACTTCTTTTAACCCTTTGGTTGTCAGTGACACACATATGGGCAAAAAAAGCCGTGCCATTTTTGTGTCATGACACACATGTGGGCATTTGAAAAAAAACATTTGTACTACAGCGATTTGACTATAATTTGGTAGATCATAGGTTTTGCGGTCGCATGAATCCGAATTTCAAATCAGATTTCCAAAATTCAAAATGGCGGGTCCAATATGGCGGACGCAAATTCGAAAAATGGTTTGTTTCCGACGAAAGTGAGTGTTTAAGGGTTTTTGAGGTCGCTAAATCCGAATTTGAAATCAGATTTCCAAAATTCAAAATGGCGGATCCAATATGACGGACGCAAATTCGAAAAATGGTTCGATTCCGACGAAACTAGGTCCCGTATGGTTTTTGAGGTCGCTGAAACCGAATTTGAAATCGGATTTCCAAGATTCAAAATGGCGGATCCAATATCGCGGATGCAAATTCGAAAAGTCGTTCGATTCCGACGAAAGTATGTACCGTATGGTTTTTGATGTCGCTGAAACCGAATTTGAAATCGGATTTCCAAAATTCAAAATGGCGGATCCAATATGGCAGACGCAAATTCGACAAGTTGAATTTCGACAAAAATTTGTATCTTTAGGATGTTTGTGGTCGGGAATTTCGAATTTGAGTCCTAACTTCAAGTATCTGATGCTCGGATACAGTATGATGAATTAAAATGTAGCAAATCATGTATGACAATATATCCATAGTAACAAATGTAAAAAATACTTTTTTGGTTTTATATCCTGCTCTCTGCCGAACCCAGAGTCACGAATCGAGAAAGTGGTGGTCGTTGACTCCGATTTTGAATATTTTTGTGCTTTTTGTATTTCCAATTTTTTTTGGTGCTTTTTGTATTTTTCAAATTTCTTGTTACCATTCATTTTTTTTCTCGTATTTCTCGTATCCGATTTTTTTTTGTATTCTTGCAACTTCAAATGTTTGTTTTAATTTTTTTTTCGATTTTTATTTTATTCTTTCTTTGTTGTTGTCGGTATCTATTGTTTTGATTCATTCTTTGTGGATCTTTTTTTCATTAATTTATATATTTTAGTTTATATTTGGACAACAAATAAAAAAGAATTTCGGTATTTCACCTGATCATACCGTTATTCGTGGTACTTTTGGAACCAAGGTACCGCGCACAGTGGAACGTTACCAAAATATTTGCACATAAAGAATGTTGCCTTCCTTTGTTTTTTGGAATAACATTCAGTGCAACGCTTTTTTATCTTCTTATCGTCTGAAATGTAGAATGGCCTTCGTGACAAGTGCAGAAGATTTTTGGGTTTACAATGATACTTTTTAGATGATGTGTGTTGAACACAATGATCTTCTAGCAGATCCGTTGCCAGTTTACGACGAAACTGTAAAGAAGTCATTTTTTTCGAGTCAGTTTGGAGATGATTATAGACGACGGAGCATCGTAAATTGCAGTATCGTATAAATGAAAGTATAATTTGTGATGCCAGTTGACGGTCGTTTCAATTGTTTCGTAAGTCAATTACGACGGTCGTTTCAATTGTCACTTGTTTCGTAAGAAGAAATAGACTGATCTGTTTTGTTTACACCTCCCATATTGTTATTATAAGAAATAACAACATTTGGCTTCATGATCTGTTTCTTGGTGAGCTTAGTCTTTAGTCCATGTCACAATTCTCGCTAGACATTCACATTGTTTATATTATTATTAATATTATGTTAAATGATTTCTCGCATTTAGTCGCTTGAATTCAAATCAACTTAATCGTACTAAAACTCAAAACCTTTCCTGTCATATTGGAGCCACCATTTTGAATTTTGGAAATTCCATTTCAGATTCGGATTCAGCGACCTCGAAAACCCTGAGGTACTCACTTTCGTCGGAATCAAACCATTGTTCAACTTTGCGTCCGCCATATTGGATCCGCCATTTTGAATTTTTGAGATCTTATTTCAAAATCGGAGTCAGCGACCTTGAAAACCCAAGGGTACTCACTTTTGTCGGAATCAAACCATTTTTCAAATATGCGTCCGCCATATTGGATTCGCCATTTTTTTTGGAAATCCGATTTCAGATTCGGATTCAGCAACCTCGAAAACCCCATGGAACTCATTTTCGTCAGAATCAAACCATTTTTTTATTTGCGTCCACCATATTGGATCCGCCATTTTTACTTTTGGCAGTCCGATTTGAGAATCAGATTCAGCGACTCTAAAAACCTTCACACTGAAATTTCAGGGTAAATCTGTGAAGATTATTTTCCAACACAAAAGTGGCACCAAAATCTAATTTTCGCCTGACTGCGAAGGGGTTAAGACACTCGCATTTCAGGAAATATTGAGATATTTGAATGCCGAAAAACTGAATAAAAACAAGATTCTTCGTCGAATTTTCATTGATTCTGTGTAGTGCTAACTGGTAATTTCGGCGATTCATTCTTCTTAATTTAATTTTTTGTCATTTTTTAATTTTTTTCCAGGCAAAACTTGTTCTTCAAACGCTTATGTCTCTGAAACTAATCAAGATATTTTCATTTTTAAAATGTCAAATGGAAGCTACATTCTTCTCGCTTCGAATAAACGCAGGGCGTTGAATCTTGGTCTTTTTGGGTTATTTCTCGATTTAAAATCCACGTTAAAAAAATTCAAAACTTTAAGGCGTTTGCCGGAACAGAAGATATTTATTGTAATTTTTTTCCTTTGACACACTTTTTAGTTATGCCAAAACGCAACTTTCCCACGCTATACGATCCGCCAAAAGTGACCGTTTTTCACTCCGCCCTAACAGACATACACACACACACACACGCGCACGTACGTACACACACAGGATAGAAAAGTGAGACGAAAAAAGATTTTTTTCAGTTTTATCATTTATTTGTTTTATCGCCTTCTTCGAGTTTTCGTTTCCTCCCATTATTCAGTCTCTACACCTAAATAAAAAATAAATATGAATAATATATACGGATCTCCGAGTCGTTTACGAATATTCGAATTTCAAGAGTACTCGACGTTTACGAGTACCAAAAATTTGAGAGTACCCGATTACCGAATTCGGGTACTCGATAGAGGCGGGTAATGCAAAAACATAACCCGTCGGGTACCCGCACACGCCTACGAAATATACTTTTCTTTCGTTATAGGAAGTACTTCGACCCTCCCTTCAAAAGCTGTTGCCGCTTCCTTAATAATAAATTGCGCATCATATCCGGATAAATTGTAAAACACGATAGGAATGAAAAATGATTGTTTGAAGTTCAGATTGCAGTTCGAATGCGCGGGGCCTCGATAACGCCCAGTCAAATGACAATGATCTCTAACGCGTGCATCGCCTTGCGTAAATGTTTCCTCACATATGTGGTAGTACGTAGCACCGCGGAATTCTGCCCATTCCTCGCGCGTCAAATGTATCTTGGGGACATTAGTACATAAAATGGTCTTCACGCGAATAGCTAAACTTTTCAATTCTTGAACGAACCAGGAAATGCAATTATCATCGCGAGCTGACTGATGTGTGGACAGGGAATTGTCAACTGAACAATGCATGTAATACGCAACACTGAATACTTTGTGATACTGATACCTATTTAGATCGTTGGTTTTCGACAAGACACACTCGAGGTCTGCGTATACAACGAAGGGAAGACGCTGTTCCCGATAAAAGTTACTACTACTAAATTACTACTAAACTACTAAAGTGAGCCACTTGTCCTCTTCGCGTGGTAACTGAATGGCATAGTCGTTCAGCTTTCCACAATCTGTTGTGTGTGATTCTAGTTTCGCATTTCAACTGAAGTAATGCAAGCATCTACGCAAAAAATGTAATTGTTTTCATTCGACCGATTTTTTCAAATATATAATTATGTTGTCAAATTTAATTGGATTGTAAGTTTACATACCGATCACAGATATATTTTCGATGGTCCAGTTTGTTAAGTTACGAGCTCACCAGCCTGGATGAATTTTTAATCCACGCAAAATGTCCAACTTTGGTGTCTGATGAATCTTGAAGGTACAGCAAATTAATATGCTTATCCCTTTTGTGCTTACCAATGCGTATCGGAAGGGTTTTCTTCTTATCGATGGTATACACATTGATTGACAAATTATTTTGTTGTTCGAATTTTTTTATTTTATCCAAAGTCACGGGGAAGATGATATCCTGCAGATTCAAAACCGTCGAAAAATGTGGATTTGAAGATCCACGATCACTGTTACGTTCAGCAGGATATATATAGGATATATATACTTCCGGTGGCATTTTTAGGTGGCAACCGGCACGCATCGGATCATATTTATTCACACTGATGGTTAAATGTAGAATTTGTAACAAAGTCCAGCCACTATCGCGTTCTTTAAATTCGTCAAGGGATGCTAGAGTGGATTCGACAACGCGTTGTTCATACCACTCATCTAAATCAGATGTTTGGAAAAGTTCAAAGTCTTTTGTATTTACACTTTTGTTTGCATGCTTAAAGCTTGCCACAAACTCATCATTAAACGTAGTATTAACCTTTACACAAAAATGTTGTTCAACAATGTTTTTCACATTCAGAAGCACTATGTCTCCGGCATCTTCGAGAAATTCATGTGGTTCGATACGGTCGCGGTTAATTACTGAACAAGTCAGTACGCGACTTTCAAATGCCGTCTCAATGTTCCGCAAAATCAAACCATTTCCTCGCGCACTACATCCTGCCTCCTCACCAACGAAACGTTAACGTATCGAAATTTTTCAAACTTTCAAGTCGCGCTATCTGAACGATTAATGATTGATGATTACCAATCATCAATCGCGGACGTTTATTTCGGCTTTGGTTCGCCAACGATTCAGCGAATTTACTGTATTGTTGCTGTCACACACTGTACTCTTCCGCCGAATTTATCAGTATGGCTTGTTCTCACAATCTTTGTTCTAACATGATGCTACACATATTTATAAGTTTGAATAAATGGTTGAAGTATGAAACGATGTAGGTTTGTTGACTGGTCTATTCAAAGTGTTAAAACTCCCGAGCAGCAATCACAACGTTCCATAATTTGAAGAAAAACATATTTTCCATCTTCATCATTGACTTATAGAAGTCTGACAGTCTCCCCACTCAGGCCTTTCTTATACCACCATTCATATAGAATCGGTATAGAGCAGAACAAAAATAGAGCGATCAATGTAGGGTATGTGAGGGATTTTACGAGTTTTTAAGTATGGGCCGTGTTGCTGACTAAAATCAAACGCCATTCGATATCTGGAGCGAATATTCAACACGGTGTCAGAGGCGTGAGTGGGAGAGACATACTATATATACAAGCCGATCGGACTGAAGTGCTGAAGTCGTGCATGCATAGCAATCCGAAATTCCAAAATACTGGGGTGCTCATTATAAGAAACTACTTTTATGGATCTCCATACTCTGTTTCCAAACGTAGTTTTGTAGAGATCGTAAAATGCAATACTTGAGATGAGTCCTAACAGGTCAGCCTTTGCCTCCACGATGAAGGATCACTTTTTTGACAGTGCATTAACGCCCTTGCCAACAGTGAAGGAAGAGAAAGACATTGGGAAAAAACTTTCGCTGGCCCTTAGCCTGGATGCGACATCTTAGCAGACCTTTTTTTACTACACATCCCCCTACTTCCTGGAGGCTGAGGAGAAAAACCATTTGCATATTCTAGTGTGGAAAAATTCGAGCAATACCAGCCCCACCATTCTGTGCCCCAATGGAGATCCAAAAATCGAAATCTTAGAAAGAATCGGTTCAGCATTTTTTTCACATTCCAGTCTGCAACCTCCAAGGCGTGTTTTTAAGACGAAAGAGCCATAGAAAAAAATAAAAGTGCAATAATGGCTGATCAAATCCGCAAAGTTAATGTGATTGATATCGCCGACGACGACGACAACGAAATAGACGTTATAGATATAGACGATCTGGAAAGTAATATCGAATCAGTAGATTCCGCGTATGAAAGTGGATCTGATGGTGAAAACCACGATGTGCGGGAAAATAGAATGGACATGCTTCAAATTTATCTTCTCGACGAGAACCCCAAATATTGAGTGAATTAATGTTACTTCACGACAAATGGTCGAGCGAAGTATTGCACTTCGTGCTGTTTCCACGCATGGGAAGCTGTTGGTCACTATTGCGAACGCTATGCTGGGATGAGGGGAATTTTCTACAACGACTGTCGAGGTCCGCTGCACCAAATGATTCAACCCGACATGTGTACCACCTGCATAAATGTATATCGGGCTAATTGTAAGTATTCCCATTAAACTTTAGTATTATGGTGAATAATATTAATGTGTCACATAGATTAATAAGAACAAAATGCATATTTTGTTTGTTTCAAAACAATTGCATCGATGTCGATTTTCTTTTTTAAACACACACACGATATTTTGAATAACAAACTCTGATAAATTGTAATTGAATTTTTTCTATTATTAATGAAAATGTTCCACATTGCAACCATTTGTTTGCACTTTATAGAAAAAATTAAAAGAATAAGTACTTATTAATTATGATTGTTGCCTACTTCTACTCTACCCCCCCCCCCCCCCCATTGGCATCGCTGCCCTCCTCCTCGCCGTGTGACGTCACACCCCCACTCTCGGCTACTTCGCGCTAGACCCCCCTCTGATCCTGAGACCGCCCCGCTCCTCCCTGAGATCCCGGCGTTAGAACCGGTCCTATCACACTATTCAAGTGGATACCGAATTCATAATTTTGGAAAGTAGGGATCAAATCAGTGATGAACCTGCTCTTAGACCATACGATACTTGAAATCTTATTTTGATTACTTAACTTAAAAAGTTATATAAGAACATAAACTTGATCGCATAGCAATTACACATTGCACGAAATATATGTAGTCACATAGACTTTGGACGCCGTCGTGCTAGCGAATAAATATATATCTCCGTTTTACTGCTGACATCTATTGCGCTATACTCGACGGTTTGAAAATAATACAGTCGAATATTTATTGGCAGTGGATATAAAATAGCTCCGGCAGTGTGGCGCGAATTAAGTGGCTTCAAATTTAAAATAATAATTATATACTGTCCCAAAAATAATTTATGCCGGTGGTAGGAACGGAAAATTTGATGTCTTCTCGAGCTTGTTTCCTTAGGTAACCATGCACGCCAAGCCGTCGCACAGCATTCCCAGTGTACTTGTGTGGTACATACGTTGTACTGTTATATAATGGTGATATCAATTTGATGTCATAATAGTAGTATCATTTTTTTCAATGAAATAAAATATTATACTTAAGGTTTAACAATTTTGTGTACAACAGTTCTCGTAAACCGACTTGGCTAGTTTAAAAATATTATCTCACTTTTTTTTACGTTTGATTAATTTAAAAAATAGATTAAAACCATTGCTTGAATTAAAAAAAAACAATAATTATATGGTAAATCAGAATGTTTTCGTAAGGTAAAACAAGCGATATTGTTTTTGCGGGGATTTTTTTATTACTTGGCGTTCATTTTTTACGTTTTCAAAGTCATATAGTCGCAAGAAGGCACAGGCAAACTACAGCCAACCCGATCAGATATCGTGGATACATTTTTTTTTTTACTTTTTTGGTATATACGTAAGATCAGTTTTTCGGAAGACTATGTTTCGTCAGATTGTTTGATTAACACGGTACATATGCATAATGCGATCGCTTCAATAATTTAGTGTTCGTAGGATTAGAACAATGTATTATAATAAATGTAAGGTCGGGGACACACTAAGCGCTTCTACCGGAGCATTTTTAAGGAATCTATAGTGTATAGGGGAGACCGGGGCAAAATGGTATAGCGGGGCAAAACGGTACCGGGGCAAAACGGCACTGGGGCATAATGGGATCGGGGCATAATGGGATAGCAAAAAATGAAGTTTCTTGGTGCTTGATTTGGGGCAAAATGGGATAGGGGCAAAATGGGACACGCAAAAATGAAGTGTCGCAGCCCGCTGAATTTGGGGCAAAATGGGATGACAGGAAAATTCATGCTTCGGCTCTATGAAAGAGCTGTTGAAACATAATCTAATCTGAATAGTGCTTGTGGTTCGTTTCAGTCCACATATACGCAGATAATACGGACTGACCGATATATTTGTCGACACATATCCGTCGATTTCATGGGGAGTGGCGGTCCTAGTTTCATAAAACAATTTACGTAAAAATTGACAAGAGTTAGATTTTCATCAATGGCTTGAAAATCAGTATCAGTAACGTGCAGTTAGCAGAAAATAAATTTAAAAAAAAACAAAGAAAGATAAAAACAAAAAAAAACCATAAATTGCACGCGTCAGATTATAAAAATTACTTGATTATTTAAATAATTAATAACGACAAAGAAATTGTACCAGTGGAATAAGAAGGCTCAAATAACAATTTACGTCAAGTTTGGTACAGTTCTGACCGCAGAATCAAAAGTAATTGTTTAACAAACTTTAATAACAAATGGGCCCACTATTCATGTGCCCATGCTGATGATAACTTAATCGAGTCCGTTTGCGACAATTGTGCCGATAAAAATTAGCTTAGTTAAACAAGCAATAAAAATTAAACATTGCCACCGTTAAATTATAGTATCGTAAGTAGAGCGTGACCCAAATATCGTGTAACATTCAATAAAACCTGTTTTCACTCATTTATTACCCCTCGTTTTTTACTCCTGCATTTCTTTCGTTTCTGCATCGAATTATTCCACTGTCCCATTTTGCCCCAACCGCCTCTTTCTGAGGAGCCTGATTTTCTCCGGCCCATTTTGCCCCAATGACGTATTTTCCAGCAGTGTTGATTTTCACTATTCCATTTTGCCCCAAACCCGTTTTGCCCCGGTCCCATTTTGCCCCGGTCCCATTATGCCCCGCTATACCATTTTGCCCCGGTCTCCCCTATATCTCGGTTGATTTTAAAGATTTTTTCATCAAATTACTATAAACCCGATCCTTCCATAATGAGTTATGTCTATGAAAAAAATCGGAATTATTGACGACAAAGCACCCGTTACGTAGCAGAATAGGGGGGGGGGGGGGGCAGGCGTTATGGTCCTAGTACGTGGGGGAAGGAGGGGGGTCAAAAATTGTGGGAATTTAGCGTTACGTAATTTGTGTACGCTCCCTTATGATGTCGTAGCGTTGAGATGTGGTAATCGTTACTTTTGTCTCTCTTTGGTACTCCAAAGAGAGACAACTTACTTTGTGGTTAATCGTTACTTTTGTCTCTCTTTGGTACTCCAAAGAGAGACAAAAGTAACAGTAGACACACCACAACTACCATGTTTTTTGCACTCACTGTGCCTTAAGGAGGGTGGAGCGTTAGTCACAATCCAAGGTTAAATTTTAACAAAAAATATATATTATTGTCTAGATTATACTGAGGCTGCGATTTTTTTACAAAATTTTCACCACCAATACCAGCGATAGAAAATAGTTTAACGTAGGTCATTTCACGTGCGGTTGGATGGGCAAGACGACCGCGCTACGGGTGATGTAATTTTTTTGGCTACTTACAAGGAACATCAATTAGGTGTCTGCCTTCGTTTTTTTTTTTTTTTGAGAATCATATATATAATAAAGCCTTGAAAACTATAAGACACGTATTTTTTTATCGTCAGAAAAACGGTTTCAAGGGCGAAACCACCCCTCAAAGACAGGTGTGTCACCCCTTAATTTGTTTTCCAATATTTCTATAGTGGATTTTTCATCGCTTTACATAAGAAGAATTTTGGTTTTTGTTCCATTCAGATTGGTGGATTGCATGTGGATGAAACTGCCCAAATAGAACAGGAAGTTCTAATATGAGGCATTCCACGTCACTTCAGCCAGTAAAAAAAACCACAATTAATTTTGAAAAATCGAGTTACTTTATTGAAATCTGTATCTTTGGCAGGATTTGACGTATTTACATTCGTAAAAAATGAAAATGTGCGTCTTTCCTTCCAGAAAAAAATTAATTCAGATTCTATTGAGCAAGTCGAACGTCCGTTTCAGGGCAAAATATGCAAAAATATTTTTTTTCTCAAGGAAAGACACTCGTTATTTTATTTTTTTAATTTCCCCGAATTGTGAATACGAAAAACGGATTTTTGGTATTTTTTATATCATAGGATTCCTAAACACCGTGAAGTAACAGCTATTATACGTATTCTGACGTATATCATACGCATAAAATATGATACCATACGTATGGTATACCCTTTTATGAATTTATTATTCGTATATAAGGCGTTGATGGTATGTCTAATATACGTTAATACGATGGCGCCATTGACGTCTATGGTTGAACAATATATTTGACGTTTTTTCGACATCTTATATGCGTAAATTATACCGTTTAATGAACGTAGAATATACATACTTTATACGGATATTAGCCGGACATTTAGCTCTATAGTATACGTACTAACTACGTCTTACAGACGTCGATGGCGACGTCGTATATACGTATATTATACGTTAGTGTTCTATCTGGGTGCAAAACCACCCCTCGGCACGCCTTTCTTTAAGGGGTGTCCAAAAGTTTTTAATGCTTCATTACATATACGAGTTTCAACAAAATCGAAGGCGGACTCTTAAATGATGTTACTTGTTAGCACCAAGATAAACCATTTCTAACAACGAATTAACGCAAACTCAATCTTTGTAAACGTTTACAAAAAGAAACCCCTATCTTGTCCATCATAAAAAATATATATTTACTTTGAACCTGCGAGACACCTGAAATGTCTGCGAAGTTGCCATATTTCGGCAACACTTGATATTAATTAATGATAACAATAAATAATCTCGTGACATAAATATAAATATGCATAATTATAAATGACTAAAAATTTCATTCTGAGTTCTATACCTAAAACATTCGCTGGCGCAGTTTTTCGTAATAATTATCGATAATGTTTTACTTTTTCAAGTTGGTAGTAACACGAAAGATTTTCTTATTTGCGTAATAAATGTGCCTAATTTTGTCCCTTAATTATATATTTCATAAAAAATTAACATCTATAGAATGAATCTGTACCTCGTATGCATGTTTTTTAGATTCATTGAAAAAAAAATGTATAAACTGTCATTTGACCCAGCTGGACCGCTCCAACCCCTTTAAAGAACGAAGTTCATACAGTTACGATCTTGATTTCACCTCTATATGTTAAAACTGTACAACCCTCCACTACGATTTCAAGGTGACCCATTGATTGGTGCTACATACCTGAATTGATTATTAGCAACGGCAATAATTATATAAATACCATTAGTAACAATGTATACAGTCAGTTCTCGTAATTAAACCACAAGTTTTTTCATTTCCTTTAATTACAATATCCGGTGAGCCCTATCCATAAAACTATACGAAAAGTTGAAAACACGGAAACGTAATGATTTTTTTTGAAAATTGAAGACGAGTATAGTACGTAATGTTTCAAATTCTGAAGCGACGCCCACTGTTCGTTGATAAGTATTTTCAAATTGGCCGACACAATTCGAGTCATTGTAGCTACCGAGGACCTATCGGGAGAGCCGACAATGCGGAGTTTATATCATTGCCTTCAGGTCGTCGGGCCATACATTTCGGGAAAAAAAATTGCACCCAACGAATTAGTTTCAGTTCCTTTATTCCTATGAATTATTTCACTCCAAATTATACATTAACATAGAAAAACAATCACGTCATCGAACTCTTACCCTTTCAAAATACAAATTTTAACTTAAAAAAATGCCTTGCGTGGTTGATCACTGATAATGGCGGCGACGAAATAGCTGGCGAACAATCATGTCAATTCCGATTCATAAAATTTATCGCGTAAAAGTCGGTACATTTGTAAGGCGTAAGGATAAAAAAGGAGAGCTTGACAAACGGAGGCTCATCAACGATAAACAAACAGGTGTATCACACCAAATTAAACCTGATATTTCGATGATCATTACAAGGACTTGCACGTTATAAGGGTTTTTTTAAACTGTCATATCCCACGTCTATCATCTCAAGATCATAAATAATTAATAACTGTGTACTTATCCATGACGAAGTGAGAGGGAACACACTTTTCAAAGGAAATGGCGAACATTTATTTGTAATGTTAACGTTTTAATAGATTTTCCATGAAAACGCTGATCTTTTTTCCACAATCTCTCTTTCTCTCTCGCTCTTCCGTTAGGCCTTGGTCTCTCCAACGTAACCGTTGGTTGCTTATTCAATTAACAGAATGACGCCTACGATACGAGCAAACAAGATGGATGTCGCATGTTTGAACGAGACCTTAGGCATTTTTATGTGGCTCTTCGGACGTCCACCTCTCAACATCATCATACCCGGAAAGATGATTGCCATGAACTCGAAAGTCTCATCTCCAAAAATTATGCTCAAATAAATGTGTATGAACGTGACAAAAATAAACGATAGATCATGTTCATAAGCAATGAAAAAATAATAACGATAGGATCGTCTGCGCTGACTCGAATCAAGATAGTACACGTACGATTGTTACAATAGATATGATAAACAATGATCGTCACACCGACACGCCGAACGGCATTTGGGAATTCCTCGACAGACCACGAGTCGTATACTACGGAATACTCTATGCAACCCACATTTTATCACGCTTGTACAGGCTTTAACGGATGTTGTGTCCAAAATTGAAAATGGTAATAAAATTTCAAAAATTTGAAATTTCATTATGTAAAACATTTGAAAGGTTGTGTAAAAATTTCACGACGATTAGGAAGCTAGCTACTGAGAAATTAGAATGCACAAATTACACGCAGCTCTATGGAAACTGAAGTAACTTTGCAATTATTATGAATGAAGAAACTTTGCAAATATTCAGGAATGATCGTTTTTTTTATTTCAAATATATAAAAAACAAAGGTGACTTTATGGTGCAAGAAACGACGTCGCCCGTGAACGAAAATGATTATTTGAAGTAAATGAAAGTAGCGGGAAATTCAAATACTCATTTTCGTTCACGAACGGCGTCGTTTCCTGCACCATAAAGCCACCTTTATTTTTTATATATTTGAAATAAAAACGACCATTCATAAATATTTGCAACGTTACTTCATTCATAATAATAGAAAAGTTACTTCAGTTTCCATAAGGCTGCGTGTAATTTGTGAATTCTAATTTCTCAGTAGCCAGCTTCCTAATCGTCGTGAAATTTGTACACAACCTTTCAAATGGGTAACATAATGATCTGACAAATTTTAAAAATTTTATTACCATTTTGAATTTTCAACTAAACATCCTTAAGTGAAGGGAGTAGAGAATATAGGGCTGTATGTTACCGATGGGTGATTTAGCAGATTCGCAACGAGCTCAATTATGTTGATTGCGTTTCCGCTAGCGAATAACCAACAATTCGAAACAATGGGGCCGTAAATTACCACAATTTACACCATTGGTCAGTGAAAAATCCGCTATCTTTGCGTGAGATTGATTACTAGCATTGGTGCTATGGTATATTGAATGGGTGGCAGTTGCTGAAAAATATTATCTTATATGCTAGACATAGGACATGGTTCCAGGACGATACCACACCACTACATTTTCCGAAGACATCGGAACATTAACCTCGTGTTTCGTAATAAGTGGATCGGTGGATATGGTCCAGTTGTGAAGCTTCTCGGTCCCCTAACCTCGCCGCTCTAATTTTTTTTAATGGAGCTTTAGAAAAAGTATTTTTTTACACGAACAATCAACAGCAGAGTCGATATGATGATCAACATCGTCAATAATGACTACCGAAGCGTTCCTTGTGAAACTTCTATTGATATAGAATTTCGAAAAGTGATTGTGCATGCCTCGAGTACAATCACTACGATTTCGAGTATCGTCTGTAGAGAACTCAGTTCTCGATGTCCATGCATCTGTAGACACGATTAGAATAAAAAATACACACACACACACACACACGACGAGTACATCCGTTACTGGAATTTATCTTCAATACGACTACAAATATGCGTGCTCAAAAACATGGAGTTGCATCTAAACAATCGGTGGTGACCTTCATATAAATTTGATTGTTTCTCGGACAATGAAAAAAATTCAACGATAAGATCCATTCCTCGAAATATCTCAACTTTAGTCAAAAAATTCGATCAGGCTAGTTGCTTTCGAGCTATACCATTCAAAATAGGATACCTTGTGTGCTATACACACCGGCACGCATACTTATACGAACACACACACACACACACACACACACACACACACACACACACACACACACACACAATCCCCCCCACACAGACATATATATATATCTGTGTGTGTGTTTGTGTGTGTGTGTTAGATCGGGAGGAAAAAATTGAAGAGAGATAAAAAAGATTTACGAGTATGCCGAGACATTTAGCACTGCTCTGAAAGATGGTTAGAGGTACGACGCTGACAAATGGGCCTCTAACAGCATGGCGGATTTTTTGTCCGAGGGAGCGAAAACTGCAATGGCTGCTCGCAAATCTCTATCACTAATGTCAAGAGAGTATTCTCCTCATACATCTCGAATAAACGCGGAGATGGACATTTTAACGCTTACAAACTTGCCAGTAAGATGGCCGAACCATTCACGGATTTTCTTAACTCTTTATGCAATCACTTTAATATACCTGCATCAAAATTTTATCTTAAGTTTGTCGAAATTTTCAGAACACGTGCCAAATAATTTCGTAAAATGGCAGTATTAAAACTCGATGATGTTTAGGAAAAAATAATTGTAAGTGGGAATTCCGGACAAAATATTATATTTCCGAGAATTGTCATCTAATTTAAACTATTGCAATTGTAATATTCAGAGAACGTTCCAAAAGTTTATGAAATATATTACATGATAACATTGAAGTTCTATTGCATTGCACAGGACGGTAAAAAATCGAGGCTATGCGAAATCGTATTTTCTTGCCGATGCGATTGATATTTTATTTTAACTATAGCAATCGTGAAAAAAGTTTTTCCTGGTCCATGCACACAAAAATGTTTGAACCAAATAATATTTCATGTGACAAATGCCGACTAGCACGTATTAAATACGTCACGCGTAGTTTCACCGCACGAATCACAGACTTGTGGTGCATTCACACGAGTGCGGAGGCACCATGAGCTCAGGTGAATACGGTAACTTTACGCACGGTGTAATTCGTGTTCTTCCACAAATGTCACATATAATTTTTTGTGCAGCAGCTGTTACGGAAGTGCAGAGAATTTTAGCGACGTGGAAGATCTTGGACGGGCATTGTCTTTATCCCTTTATCCTTGAATGACGACGGTGGTAACAAAATGACGTTTTATCTCACGTAAATTTAATTACCTTGATGTTTATGATTTCAGTAGAAAATTTGCAAACAAAAACTGTCAGTCGTTAAAAGGAGTGTTTCTTTTCACCCGACGTGCGATCAAGTCGGTCGTAAGTGCGGATTTTTCTGTAGGGACCCATGAAAACATTTACAAAAGGCCCCAAAAGGTCGAGTATAGTTGCCACTCGGCCAGTACAGTGCCAATTATACTCGACGACTGGCCAACGATCATTATCAGTACTGGGCGATGGTTGGAGAAAATCCGAAATGTTACATGGGTCCTACAGTTGGCAAACAGCGTCAGCCTAGCAAACCCAATACTGGACTAGCGCTGGTAGCTTTCTAGTTGCCAGTAATCGCTGCAAACGTAGGTTGAGAATTGGTTAATACAGATGACCAGAGTTCGGATCTAGAGCGGCGTACCAAAGGTTGGGTACAGTTTAAGGCCAATGTTGGCTGAAGGTTGGTTGTCGGTGATGCCCCAATGTTCAATTTAACCACGGGTTACTCATCGGTCAACAAAACCGGCAGAACGTTGGCCTTGTGGTTGGGTACCATCGGTTGGGCCCCGATTGCCACCCCGAGCGTTGGTTTTATTGTAAGCGTCGGCAATTTTTTCACGGGGAGTATATCAGAAAGGCGCTTTTCTCCCACTGGTGCAATGAAGCAAGGCATTGCTTTTGAATTGCTACATTTCATCATTGAGATGTAAGCCACTTCCCGCACGCTAAACCTCAAACGCTCTTCCGAGGTAAGTATTGCGAGCAAACTTTAGCTCGACAAGGTGATTTCTTAGTATTCGCTGTCCTTTTTACCATTGTCTTGCCTTGCTTGCAAAATTATTGTATTTCTATGATCGCAATACTGTCGAATAACTTTTTTCTCCTTCGCAAAGGATTGGTGAAATACGCAAGAAATTTTTACCGATAGTAATGCACATATAATCGGTGTGCGACTCCGGCGATCTCCCGTGAAAATTTTGACCACACGTTGTTCATATCATTATTTATGTTTGAGTGACTTTTCAGAACAGTCCACTATTTAGATTGAGAGATAATGGGTTTTTAAACTACACCTTTTAACACTGCAGGGTCTGCATTGACCGAAAGTCGGGTCACATAACTCGTCGTAACATTCCATTGTATTTATACATTTTGAAAATAAATTATGTTTAGATAGCAAACTAGTTAGGGAAAGCGTGAAAAAAGTTTCGATTGCCTTTACTATTCAGTTTTGCTGAAAACGTTCAGTAAAGACAGAACAATTCTCCGTAAAAAATATTTGTCCCCTGTAATAAGAAGACATATGGAAACACCGAAGAACAGTATCATTCAATATTTCGAGAAAACAAAATAATGATCGTGTTTCGAAAGTTAAAAACTTTTATCATAAAAAAAATAGTTGCGTTATAAATATTAATATTTTATAATGTTTATGTTGTCTTCATTAACAAATAAAAGTGTTGGTTAATAAGTAACTAATGAAAACTTTGTTCAATTAAAAATTAATGCCAAATAAAAATGTTGGTTGCAGTATTATTTTAAATATGTCGCGAAAACTTACGTCATTGGATACGTGGATCGATGCGCTGTTGCCATATGTTTTATTAGAGGGGACAATGGTTTTTGCGGATAATTATTTTGTCTAAATTTTAATGTAGACCTTGCAGTGTCAAAAGTTGCAATTTTAAAACCCATTATCTCCCAATCTAAATACCCAGGTAGGAAATTAAAAGGCTGACGATGGAAACAAGCTTGTGCGAGCCTTGTTTCACCGAGCCTGAGTGAGACAGACCTGGCCCAGGTTTCATTGCATCGTTTGGAGCAGCCTGGAACCAAGACTGGCTGCTTAGCCTAAACTCAGGGTTATTTCAAGCTTCATTCAGCCGGTGAATTTTGAGGCTGAAAAATCAAGGCTGGATGCAGGCTTGTTTCAGGTTGTGATAAAATAAAATAAGTTTAAAATAATATTTTTTCTGTACTTTTATGAAAAAAAAATTTAGCAATAAATTTGTCGGTTGCGAAGGCACGAAAAACGAAAGCGAAGGAGGCAGCTCAGAACATTTAAACATATGCTCTTATCGATATTTATGAGGTACACAAAAAAGTATATACGAAAATAAAAGTACGCAATAAAATGAAGTATTGTTTTTTAAAATATTTTTTATATATATTTTGTAACAAATAATATAACAAATAATAAATATATATAATAAATCAAATGAATTCTTTACAAATTTATTAAATTTACCCCAATGTAGAATATAGAAAACTAAAAACAGGCCTCATATAGCCTCGGGAAGAGTTTGGGAAAAGCCTGGTCATAAATGCTCGTGAAGGCTTCATTAAGGCTCGTTTTGAGCCTTGTTGTTTCGTTGTTTCAGGCTTAGTACAGGCTTTTCTACCAGCCTTTGGTCAAGCCTGTGTGCAAGAGCCTGAAACCGCGTTATCATTCAGAGGTTCAGCTAGGCCTGAAATCAGGCTGGTGCTCAGCCTGAATTAAAAAATGTGAGCCTTGTTTCAGAGCTTGGCGAGCCCTTTTTTCATCGTTAATTCCTACCTGGGTAGTCGACTGATCTGAAATTTCACTCAAACATGCATAATGATATGAATAATGTCTGGTTAAGATTTGAACAAAGTCTATAGAAATCAAGCGCGCGCGCTCGTTCTACCTCAAATGCGATACAATAGTGATTAAGGAAAAACGTGGCTACAGATAATCTTCTCTTAGAGGGCTGTCACGGATTAGAGAAGTGAAAAGTGCACAAGATGGGAACGTAAACGCTCAAAAAGGGATACAATGAATCGTTGGAAATAAATTTCAAAAATAAAATACATGTCGCATCAGCCATGAAAAATCTTGCTTTATCTTTTATCGACTAACCCTGGTATAAAGATATAGTAGGAACGTGAATCGTGTTTTCCAATAGGAGAGCTGGGAAAAGTTGATGCCGGATTCGCGTGCTACGAAACCGTTAAATAAGTCTCGGTAATGTCCAATATTCGCGTTTTCTCGCCTCACGTATATAACGCAGCCACCCTCGACATGAGTTTCTGCCCCCTACTCTAGAGATCCATTGTACTCCTCTACGTGAAACAACCTATTTTGCCACCTAGACCCAAATGTGTGTGCTTTTATTATTTATTAACGACCTCGCACCAAGATGCGGAGCTCGAACATTTTCTCGCTCTTCAATCTCCTTGATTTATCGTTCCATATGGGTATTGTATCAAGTATACATGGTCTAAAGGCCCTCGGAAAACTCACAAAATACGAGAACGATTAGTAGTATGATGATAGATGGGAGATGCGTCGCAATCATGTTGCTATAACTGCTGATTTTTTTATTTGGACATTGAAAACCAGCAATTTATATACTTTTTATAAATTCAGATCGAAATTCCGTTCATAACGTAAATATGGTATTGACTATACTTCTATTGAATTCTCATCCTATGAAAAATGCAAAGTTGAATCGGTGTTTTTTCCGCAAAGGACTGAAAATATAAATCCGATTTTGTCTCAAAGTTCAATTCATTTAAAAGTATTTCCCAGACGAAAGATCTTTAATTAATTTATTTCGTTATGCTTCTAATATATGAACATGGATGTAGACAAAACTAGATGGAGTTTGCCACGAAACTCAGCATTATATAACTACAAAAAACGCATCGTTTTAAATTATTCAGTCATTATTAGAATACCTTAGTTCCATATATCAATGTATACCGTAGTTACAAAAATGTTATACCAACCGTGCAACCCAAACAATTGGTTGGGCTTGGATTGAGGAAACCAACAAGCAGCACCATAAAGCAACGAGGCTGAGGCTAATGAGACGGCTGCAGCTGAATAAATCCCTGAATCCGAAGGAATACTCGATCCTGGTATCGTTCCATCAGGCTCGCCAAAATAAATATCAGAGTTCTGACGACTCGTTCCATAGAAAGTATCCTCATGTATTCCCACTTTGAAAAATGTAAAGTCACATGTTAGAAATTACCGACGGCGGCTGGTACGTGATCAACGTATGGGTTTTTATATTTTTAATATAACTATATTTACGTTGGTGCTGTATAGAATTTTTAAGTGTATTGTTCATTTGATCAAAAACACCACTCGACATTTACGTATACTTGATTTATAGGCAATTGCAACCAACATATGCAAGTTAACTCTTAGTTTCAACAAAATCGTTCAATCAGCAAACATTTTTTCTGAGTGAATAAACATTCAAGATCGACTCCTGGTTTTTTCCTGATAACCTTGAAGCATTCATTTACAATGCGTTGCACTCTAATTGTAATTTGACAGCTGAAATATGGGACGAAAAAAATTCGAGACAGAAAGAAATCCAATCGATCTATAAAAACCTGTGTAATATTCAAGGTATTGTGAAAAATGTATACGCCTGTCAATTTCCAGTACTGAGTTGGAACGATTGAGGATAATCGAACGGTTCACCGATGGACGCTGAAGAATACTGACGTTTTTTCAGACGTAAATATGCCCAGTAAAAACTCATCTTTAAAGTCTTCATAAGGTTCGTTTTATCATTTTCAAGAATAAGCCTACTGAAATTGCGGCAAATAATTTCCTTTAAAAAAATCGTGAATTAAACTGGGATTTCAGCGCCTTGGCCGCTGTTGATACGACTGCAAGCGACATTAAATGCGGTTTGTCACGATTTTGCATGAAACGGTTGCCTTATAAAACTGCTACTTATGAAAACATCGAAGTTGAACCTTTCTTGGACGTACCTACGTTTTGAAAAATCCCTATCCTTTAATAATTACCTAACAAACACTTTGATTTTAGTATTTGAATTCGAAATTTGTATTGCTCGTATGTTGTTAAAGTCAACGACATTTAAAAGGCTTCTCCATGAAAACACCATCGCAAAAAAAACGCCAAATACGGCGGTACTTTATGCTTGTGCATCCTTTTCGACATATTTTTCTTTGAGAAAGTGAAAGGTAAGTACTTACAGTGTCGATTTGAAGAAATAATTGTACCGGTGGACGGACGATTCTGACTCAGTAATGGTGTAACTGCCGTCGGACGAACCAACAAATTCGAACAAGGTGCCGTTTCGTCACTTGAATATTTTCCATCGTAATTGGTGGTCGTCTTATTACGTGCCAAAATATTCTCGATCGAGAAGGGAATCGGTAAGACCATAGAATTATTCGTCTTATGATTGTCCACGATTTCAGGAATTCTCCTGCTCTCGTTATTCTCGCTTACTGCCGAATCAGATAGATATCCGGTTTTCTCTTCGCGAGAAGGCGATTTTGACATCGCACCACTGCCATTGCGACGTGCATTTTTTTCGTACATTTTTATCGCTTCTCCGACCTGTTTTTCACTTTCAAAATCGTTCACCATATCCATCTGAGATAGAGTCATTTGGAATAGCTTTGAATTACGTACAATATTTATGTTCTTGAAAAAATGGAGAACGAATTTCGCCTATAAAAAAGGAGTGCATTTTTAAATAAGTTGAAGTTTCTTTTATTAAACCCAAGATCAACTATAATGCATCTTTCTATAATATTCGCTGTTGGTATTAATTAAAATTTTCCATCACATCAGTTATCAAATGAGACACACTTTTTTATAGAGCAAAATCAACGTCAGGCCAATTAAAAAAAAATGATAAACGCCCGGACAGAAGCAAAACACACTTCCTGATACGAGAGATCAACGGAATCAAATCAACGTGAGCACGGCTAATCTTTGACTAATCTCTTTCTCTCGGTCAAGAGATGAAAATAGCTTGTAGAAAATCCTCGAACGTATATAACAGGTGGGGCACGTGTCGCGGTCCTTCCTAAGGGAAAACTCCCCTCTCGGATTCATATCCCCCACCACCTCTAAATCAGATAAGGCGCATCTCACACCTCTCCGCCTCTCAACGCTGCAAGACCAACGTCGTGGGCGTTGTACTCATTTTTATTTCTCTCACACGCTGGAGAACGGATTCAAAGTGTTTTCAAATCCGCTCGCGTTTCATGAAATCCTTGTCATTTTCTCCTTATCATCAGGAGCATATTCATATACTATTTTTATTAGGCTGGAATTTTATATGCGTTTCTAATATGCACGTATTTTCAAATTTCGATTACATTTCACCAAAGGAATCATTCAAATATTTTGTACTAGCTGCTGTACCAGGCTCCGCTCGGGTGCAAGTCGAACGCGAGGTGGCCCGAGTTCGCCCACGCACATTTACGCGGTCAATTTTCTACCGCACGTCTCACATTTTTGTTAATTGCTCGGCCTCCGATAACCATTCGTGATGATACCCGGCTTAAAACCTGCGCCGGAAAATACACTATATACTGGTGAAACCCACATCCAAATTGGACCATTGATTCCGAAGTTTATCTAGCACGGGCAAACCGACAGCCTCCGCCGTTTATCATTTTTTTAAATAATATATGTATACGCAGTCGACCCTTAGTGAATTTCCATATTTTGTAATATTTATGACTCATTCAACGCTTAATTCATTTTGATTTAGTTTTATTTCTGTTCATTCATTATTTTTACCCAAACATCCGCATTTTATCTGGGATTAGCTGTTGAACGTATGTATTTGTAAAAAAAAATTAATTATGCTGAATACTCTATTAAGGTAGATGGCCCAGTAATCGTCACCTTACGCAGATCGCTTGACTTTGCAAATTTATATAGCTCAACTAGGAAAGTGAATAAAAGTTATTTTAAGTCGTTCTTAATCAGTTTTTTCTTACGAAGAAGAAGGTCGTTGTGAAACTCCCGTGGCTGGTAGAGTTTTCGAGAAAATATTTCGTAAAGGTTATAAGACGCTTTCGTCATGAATGACGAAAATTCGTCATGAATGAATTTATTTATTTAAAAAAAACCGAACCGATTAGTTTATTTGAACGTTTAAAAAAAAATCGCGAAAATCAGTGATTTTTCGGAGGGTCACACTGAGACGATCCCTTAAGTTGGAACACCGATATTAAATATTGACCTGAATGTAAATCAAGAAAAGAAATTCTTATTTTATAATGATATGCTAATTAGCCTTGAAAAATAGTTTCATATTTATTCGCGGTCTTGTTATAACAATTGAACGTAAGCTAATTTGCAAAATTTCGACCCTCCCTTGCCTTCAATACCATATGATTACAAGTTTACTATTTATTGATCATCTCTTTAGAGTGATGAAAAATTAATGTACAGCAAATTTGATAAGCAATTTAAAAAAGTTGAATAGTCAGTTGTCGAAAAAACTGCAAACCCGAAACCCGAAAAGTACACACTGAGTTTAAGAGACCCGACAGAATTAAGCAGTAGAAACTTTCATACGCTTTAACAGCTCTGCATAAGCTTGGGGCCTAAAGAACTGGTTGATTTTCAAGATTTTTTTCTATAGGGTGTCGAGACCGGGATTGTACACACGGTTGAAACATAATCTTTACAAGTTTAAGGTTTTTATTGAAAAATATTGTTAAACAATGAAGTCATTATTATTTGAACTAAGTGCCGCCGTTGCTGCGTGGCCAATCGATGTAGCCGATTCTGGCAACTAGGGTGATTGGAAATAAAAAATAAAAATACATATTTTTGCTGTAATAATTTTAAAAGTTTCGGATGACCGGATACTTTTTATTAAATGATAAAAGCACAAAAATAGTTTCGAAAAAAAAATACAAAAGAAAAAAAGTAGTAAGGGCAGTAGGATGGTTCGCCGTAACGCAGTGGGCGTCTGCTCCTCACAAAAATCCTCATTACTCAGTTATTTTTTAAAAAATTTACAAAATCTTTGCTGCAAAGTAAAAACTTTCCTTAAACAATAAAAAAAAATAGTCTTCGCATTTGAAGCTTTTCCAACCTCTCAAATGGCTTTTTTCGAAACGCCACAAAACACACAAATACTTCGTTTCGACATATGTATCCTCAGGAGTCGCCGCTTCGATTCGAAAAAAAAACTTCTAAATAAAAGTTGTTCTGCGGAAAATATACCAAAAACTAAACACAACGGACAAAAAATACGATTGATGATCAAAAGTAGGTATTCCAAAAACAGCCATTGGTTGTGAAGCGCGCATGCTTCTTCCTTCAGTGAACGCCCCGTTTTATGTACACCTACTCGTATGTAGGTATATGGACATAGGCATTCGTGCTGCGATACATAGGACCTTCCTTTTACCTCATCCCCTCAACACGTCTTTTCACCACTCACCCTTTAAACGTTCTCTGTGGTAATCTACAATATTGTATATAAAAGCCTTGATCGTTCGGAGAGCTCCTTTCGCACCTAGAAAGGCTGCCATGTGAGGCAAGAATATTAGTCGATGGTCCATACACTGACCAAATTTACATTATATTCCATTCGACGCGACGCCTATAGAATACTTCTCGAACATATTCAGTGCCAAATCAATAGGAAATTCCTCATGAATATTTTTAACCAGGCACTGCAATGTTTTGTCTCGTATTTGTTTTAATTCGGTGTAAGTGCGTATTTATTACGCGATTGCCCAGGTAGGAAATCAAAAGGCTGACGATGGAAACAAGCTTGTGCGAGCCTTGTTTCACCGAGCCTGAGTGAGACAGACCTGGCCCAGGTTTCATTGCATCGTTTGGAGCAGCCTGGAACCAAGACTGGCTGCTTAGCCTAAACTCAGGGTTATTTCAAGCTTCATTCAGCTGGTGAATTTTGAGGCTGAAAAATCAAGGCTGGATGCAGGCTTGTTTCAGGTTGTGATAAAATAAAATAAGTTTAAAATAATATTTTTTCTGTACTTTTATGAAAAAAAAATTTAACAATAAATTTGTCGGGTGCGAAGGCACGAAAAACGAAAGCGAAGGAGGCAGCTCAGAACATTTAAACATATGCTCTTATCGATATTTATGAGGTACACAAAAAAGTATATACGAAAATAAAAGTACGCAATAAAATAAAGTTTTGTTTTTTTTAAATATTTTTTATATATATTTTGTAACAAATAATATAACAAATAATAAATATATATAACAAATCAAATGAATTCTTTACAAATGTATTAAATTTACCCCAATGTAGAATATAGAAAACTAAAAACAGGCCTCATATAGCCTCGGGAAGAGTTTGGGAAAAGCCTGGTCATAAATGCTTGTGAAGGCTTCATTAAGGCTCGTTTTGAGTCTTGTTTTGTCGTTTCAGGCTTAGTACAGGCTTTTCTACCAGCCTTTGGTCAAGCCTGTGTGCAAGAGCCTGAAACCGCGTTATCATTCAGAGGTTCAGCTAGGCCTGAAATCAGGCTGGTGCTCAGCCTGAATTAAAAAATGTGAGCCTTGTTTCAGAGCTTGGCGAGCCCTTTTTTCATCGTCAATTCCTACCTGGGTGATAATTCTTTAACACCGTTATCTCAGATAAAAATAAATACGGATGTGACGTAGCTCCAGCTGTACACGGATGTAAGTACACGTATGTGTCGTGTGTGTATAACCTGTAGCCCGAGATGTATTCCTCGACAAAACGCAACGTAGCTCCGAAACTGGGAAATGAACGTGGAACCGGCTGTATTCGTATACGCTTTTCGCAGTTTACCTATGCCCATGAGAGAAATGTCTTGGTGAATGGAATATAAAAGAGGAAGCCGGCTGCGACCGCAAAGTGGGGAAAAATGGCAAGGGCACGTAACGGCAAAAGACCCCGTATAGATGGAACAGTTAAAACAAATTTGATTAATAGATTAAGAAATAGATGCACTGTTGCACGATTTTGTTTACAAGACATGAAATCGTTGCAATCATTTTCAATGGTCCATTATTCTGCCTTTCTCCGTATTGTTAAAATTACACTCATAAATAGCGGGAAATAAAGGTCTAACCATACATGAAAAAAACATTGCTGAGTTAAAGTTTGTTCTTGAACAACATTCTAATTAACAGCACTTTAACGAATCACCTTCCCTTATAAGATATTGGCCCATTCAACAAAGCAAATGCTAAATTCAAGCCATGCTCAATAACGTACTGAAATTCACGTTTTTTTTTATTAACGAAGTGTATGAAGTTTTGAATGAGTGTATAAATTCTTCATCCCTACTACCGTCTTTGTTGTCGGCTCCGAACATCCGAATTACTTTCAACTTGTTTAGAAAACACTTTAACATGCATTTCACATGTTTTACAATACCTACCAACGACTGGGGAGTAACGTCCGCTATTAAAAACCAAAGGACGGATTCAATTTATAGTAGAGCCTTTAAGGCGGTGTGAAAAGCGTGCCAACATGCATTTTCAATGTGAGGAAAGCCCACACATCACGCAGCAAGAATACGGTGTTGAATTTCTTCTCTCCCTTCGGGACCAATACCAAACATGCCGTGAACGAGAAGCGTTGTCAAGCTTCGGCTTCGGCGCGTCGTCCATCTCCTTCCAACACGAACACACACACACACACACACACACACACACACACACACACACACGCGCGCGCGCGCGCACACACACAACAGACAGACGTACGCATCCAAACATAAAATAGTATCGCCCGTATATACATATACACATATAGTACCGTAACCACTCTCCGCAGATATTAGACAGATGAGTGAGTTCCCAGGGGAACAAAGGCCCCATTATCATCCCTGTATTCAGTGCCCCCTGTATACCGGCTCATACTCCCAAACACGCAACCCCGGTGCATAAAAGATTCATAAGAGTGTTGTAAGTGGTTTTTAATAAACATATTTAATCATACCTCTCACGTTTCCCTTTACTCTTACCGTCTAATACGCTTATACTACGTGATTCGATTAAAATTTTCCAACGTATATTTTGCTTCCTCATGATAGGGGATGATAAACATTTTTAAATGCTCACGCACCGATACCCTCCACAACACGCAGAACATTTCACAACGCACTACATGTCGAGTTTCAGGGAATTGTTTCTAATTCACATGCATTCTTATCGGCTGAAAATCACGATAATTTTTATCTATATAGTAGTTAAAAATGATAGTAGTAAATGGTAATAACATCAACAATAATGAAGGCAGAAAATTAATTCCGAAGTGTGATGCAACGGAATCAAAATTTAATTTCCACTTGCGCTGGTTTAGAAACAAACATTTGATTCGTCATTTTGAACCTCCATTTCGTTGCTTATCAATACAGACCTTCTATTCTAACCCTCAAAAGTCAGATGTACTTTCACCTAAAAAATTTGACAGCTTTTGAAAAAGCAATCAAAACCATTTCGCATCATGCATACCGTAGGTTATTATGTACGCAGATTCAATACCTCATTCAAATAGAATTTGGGTAACATTAGTTATTCAATACGCATCGATTACTATCAACATTTGCCATAAAACATTTTTCCGGTAGTGTCGCAAATATAACAGATATATGTTATGAATTAATGCAAGCATCTGTAATGATGGAAGAAAAAGGCCAGACAACGCTCTAACATGAAAGCTAGAAAATAGACTATCGGCGAAGCGCTCGTGTAATAAGAAAAGAGTTAATCCGATATCGGCTCGACAGATGTTTTGTCAGTTCAAAGATGTAGGAAGGGAGCAACGCCCGCGTATTAATTTACTGGGAAAAAAATGTATACTGAAAGTTCTTACACCACGTACCAGAATGCTGGTCAATTGTCTTTTTCTTGGAAATCCTCATAAATGCTTTCTAAACAACTTTAATTTAAAGTGCAGTCACCAGCCAAGTTGTAGTAGTCTGAGGCGTGAAAACGTGGCGTGCCAGTTTTATTTTAGCAATAGTTTTCGTACATGGTTTATTAAAATGATCGAGGGATTAAGAGTTATTCCGAATCATCTAAGTTTGTGAATGACGCCGTCAACTCACAGGCACGACATTATAATTTTTCATAGTCATAGAATTTGAAATGCAGAAATAATCTAAGGAGATTGTAGATAAAACCATAACTAAAGTGGCCTTTAGATTTAAATATTCAACCTGAAGCACACAGTCTAAATAAGATTCATGAAGAAAAGGGCGTACTCTTGTAAATGAATATATATAATTATAATTATATAATTATATATTTCCCTTTGTGCAAATACCAATATACTCCATCATTGGGTATTGTATTGGGTGGTGAACTTAATACCTGCTGTTTTTTCGTTACTAAAGTTGATTTGTTTTCAAGGAAAGATGGCTGAACTAAGATCCAATTATTCTCCTGCATTTTCTCCTAAGGTTTTCCATCTCTTAGGTAGCAGTGCAACCCCTCAATGGTAGATCGCGATGTCGTTCGGAGCGATGCACCCATTCTTAGACTTATTCGTAAGTGGAGACGTGTGTGTCCGTAAATGCGTGCTGCACCGACCGAAGAGATGATGATCCAGCGATACCAAGTCTAGAGAGTACGCTGGATGCAGGGGGACTTTCAGTCCAAGGTCTAAAACTTGGTCCATGTTGCTTTTCGCAACATGCGGTCGAGCATTCTCATGCAAAAGAATAAATTTACGTCGACTGTTAGCTCCGGCTGGTGTCTTTCGCATAAACTCTTCACTCGATCGGCATAATGATTGTTGGTAGCGACCAATGATAACGGTTTCATTTGCATGCAAGAGTTCGTAATACAATACACCTTCTTGATCCCACCAAATACAGAGCAAGGTCTTATTCAACGTTATAGTGGAAGGTTGGCCGAAGTCCACTTATTATGCCTTCCACTTCGTATCATAAAATAAATCCATTTTTCATCGTCCCATTTTCACTCGAATGGTAATATACACGAAAGCGAAAAATAGGTTTTTGTTATTACTTTGGATCAATTACACGAATATCGTCTTTTTTGCTTCTCCATATCTAAAGAAATATATTTTCTATTGCGTACGATCGATTTTACCAAATCCATATTTTTGGCTTGTCGATACATAAATAAATGAATTGAATTTCGCGCCTTTTCCTCCGAGATCAATGTGTAGTACCACTTTCGATGTGCGGACCGCGCCACAAATTTTCAATAGTCAGACGTCTTCTGAGCGGTCCAGCTCCTCGCTCCGACTCAGTCGTGCTATGGAAATGTCGTAGACTCGCGGTTTGGTCCGCAACCAGATCGCGAAGTCAATTCACCTGGAAGGAAAAAACGATGTCTTGCAAGGCGATTGTCTCTCCCAATACAAAATCCTGTGTCCCGATTAACCAATGGGACATTCGTCGTTAAGACGATATATATATATATATATATACACACAGCTTCTGCTGTGTCGGTCTAACCAACAACGGTGTCTTTGACTCGCGACACGGTCCAACCGCGTCGCGACCATAGGATCATCCGGATCATCCAGGGGGGATCGAGAATAGAGCTGCTACGAATATTTGGCTACTATTTGGTATTCCGTCATTTTTTTGTATTCGGTATTTGGCCGAATACTGCGTACTATTCGGCCAAATACTGAATACCTAAGCATAAAAGAACCGCACATATTACTAAAAAATGAATCTTTTCAATAACAAATGTACACATGTCATATTTAAAATTTATCAGTGGTAAGTTATAATGAATAAAAACAATTTTTTCAGCATTTGTTGATAGCAAACGATAGCGCTTTTCCTCGTAGATAATACCTGCTTCTGAAAATAACCTCTCACTAGATACACTACTGGCAGGGAACAATAGATAAATCTTAGCGAATTTTGTCAAGCTTCGATACTGTTTTGCGTTTGCTACTTGTAAGGGCTTGCCGTCCCGCAGTAGGAGAAAAGCCCAAAAACCTGGCCAAAACCTCAAATGACCTTTGACGGGAATGAAAATTGGCTTACAGGGGTTTTCAAGGTCGCTGATTACGAATCTGAAAGCCAAATTATCGTAAACAAAATGGCCGATCCAATATGGCTGACATGAATGTTAAAAAGTTGCCAGATGTCGACAAAAATTGGTATTTACGGGTTTTCAAGGTCGCTGATTACGAATCCGCAAGCCAAATTATCGTAAAAAAAATGGCCGATCCAATATGGCCGACATGAACGTTAAAAAGTTACCAGATGTTGACAAAAATTGGTATATACGGGTTTTCAAGGTCGCTGATTACCAATCCGATATCTATTGTTTATAACTTGCAACAAAGAGCTTACAGCAAATTGTTATAAACAAAATGGCCGAGTATCCTGCTAAATAGATAAATTAATATATTTAAAAAAATCATCATAATAAAATAAACGTGAACAGTGTATTCTACGCAATTATTATTTTTATTTCCAAAATACATACGGAACGTTTCAAAAATAGAAAATTTTATTCTTAATCAAAATCGTAATCGGAGTCGGAGTCGGAGTCAGAATCATTATCCGAGTTTGTATCTATTACAACTCCCGGCACGGCTTCAATCTCGGCGCAAAATTCGTCTCTATATATATATATATATATATATTCAAATATTTTATTTGAATGTTATAACATTTCATTCATATTTAAGAAATTTTTATGTGGTTGATTTTAATATGTATATATATATGCATACGTATATATCATAATTAAATCACAGAAAATTTATATATATATATATACACATACATATATATTAAAATAATTTATTTCAAGCGTATAACAGCCGTCTTGTCCGTTATGATGCTACTTCACCCATTCTCAGGTAGAGGCGCAGAGGCTGCTCAATAGTGCCGCGTGCACGCTCGGCTACCGCACGATGCGAAAAAAATCATAACGGACAAGACGCACGTTTTCCGCAGGTAACTCTTGTAAATTTCGAAAGCTTATACATTAAACTAAAGGCCGAGACTAGGAGCTTTGCAAAATGTGACAAAATATATAACTTTCCGGACCGTTGAAAATATAAGTTTTCAAAATTATTCAATTTTATTTATGCCGAAGGCTATACTACATTTCAATCATTTATACATAAACTTTAGATTCAACCGATGTAAAAACATGTTCTACATACCTCCAGAAGTCGTATCCATGTTGCAGAATTGAAATTAAACCCGTCACTTTAAAGTTATGGGTTTTTGAAGTCAGTGTTATTTTCGTCTGTTCAGCGCGTGACACGTACACTCTTCACGAACACTAACTGCCAACTGACGCTGCGGCGCAGGTATACACTTAAAGGGCTTTCCCTTCCACAATAGAATGCAGTTACTAGTCCTCTACCTGAATGACTACTCAACTGACCCTATTTCGAAAATTTATTTTTTGGGGTTTTGGCCAGGTTTTTGGGCTTTTCTCCTACTGTGCGTCCGATCTAGGCGAACAGTTTTCAAATAAAAATCAATCTCATTTACAATAGCACTTTTCGCCATAACCTCATCTTGCATATATCTGTAGCTGTAACGATTTCCTCAAAACAATTACAAAAACTGTCATCTATTTCAATAGTTGTATAATTGTCATTAGTGTTTTTTTTCCTTCTTACTGGGTGAAGAATAATCATCATCCATACTGCTAGATTCATCACAACTGATTTTCAGAGCAGCTGAAAGAATTTTTTGTCTTGTCCTTTCCGTTTAAAATAATCCCAGCAAACTAGTCTTGAATCGTGGGTCAAGAAAAGGGCATACAGATATTTATAATTCTCATCGTATTCAACCCGTTTTTCAAGCTCATCTTTTAGCGAAGATCTCAATCTCAATAAGTTCGGTGTTGTATCTACAGTATTTTCGTTTGTCAAGTATTTCAACTATGTGACAACATGTGGAATCACTTCAGAGATTCAGGGAACACCTAAGCTAGTTATTTTAGTAACCTTTTCAAACGGTTTGAGGAGTTTGATGCATTGCTCCATCAACTTCCACTGTGACGATGTCGAATTGTTGAAAGATTCGAGATCTGTTATGTACAAAGACAGCTTGTTTTTGTTCTAGTAATCGATCCATTAAATAATACGTAGAATTCCAGCGAGTGCTAACATCTTGTACTAGTTGGTGGTTGCGCTAAGTTAAGTTCTGGGCGACCGGATTTCAACTTTTGTTGTGCTTTACCAGAATGGGTAACGATTCGTCTCGCAGCAGCTGCCATCTGCAGTACCCCTGCTTGGGACTTCAGCGATTCCTCGACAGCTCGTTGCAGTGAATGAATTAAAAACTTGGCAGAATCATATTCTTCGACTCGTACACCATTTATCATATTGGCTCCCCGGCCATGGACAAGTAAATGGGTCTTCCTCTGAGGAATATTCCATCTTTCTGCAAGATTGTCACCAGTATGTGTTTTTGCGAGATTAAAGTCGGACGATTCGCGACAGCAGGTTCGTCGTGGTAGTCGATACAAAAAAAAATCGAGCAGGCGCTGGGGTCGTTTTGATCTCCATGTGACATGCACGAATATTTTTTCGTAAGAAGTGGTATTTTTTTCTGCGTGAGATCACTCTACGTTATGTAAATATGAATATGAGAAGGGTAAAAAATGCTGTCCAGTTTATTTGAATAGCAGTAAAACCTCGTTTATCCGACCTTCGATTAACCGACGTTCCGCATTAGCCGAGTCACCCCACTCACCCAGGTCCTCCGCATTATCCGAGGTGTATCCTCGGATAATACGGAGAAGAATCTGCTATGCCTATGCGTAAAGTAGTCCTATACATGTGTGTTTTCTGTATTATTCCAGATTTCACTTATCCTAGCTACGCTGTCCCCATATTACCTCGGATAAGCGAGGTTCTACTGTACTCCGAAATGCGAATTCTTTGCGACGTCCGCCTACATCATGTAAAACTCATTACAATACTACCTGGAAAACTATAAACCCATTGAGAATGTGCGACAAGCACAGAGTTTTGATCTATGTCGACTGTGGGGGGACAAACTTTATTTATTTACGATTTATATATATATATATATATATATATATATATATATATATATATATATATATATTGAGACTTACAGGTCCGTCACACAATTAAATAACCCCCACCACGTAGTTAAATAGCAACCGACTTCGTGATGGAAGTAAGAGAGGGGGGAATAACCGACGGAAACAAAAACTCAAGGGCAATTAGAAGATCCACAGAAAAACAAAACAATAAGCGAACGGAAAGACAGTGAAGAGAAAAACAAGAAAAGGAACAAAAACAGTAAGATTTATAGACAGTAGGAAGGAATTAACAATAACAAAAGGTAAGGGAAGGGGAAAGTCAAAGGCGGCACACCAAAGCGAAAATGGAAACACTGCAAAACAAACAAAGGAAACCACACAGAGAGAATAGAGGTAAAATTTATTTAGATAGAAAAAAGGTTAACAGTAAAGGGAATTATGGGTAATGAGTAAGAGAAGGGGTACGAAAAGACGGTAAAGTCTTAGTATATAAGGACGGGAAATTTGGAGGAAAGGCACTAGATTCGATCAGATCATTCACGATCAGGAGACGACTAGGAACCGCGCTACCTGTCACATCATCGAGTCTTTTAAATACTATCAAACGACATCATTAACGCGGACGAACGTATCCAATGTGCAAATTATCACCCGGCGATAGCCGAGAAAAATAACCAACAGCAAAACTCTGAATTATTCACAATGGGAAAATCCCAGAAATGACGAGTAACGGATAACCAAAATGATAGCAGACAGCCAAAGAGGAACGTCGGAGTAACAACCAGCAACAGGTACAACATCCTGTCAGAGCTAGACTCAGATGAAGAGGACCAAATGTCCTGGGTCTCACATCACAGCGTAAAAATCACTAAAGACGAAAAACCTTCACCGATAGTCATAAACAGCGAGCAACTTGACTCTGAAGCCAAAGCCGAAATTCACCTAGACGTACTGAAGAAACACAAGGGCTCCACCCTCAAATTCACTTCAGCAACAATCATAATATATCCGAAGGACAGGGAGGCTTTTAGTCAGATCACCAGTGAGCTGAAAAGTGATCAGCGGAATTTTCACACCTATGCGACACCTAGCCAGAGAGAGAGAGAGAGAGAGAGAGAGGGAGAGGGAGAGAGAGAGATAGAGATAGAGATAGAGATGGAGATGGAGATGGAGATGGAGATGGAGATAGAGATAGAGATAGAGATAGAGATAGAGCTAGAGCTAGAGCTAGAGCTAGAGATAGAGATAGAGATAGACATAGAGATAGAGATAGAGATGGAGATAGAGATAGAGATAGAGATAGAGATAGAGATAGAGATAGAGATAGAGATAGAGATAGAGATAGAGATAGAGATAGAGATAGAGATAGAGATAGAGATAGAGATAGAGATAGAGATAGAGAGAGAGAGAGAGAGAGAGAGAGAGAGAGAGAGAGAGAGAGAGAGAGAGGAGATTCGTTATTAAGGGCCTACGTCTCCTTGACGAAAAATACCCAACGGAGGACTTAACCCATGTAGGCTTCGGGCCAATAAAAGTCAAGCGTATGAGCGCGGGGCGAACACACTATTCGGACCGTGCGTTTTACTTCGCTTCATTCAAAGCCAGTGTCGACGTAAGGAAGCTAAAAAACACAAAATACGTGTGCTCAGTGAACATCAAGTGGGACAAATACAAAAACCCGAAACAAATCTCACAATGCTATCGATGCCGAGGTTTCAACCATGGGACAGCATACTGCTACAGGGAGCCCAGATGCGTGAAATGCATAGGCCACCATCTCACGAAGAACTGCGATAAAGCAGCCAAAGCCAAACCACAATGCATGAACTGCCAAAAAGAACACCCTGCTAACGCAGCCTCCTGCGAAGTGTACCAGCAGCACCTCAAAAGAAAAGAAGAAGCCGGGCGCAGAAATCAGCACTCAAGGCCGCAGCGACAGCCAACGGAGCAAATAAATGACGTCACGTACCCAACGCTCCCAAACCGATCGACGGAGTGCCCCGCCAGGAAAGAGGAAGGGATAATCTAGTCAAAAACGGAACGCAACAGTATCAGCTATAGCAAAATGGTAACTCAGGGCCCAATCCCACGCGTAATTCCAGACAGCGCCAAGCAGCACCCCAGGGACGCTAGAGTCAGAACTAAAAGTAGGCTAGAAACCCAATTCACTTCCCAAATAGATAGAGACATAACAAAACATCACTATGATAATAATCAGTTAGACGAGACTGAAAATCATCACAAGCAACAATGTATAAATAACGACACAAACACTTTTAACAGTATAATCGAAGAAATTCAATATTTCAAAACACACTGTGACATGAATAAGATGCTCGAAATGTTCAGAGAGCTAAACCAACAATTATCTCAATGTACTGATCACATAACCAAATGCCAAGCTTTTTACAATGTCATACTTAAATATGTGTAGCACAACCGCAAAAACCGATAAAAAACTACACATCCTTCATTGGAATGCAAATGGATTGAAAAGAAATCTAGCAGAATTATCTAGCCTAATTAGTAACATGAAGACTGATATAGTACTAGTAACCCAAACCAAACTCAAGTAAAGTCATAAATGTAAAATTCCCGGTTACCAATGCTTTAGAAGAGACACGCCTGGGGACGTAGCTGGAGGGGGAGTAGCAATATATGGCAAAAACAATATTGAGTGCTCCGATCTAAATATAAACACCGTTTCAATAGAAGCGCATGCAATCAAATTAAAAAACAATCTTGTCATAGCAACAATATACGCCAAGCCCCAGACAACTATCATTCATGCGGACTTAAATAAAATATTCAACCAGGCGAACTCAGTTATAGCCGTAGGTGACCATAACGCCAAACATGTAAATTGGCATTGCCATCGAGGAAACAGAAATGGTAGAATCATCCTAAATTACACCAATGTAACTAACACGATAGTACTAGCGCCGGATAACTTCACGTTGTTCCCATACAACCAAGCTCTCCCGAGCGTGGTTGACTTTGCGCTAGTCAAAAATACCAGTCACATCACCGTAGAAACTCTAAATGAGTTGGACTCAGACCATTTACCACTAAAAATCACACTAAGTAATACACACATATAAAAAATAGAGAAACAGTACTAAATTACAAAAAAGAAAACTGGAGAGAATTCGCAAATTTGCTCAACGACAAAATAACGCTACAGCCAACCCTTAGGACTAAAATGACATAGACAAATGTACAACAAACCTCACCAAACTCATAAACGAAACCATACAAGTAACGATTCCCACGACTAAACCCACCAACGTAACTCCCACTCTCTCGGAGAACATCACAAAGTTGGCCAAAACGAGAAATCGTCCTCGTAGACTATACCAAAACACGCATATTCAGCAATATAAAATAATTCAAAATAAGATTTCGAATTTGCTTAGGCAAACGATCAGAGAATATACAAACGAAAAGTGGGAACAAAAATTAAAATCACTAAAAATTCAAGCCAACTCGATTTGGAAAATGGCCAAAGCGTTCACCAAGCAGTCAGAAACCAACATTCCCACACTGCACGGCACGCAAGGCTTAGCGATTAGCAATAAAGATAAAGTCAGTGCGCTGGCGGAACATTTCGAAAAAGTCCACCATTTAACTGAAAATATGAGTAGCAATAGACACTGTGCAGTAGTGAATGCAAAATACAGAGAAATACTCGACAAACAGACATACTAGACATAATCTATGCCTCACCCAGAGAAATTACCCGAACTATCAAAAACACCAGACCCAAAAAGGCACCAGGGCGAGATGGAATACAAAACATCTACCACACAAAGCATAGTTCAACTAACCTATAATTTTAATGCCTGTTTCAAACTCAGCCATTTCCCAACAACTTGGAAGCATGCAAATCTCCTCGCCTTTCCCAAACCAGGAAAAGATAAACTCTTCCCGTGAAATGACTGACCTATAAGTCTGCTTAACACATGCAGTAAAATATTAGAAAAAAATACTCAATCGCCTTAAAAAGCATGAAAGACAAAACAGCCAGCTCAAACAGGAGGAATTCGGTTTCTGTGAGAAACGCAACACGGTGCAACAATTGACTACATTAACAAATCACATAAGCATGCACTTCAACATTAAGACGGAATGACACCTCATCGCGGTCGGTACGGTAGAACAATTATAGATACCCAAAAATCTCTGAAACGGCTTTTCAGATCCCGTCGAAACTTTGCCAAACGACGTCAAATAGATAGACGGACAGCTGTCTACCCCTCAAATGTTCTGGATTTTACTGATGGATAAACTGATAATTATTATTATCATTTTCCGGAAATTTTCCTTTTTCCTATTACCTGAGTGAACGGCAGCGAAGATATTCGGAGAAAATTTGAAGATGAAAAAAATGAGATTTTCGTAAAAAGAACTTGTTCTTATTTTTTTCCGGAACTCTTTCTTTTTCCTATTGAGTGAAAGGCTGCGGAGATATTCGGAGAAAAGTTATAGATGAAAAAAATGAGATTTTCGTAAAAAAAACTTATTACATTTTTTTATCCCTCATAATTCTGAGAAATAATGAATTTCCGAAATTTTTGCAAACAATATTTTCCTTAAGAGGTAACACCACTGTAACGGCCTGCCACGAAGCATTTTAGACAAATAATACTTGGGGTAATTATTAAGCATATATTGCAAAATATTACAAAATGGCGTCACTGCAGCAATTCTTCCGAAGCATGTCGAACCTCTGCGGCACGCAGTATAACTGTGCCAATTTTAATCTTAAAAAAAGATTATTTCAAAAAAAAAGATTATGTTTATTTCAGAAATTGATAATTGCAATACGTTTTTATGTAAAAATTATCAAATTAAGACCACTCAATTCATATACTGTATGTTGCTTTCATGATACTTGTGTATATGATCTTTTCGCAGCTTTATCCCATAATTAATATTGAATACTTAAATAATAAAATTTAAATGCAGTGAAATCACTGCACGTATGTATTTTTTTTTTTTAATATATGTATTCCTCAGAGGCACGGGGTCCTTCCCCTTTTACCATCCCCTCCTTTATTCCTTCCATTCCTTCCGACATTTACAATCTTTCCAGAGTTCCCTACATTCCTTCCAGAGCCCCCCCCCCCCCCCCCAGAGTGTTGACTGCAGCCACTCTTTCTTAAGGGGTTACCCCCACTTGCGATTTTGAAAAAATCGATTTTTTTATTGCATTTTTTGAAGTGCAATTTGAAGTGCAGCTTTTTTTGATGCCCGGAATAGAGGACTCTATGTAAGTTTACAAAAAAAAATATTTTCTTCGTGTAAACTGAAATTGAAACTTTAAACGCGTTTTTCTCAAAATGGCATTTCTGAAGTCGGTGACCAAGATTGCTCGAACACTAATGAACCGATCTCCTTGAAATTTTGCAGGCATATTTAATACATAAAAATGTAGTCTTTAATCGTTCGATTTTTTTTCGAAAAAAATAGCCGTTTTACAGCCAAAAAACGGCCGTTTTTTTTCGTTAAAATCGAACCATTAACTTTAACTGTCCGCCATTTTGTGAAAAATGAATGTTTTTTAAAATCCTTCGATTAAAGACTAGTTTATACTTATATTTGACTAAATCCATCCGCATTTTTTTTTTTCAGATGATCCACTTCGCCGCAATGTTGGTCACCGCAAACCGTGTATATAAAAACATTATTTCATTGACGGCCATTTGCCACTAAACAATGTAATATTTTTCAATAAAAAAATTACTGAAAGTTTTTCAAGATGTGTTCTTTAAGATGGTATATTGATCGATTAAAAAAGTTTTGTAGTTTTCTTTTAAAAAATTCATGAAAAAGGCCTTCTTTGCGCTACAAGTGGGGGTAACGCCTTAATGCACTACTGTATCGCATTTGCACGAGGACCCAGGGAAACTGCGGAAAACCTGGGCCGATACAGGCGCCTATATTTGGCTGAGTTTCAGATGTATTACCATCAGAAACTCAGACAAACTGCTTCCCACTCAGAGGTTGACGCGCAAACCAGTGCACGGGCAAGTGGTCACCGCTCCAAGTATTGGCAGCCTCCAATGCTGCTGAAGTGGAGAGTAGGAGTTTGCACATTTGAAAAATCGATTTTTTGGTATTTTCTTATAGTTAAACATTTCAAGAATATAATCACAAAATTTCAAGTCAATCAGAGCAAAACTCGAAGTTATTGACTATTTACTCCCGCTCCTCTCTGTACTTCTCTAAACTTCAAACGCGTTTTTCTCGAAACCACTTTTTCACAGTCCGTGTTCGATTTATTTCAAACTTGGTACACACTTTCTACATATAAAATACCTCCCCCCAACGGTTAGTTTGAGATTTTTTTTACATTGAGAGGATTTCCACCCCCAAAGTGGCGGAATTTTTCGTGACAAATAGCACTTTTCACTTTACATGACCACCAAAAATTTAGAAATAAAAAAAATTTCAAAGCCCGTTAGGGGGAGGATTTGATGATACTTTGACTAAATTTTAATGGTACTTGATTTCAGATAATTTCTAGCTGAGATATAGTGAACACCGCAAATCGTGTTTTTCCACAGGCGTTCTTGGAAAAGCTTTATCACCGGCTTGTATGTGAATATTTTCGCATACAAATTTCACGGAAAGTTCTTAAAATGAAACTTAACAATGTGCAAAAGGTTTCAATAAATTTACTCTATCCATATAGATGAAAAAAATTCGCAAAAAAGTGTTTTTTTTTCACGCTGAAACCCCTACCCTACCCTTAACTGCTTTGTTTCACCCGCAGTGTGGCTGGTTGCAGCATGTTCTTGAACGAAAATGTCTTCCAAGTGCATGCCGTTCAATTCGTTCCATAAAAAGTTGGTTATCATAATAACGAACGCCATTGACAGTAACCGCATTTCCGGCTGCATTTTCGAAAAAGTAGGACCCAATGACTCCTTCAACCCAAAATCCGCACCAAACAGTGACTCGTGGTGGAAGGACCTTCGTCAACACTTGCACTCACTGCTGCTGTTTTTATTCGACCGATCGGTACGAGGACGCACAGTGGGACGAAACCCCTAAATCGTGGCCATAAATCGAAAAAGTGAAAACTGAGTTCGGGGAATTTTGACTACTGGGTTGGGTAGAGAAATGATTGGTGCATTCAAACCTGGAAGGGTAAGTTTGTCTCTTCTATACCTAGCTCGCTCTATTAGTTCAAAGTCAGCCTTGGTGCAGTGCACGCGTGTCGCGCAAGAATAGTGAGCAAAAATACCAATCTTTAAAATTCCATATCTCAATAGTGAATCAACCGATTTTAATTCTTCAAAATGGATTATACTCCTGGGGTATGTACAAAACATTTATGTATTAGTTAAATTGAAAAGTCATGTTTATCTGCCTAAAATACGGCTGTGTTCGGTACCCTCGCGAAAACGATATGATTTTCGTGACTTCTAGTTTCAAATAGACATAACGTATATTATCGTCCACTATAGGGCCAACTATATATGTTGGGGGCTTTAGGTGAACCTATCAGCTATCGGAAAAACCCAAAAGGGCCAGCGGGCTACTGCGGGAAAATGTAGTTTTGGGTGTTTGAACATAGCCTCAGCGGGAACGAAGCGCGCTACCCCGCGCGGGCAGATGTTCAGGAGGTACGATAGGGAAATAATACCGGTCTTAGCGTATATAGGGTATCCGTAACAAAGTGGTGCCGTTATTTTAGATGCATATTGTTTATGATAAATGTTATTCATGATTTGATTAAAAGAACATTTATTTTTAATCCTATTTATTTATAATCTATTAAATATTATATATAAAATTTATGTATTTTGAGAAAAAATTTAGTTTATTAAATAAGTTTGATGGTACTTTATTCATTATAGTTTACGTTTAATATATCACGTTTTCAAATGCAAATCAGTTTTATATTTCCTGTGGCTTTATTACAGGGTCTAGTACCGACGACGTTTTACTCTATGCACGGAAGGAGGTTTTCGTTATGGTAAGAGGGCATCTAAAGTACACACTTGCCGCTTCATTGGAACACCTTTCAGCAGAAATTTTCAAGAACAGTGGACGTTCGGTGCCTATACGGGACAATATGAAGCAGTCCTTGTCATCCCTGTTCCACACGATGAGAACAAAATGGCAATCAGTCAATAGGCATGAAAATGATTATCACGCGAGAAGCTCGGAACAAGGACATCAGAAGTATCCGAGGAAACTTATCACGAAAGTGTTCAAGATCCAAAAGGATGGAAGATGATTGGAATCAGCTCATGGTAACATCTGATCCGTACATTTCCAGTATCCGTAAGTTGCCACAGAAAAAATCGCGTAGTTTATCTGCGGAAGCTGTAGAATTGTTACTCCCACCTTCAATAACAAGTCAATCTCCAGCAGAAACTGATTCTGAATTCGACGACGAGGAATCTGAGGAGGGAATTGTTTTCTAAAAATATTCTTTCTTTTGTATGTATTAATTTTTCTCAAGTATTACCGAATACATTTTTGGCCATTTTCTGAACAAATAAAATTCTGGTGAATGTTGACCTCATATGCGTAATCAATATCCTCGAGAACCCATCCATCCATACCTATTACCTAAGAAATCTGACGTCATTCTACCACACATTGTTACTGAAATTTTTCACTTCGGTTTCATAATTAGCGACCCCACATACCCCCGAGTAGAGACTTTCACCTGAATTGAATGCGTTTCCGATTTATGGCCGCGATTTCGGGGTTTTGTCCCACTGTAGGACGGCTATTGATTTTCGCGGTCACAATTGAACCACTAACCTCAAATGTTGTGATTAAATTCACCACAGTGTTGCGAGATGGTGCGTTATGATGACCCAAAGACGTGCGGGCTTTTCGAACCGTCTCTGCGAAATGTTCACCATTTTTTTAGCGACGTTTTACAATTTCTATGCGTTGCTCGATCGTGTAATTCTCCATGACTAAAGCTCAATACTTCCTGACGCAATTTAAAAGGTCAGGTAATTTTGCGACACATTTTATATATGACACATAGAGACATCTACATCCGTACAGCGGGTTTCAATACAACCATTTAATATTTTCTCATTCAGGGTTGAAAAAGTTTGAAATCAAGAATTTAATGATCGGCTTACGTCAAAGTTTCGTGAATATAAAATCATCCGTACAAAACCTGACATTTAACCCCTAGCTTCGCAATTTCTGCAAGGGGAGTATAAAAATCTGTACTTATTACATCTTTCGTTATCTCTTCACTATACATCAGTGTTGGGCGTTTTTTGAATTGATGATACTCTAATTACAAATTACAAATGTAATTGGTAATAAGTTAAAAAAATGCTTATTACAATGGTATTTTGTAATTAGTAAAAAAAGGCTAATTACAATGGCATTTTGTAATTAGAAAAAATTTAGTTACAAATTACTATTATAATTTATAATTATAAAAACTGTAAATACAAATTACAAATGTAATTGGGAACGGTTTTTTTCTCTAATTACAAATTACAAATGTAATTAGAATATTTTTTCTTTCTAATTACAAATAATAAATGTAATTAGTCTATTTTTTCTTTCTAATTACAAATAATAAATGTAATTAAAATATTTTTTGTTTCTAATTACAAATAAAAAATGTATTTAGAATATGTTTTTTTTCTAATTACAAATCACAAGTGTAATTAGAGTCAATTTTTTTCCTAATTACAAATGACAAGCGTAATTATAATTAATTTTTCTTCTAATTACAAATCCAATCAGCATCGATTTTTGTTCTTATTACAAGTGACAAATGTAATTGGTATTCATTGTTTTTCATAATTAACAAAATTCAGATTCCTCAAAATTCAGGAATTCAAAATGGCGGATCGAAATACAAAAATGTACGCAATTTACACGATAATGGGTGTACGAGGTCGCTGGTTATGAATCCATCCTGAAATCCATCCTGAAAGACAAAATATTCTCATGACAAAACATCCGCGAGACCAAATCCTAAATCTCGTCCACCACATCAACGGGGTCGTGCGCAAAACACCTTTGTGGGGTGTGTGAGATAAGGGGGTGGGGGCATAATACGAATTTCTTCATTGCACCCAACAAACAAACCCAAGCAAAAAACCCAAACAAACAAACCAAAACAAACAAACTCAAACAGACAAACCCAAACAAACAAACCCAAACAAACAAACCACACCAAACAAATTCAAACATATCCGTCACATATTAATAATTTTCCTTCTTTTTTGTGATGGAATAAATTTCAACAGCATGACTGTACACTTGACATGGAATAAATTTCAACGGTACGACTGTACGCTTTAAACTGTATATAATATCGGCAGATATTTTGTCTTGCGCATATTTTGGCATGAGGATAAAACTCCTTTGTAGGGTGTGTGAGATAGTGGGATGGGGGCGTAATACGAATTTCTTCATTGAACCCAAACAAACAAACCCAAACATATCCGTCACATATTAATAATTTTCCTCCTTTTTATGATAGAATAAATTTCAACGGCATGACTGTACACTGTCACATCCGGAAGGGATGAGAGCATAATATTTTCGTTCCCCTCTTTGTTGCCTATGCCTAGCGCAATAGCACGGGATAAGGGTAAAAAGGGGTAGTGCGTGGGAAAGAGTAGAATTAATGAATTGACACGCTGTTTCGAAATTGAGGGATAATTCGACAGACTCGGTGTACGATTGACACTATGTTATTTATTATAAGATTATTAGACGGTTTGAAGCGATCAGGCCTACGATGAATGATACAAAAAGAAAAGGTAAAGTTAGCTTACATTGGTTGTGTTTGACGCTTGGTCGCTCGCTCGCTCGCTCGCATGGATGTTTATTGTCGCTCGCGTTACAAGGGCCTGGTGCGCTCGCTGGTACAATTGCTGGTAAGACGCTCGCAGGATTTTACGCTGGTCCTGTGTATACTCGACGTGTTTACTACAACGGCTCTACGCGTAGAGAGAAATATGAACGGCGCGCAAGTCGATGAATTGAGATTGACATTCACGGACCGATAATAGAAATTATAAAAGTGACTCGAAATACTTTTGTGACTCGAAAAATGACAGAAAAATGAATCGAGAGAGTTGGAATCTGAATTTGTCGAATTATCGAAATTAGGATCGTTAGAGTTTTTGAAGCGAGGGATCGGAAGTGCTTAGCGCTTGTCAGGGCCCTCAGCTGATTTCGGGGCAATGCCCTCCGCGGGTCGACTAGTGCGTATGGGTCTTACTAATTCGGCCTTCGTCTCGCCGTCGCTACTCTCTGCGTAATTTATGCGTTTACGAATTCGACGCGTAAGGTGTCGAGCTTTGGAGTGCGCGTCTACGCGTTCGGCTGCAGGCGCGTTGGCCTTGACGCTAACGTAGTCGCCACATGATTCGTGCGCTTGTTCTATAGGGCTCTTCGCTTGAGAGCGAGTGACGAGCTTTATATTTTTCTCACGCGAGATGGGGTGGACATCTGCTTGAACAGTAAAGGTCGTTGGATTTTTGTTTTCGGCATTGCTATCACTAGTCTGGTCTAATTTGCGCGCCAAATGTTGTAACGCGATTTTCGAATTTTCGATTATATGCGATGTTGACTTGGAGGTGACGATAGAATTTACGTTCGTTCGCGAATTTGCTTTTGTGATTGAAATTTGATTCGAGTTTTGTTTCATTTTTAGGCCCTTTTTGTCGTTTTGATGTTGAATTGTTTTGGATTTTTCTTTTCCGTTTTGGTTTTGTTTTATTTTGGGTTTTTCTTTTTTGTTTGGATTTTGAATTGTTTTGGATTTTTCTTTTTCGTTTTGATTTTGTTTTATTTTGGGTTTTTCTCTTTCGTTTTGTTTTTGAATCGTATTGGATTTTTCTTTGTCATTTTGGTTTTGTGTTATTTTGCGTTTTTCTTTTCCGTTTGGATTTTGAATTGTTTTGGATTTTTCTTTTTCGTTTTGGGTTTTATTTGTTTTTGATTTTGCTTTTTGTTCCTCGTTTCGATTTTGATTTGGTTTTGATTTAATTTTTTCGTTTTGGTTTTGTTTGGGTTTTTGTTCAATTTTTTTCCTTTTCGTTTGTTTTTGTTTTTGATTTTTCCTCGCTACTGAATTTTTTATTTGATTTTCCTAGCATGTCGCTCTCGTCGGAGTGATGGCAAGGTTTTATTTCGACGTTTTTTGCCGAAGTTTTATGATTGGCCACTTTCGGGCTCTGGATTATCGTAGTTGTCATGCAATCTACGATTGAAATAGAAGGATCACGAGGAATTTGCCTGGAATTTAAGATTGACATGCAATCTGATTTTGGATTAGAATGATCGCGAGAAATTGGTTTAGCATCGCGAGGAACTAGATTGGAAACGCAGATTGTCGTGCAATCTGAGTTTGTTTTGCTTTTTGTTTTGTTTTTTTTTTTCGTTTGGTTTTTCTTCATCATCGCTCTCACTGGACCGTTGACAAAGTTTTATTTCGACATTTTTGTCGATTTTTTCATTGCTTTTATTGGCCACTACTGGGCTCTGGACCGGCGTAGTTGTCGTGCAATCTACGTCCCAATTAGGATTAGAATCATGAGGAACTGGATTAAAATCGCAGATTGTCCTGCGATCTGATTTTATTTTTTGTTTGGTTTGGTTTTCCACGATGTCGAATTCCTGTAGCTTTATGACCGACACAATCGGTCGTACGGCGTCATTTGTTGGATTGGGATCCTTCAAATTCGCCTTTCCGTCGATGTTTGTTACCAGGCAGTCGCCGGCGTAAACATCCTTACAGATTTTTAAAGGCGGGATATACCCGTCCTTTAATGTGCGGTTTTCGACTATCATGGGGAAAGAGGTTTCGAACGCGCGGGGATTTCTACTATCTCGTCGTGTTCGTTTTTTCGTTCGAACGGCCATGCCTTGCGAAGGACATTTATCGGCTGTGTGCCCTAAGTTTTCACACAATTGACAGGTCGTGGTGCGGGAGTTCTGATTGGTGTAACACCTGTCGGCGGTGTGACCGAGTTTTTTGCAAATTTGACAAATGACCGAGCATTGCTCGTTTGGTTTTTTTCTGCACTCGATGGCACTGTGGCCTTGACCTTTGCAAATTTGGCATGTAAGGATTGTGAATCGGCAAGCTTCGGTCGGATGATTATTCTTTTTGCAAATATTACAGATCTTGATTGACTTGATCGGAACGGGTTTAATAGAAGGCGAGTGCAACTGTTTTCGCGACGCGATTTCATGTTCAATTTGTATAGCGTGGTCGATCGCGACATCGATGTTGGCACACGGAGGGAGTCGTTGTTCAATTTCCCCCTTTAATCCACATTTAAAACACGTCAGGAAGTAATCGTCTACTGTTATTCTGAATACGGGGTCGTCCGCCCCATCATTTGATAGGTTTCGCGCCTTGATTATTTCCCTTGCCTTTTTCCTGATTTTTACGGAAAAATCTATGACACTGTCGTTAGCGGTTCGAAAGATGTTGTCGAGTTCTCCCAATAATTGCATTACGGATGTATTTGGTGTATATATTTTTTTAGGAATTTTATTAGTGCTTCTATCGTTTCGAATTTCGTCCCGTGGATTGCTTCTCTAGCTTGATTTTTCAATTTGTTTCTTATTAATTTTGCTAAATATTTTTCGGCTTCGGGAGGGAGCATATCTTTTGCATCCTCGCACCCAGTTATGAATTCTGATAAAGGGATATTTTGTCCGTCGAATTCAGGGACGCAGATTATGGCGTCTCTTAGAGATATTAACTGGTTTGTTCCTAACGTCGTCATTGTTTTTGTGGGTTGGTTTTCGATTTTTGAGAATTTTTGTAATTTTTTGGTCGATCGTTTAGGAGGCTCCAAACCAGGTAACAAATCCGATGCATAAATTTCCGAATCCCTTATGGACATTAGATTAATTAGCACATTCCCTTTTTAATATCCCGGACGATCCCCCAAAAATTAATATGTCACATCCGGAAGGGATGAGAGCATAATATTTTCGTTTCCCTTTTTGTTGCCTACGCCTAGCGCAATAGCACGGGATGAGGGTAAAAAGGGTAGTGCGTGGGAAAGAGTAGAATTAATGAATTGACACGCTGTTTCGAAATTGAGGGATAATTCGACAGACTCGGTGTAAGATTGACAATATGTTATTTATTATAAGATTATTAGACGGTTTGAAGCGATCAGGCCTACGATGAATGATACAAAAAGAAAAGGTAAAGTTAGCTTAAATTGGTTGTGTTTGACGCTTGGTCGCTCGCTCGCTCGCATGGATGTTTGTTGTCGCTCGCGTTACAAGGGCCTTCGCTCTTGGCCTGGTGCGCTCGCTGGTACAATTGCTGGTAAGACGCTCGCAGGATTTTACGCTGGTCGTGTGTATACTCGACGTGTTTACTACAACGGCACTACGCGTAGATATAAATATGAATGGCACGCAATTCGATAAATTGAGATTGATATTCACGGACCGATAATAGAAATTATACAAGTGTAAAGTAAAACTTTTTTGACTCGAAAAATGAAGACTGTTCGTAGGAAAGTTAATTCGAGATATTCGTAGGCTTCTGAATTATGACTTGATATAAGGAGTGATTCGATATTGGTTGATGGAAGACTGAGCTATAAATTTGATGAAGATTGTCGGAATACTGGGATTGAGACTTGATAGAAGAACTTGAGTTGATGGTAGTTGAAGGGAGACTGTCTTCAGGAAGGAAGTCTTTCTTGATATGAAAATTAGGAGAGGTTCAATAGTGGGAAAAGGAACCTTAGGGCGTGTGGTCTTGGTCATCTAGTTCTTTGGGGATTGGCCCATTGGTCATGAATATATCAGTTGATTAGCGTGATTAGTTGCGGTATGATGTGCATGTAAGTTACAGATTTCCTAGGCACGCGCGTGACCTTATTACAGGGCATCGCACGGAAAAAAAGAAATAGTACAAAATACAGGGGCTACACAGTTCGCATTGGACTCGAGCGATTGCACAGCGATATTACCTGAAACACAGTGCTCAAAATACAGTGTGCTCAAAGTAAATTATTACAGTTCCTATACTGTCCTCTTTGAACTCGAACCGCTCTACTGTATCTTTTACTGGAACACACAGTCCAAAATACAGTGTACTCAAAAGTAAATTTTGACAGTTCAACACTGTAATATAAATTTAACAAAACTTGTAATTTGACAATTGGTTAATCTGTATTATGTACAATGAATGCGCCAGTTATATCGACAGAGTTTATGTAGGTGTTTTAACAGTGAAGTCCTCTGTTCTAGAAACTGGTTAGCAACAGATATAGTTTCAGTTTTGAACCGTTGCTTTTTACAGTGTGAACACGGGAAACGTTCTTGTTTTAATACTGTAATTCAAACTTGATGAACCCCGTAATTTAATAGTGCCACAAATCGTATATTATACAAAATTAGGGGTAAAAATAACATTAGATAGCACTGCAAGAACAATTGAAGCGCTGAAAGAACTGCCAGTCCCTTGTGTCCTGGTCGCGCCACGCTCGAGACAAGTCCTAACCAGTGAATACCGTTCACAACGTCACACTGTAAATTTGATTATAAAAATAAAATTAAAAAAATTCGGCGAAACCTTCGCTTACAATGTACATTGTGAGCAATGTAATACACACACACACACACACACACACACACACACACACACACACACACGCGCACGCACGCACGCACGCACGCACGCACGCACGCACGCACGCACGCACGCACACACACGCACGCACGCACGCCCGCACGCACGCACGCACGCACACACACGCACGCACGCACGCACGCACGCACGCACGCACGCACGCACGCACACACACACACACACACACACACACACACACACACACGCACGCACGCACGCACGCACGCACGCACGCACGCACGCACACACACACACACACACACACACACACATTATATATATATATATATATATATATATATATATATCAAGAATGTACTGAAGTGAATGAGACACACAAAAAAAGTTTATCCATAAAAGAAGTTTGAGAAAACTGTGTAGAAAATATTAAAAAATCAGTCACATACACAGGAACGTACCTTTTTGTAAATCATTCTCTCTTTTTTATAATTTCTTGAATTATGTCGCACAAATTTCAACATTCGCATCTTATCGACCACGCACTACTAACTGGCAATCCTTTGTGTCCTGGCCACGTGCCTCACCCCACGCGCGAGACAAGTCCTAATTGGACAAGAACGTACCTTTTTTTCAAATTCTCTCTTTCTTTATAATTTCTTGAATTCTGTCGCACAAATTTCGATGTCCATGTCCCATCAACCACGCACTACTAACTGGCAATCCTTTGCGTCCTGGCCTCGTGCCTCATGTGCGTACAGCATAAAAAACAGTGATCGCATTTAAATTTTACAGTTGAATATTTTTACTGAAATCACTGATGTATTCACAATATCAAACTGCAATTAAACCAGTCTAACTGTAGAAATCTCCGAGTCCACAGATAACGTCATGGACTGTCGAAAGAAGAGTAAAACTACCGTGCCACACTGTGAAATTTAATGAATCACTCTGTACTCAACACAGTGTACACTGCAACCCTTTCAGTTTGCGTACAGTATAAAAAGCAGTGATCTCATGTAAATTTTACAGTTGATTATTTTTACTGAAAGCACTGATTTATTCACAATACCAAACTGTAAATAAATCAGTGTAACTGTAAAAATCTCAGAGTGCACAGATTACGTCACGAACTGTCGAAAGAAGAGTAAAACCACCGTGCCACACTGTACAATTTAATGAATCACTCTGTACTCAATACAGTGTACACTGTAACCCTTGCAGTTTACGTACAGTGTAAAAATCAGTGATCTCATGTAAATTTTACAGTTGAATATTTTTACTGAAGACACTGATGTACTCACAATACCGAACTGTAAATAAGCCAGTGTAACTGTAAAAATCTCAGTGTGTACAGGAAAATTCGTCATTTTTGTAGGACAGGATTTACATTACTTTGTTTTACTGTGAAATGAAATATGGCACCCTGTATTTCATGCGGTTTATACTGTGATTTTCGCTGTTTCTTTTTTTCCGTGCGGTTCTGACTAATATGCGTATGAAGGAGACCCTTGTCTCGTGTTTCGGCGAAAAAGCGCATGGGAAATACAGTTCGATATCTGAGATCTAAGCATGCGCATGGTTTGTGTTATGTGAATTTATAGCTATGGTGACTTCTCATATCGAGAAGTTTGTATATCGGACTACGCTGCGAGACCGGATGTCTTATTTTTCACTCAGAGTTAAAAATTCGTCGGAGCCGTCTAGGCTATGTTATGATGAAGTAATCTAGGGTCGCGACTTCTCTTGGTCACCATGCGGATGGGCCGGCGTAGAGTTTTTGGAGTCTGTTTATCGAGTTAATGGTTGGTTTTTCGTTCAACAGCTCTTCTTGGAATATGCGCCTGAGATCATGTTCTTGTTGACAGCCAATGGGATAGGAAAAGTCGATGACTGTGGCGGTGCTGCTAACGTGCGTATATCGCTGTGGGTTGAATATGCGTGCGTAACGTACGCACATTCCTTTTTACGCGGTTATTCATCTTATTCTTAGATTTATACATTCAATAATAAGCTTATAACGGCAAATGAGAATATTGGGAATAACCGAGAGAAGGCACATTCGCTAGGATGTAACAACACTTGACATGGAATAAATTTGAACGGCATGACTGTACACTTTAAACTGTACATAATATCGGCAGATATTTTGTCCTGCGGATATTGTGTCGTAGGATATTTTGTCGCGGATATTCCGTCGAGGATATTTTGTCGTTGGGTCAAAACGCGTGTTACCGTTTTGTCTATTTGAAACTAGAAGTTTCGAAAATCATGTCGTTTTCGCGAGGGTACCGAACACGGCCGTATTTTAGGCAGATAAACATGACTTTTCAATTTAGCTGATACAGAAATATTCTCCACCTACCTCCAGGAGTAGAATCCATTTTGAAGAATAAAAAGCGGTTGTTTGAGACATGGAATTTTGGAGATTGGTGTTTTTGCTCACTATTCTCGCTCGACACGCGTGCACTGCACCAAGGTTGACTTTGAACTAATGGAGCGCGCCAGGTATAGAAGAGACGACTTTACCCTTCCAGATTTGAATGCACCAATCATTTCTCTACCCAACCGACTAGTCAAAATTCCCCGAATTTAATTTTCACTTTTTCGATTTATGGCCACGGTTTAGGGATTTCGCCCCACTGTGCGTCCTCGTACCGGTTGGTCGAATGAAAACATAGCGGCAGTGAGTGCGAGTGTTGACGAAAATCCTTCCACCACGAGTCACGGGTTGGTGCGGATTTTGGGTTGAAGGAGTCATTGGGTCCTACTTTTTCGAAAATGCAGCCGGAAATGCGATTACCGTCAATGGTGTTGATTATTATGATAACCAACTTTTTATGGAACGAATTGAACGGCATGCACTTGGAAAACATATTCTTTCAACACAAGGCGCAACCAGCCACACTGCGGACGAAACGAAGCAGTTAAGGCAGACGCAGTTTCATGGTCATGTTATTTCGAGCCATGCGAATTGGTCACCAAGATCATGCGATTTGACGCCATGGGCATTCTTTCTTTCGAGTTTTCTGAGTGGAAAAGTGTATACCAATTATCCGTAGACCATTACGGCGCTTAAGGAAGCAATTGGTCGCACCATTGATGAAATTAGTCTTTAATTATGCCAAAATGGTATTGAATATTTCGTCAAAAGAGTGAACGTTTGCAAATAACGACGAGGCGGTCATTCATCGGATATTGTGTTCCATGCATAGCCTCCATGTTTGAACCTTATAATACAATGAAAATGTTCTCACTTTTCAAATAAATAATACGTTTTAGTGATAAATTCAAATGTCAGGTTGGTTTGTGTCACCCTTTACCTAAGTACGGACGGATGTCGCTTGTGTCACGTTGAAGGGTGGCCCTGTACCACTAATTCAGAGCCGTAAGCCGCCATATTTAGTCGACACGCGTTCCCCGAGAGAGCAAATAGAAAATGGACCGTGACAAGTGGTTTTTCCTATATGTACTGCTACACTACTTTGATTTGAAAAAGAGGGCAGCTAGAACTCACCGATTGATTATACAAACTTACGATGAGTCTGCACTATCCGCAACTATGCGTAGGAAGTGGTTTTTATAAAGAATTGGCTGTACTGCTCAATGTTGACAAGTCAACAGTATTTCGATATTTGCATGCTACGAGGAACATACAGAAAGAAAGAAAATGCCTGCCTCCTGAGCTAAGCAAGAACATCATTGTGAATCGACTAAACATCACCATTTCTTTGGTTGCGAGACACAGAAGGAAGAGTTTCTTCTGGCGTATTCCAATAGGGGATGAAAAATAAATTGGCTTCGCCACCCTGGGCGGACATCGACGCAAAAATGGAATATCCATCGTCACAAAGCCACACTGTGTATCTGGTGGCTTATGGAGGGAATAGTGCTTTATGAGCTCGTGAAACCCAAAGAAACTGTCACTGCCGAACGTTACCAACAGCAGCTGTTTAAATGATAAATTGATTGAAAAAGGGCCGTCAGTGGCATCAAATCGCCAAAAGGTGATTCTGCTACGCGACAACCCATGTAGGGTGATCGGTAGTGGTCAATGATTGGCCGATGCTCGACGCCGAGCTTGCCAACATTGGCACTCGAGCTTGGCCCGATCATCAATCGAGCCTTGGATGATAAGTGTTGCACGATATTCGCACTCAATATTGGCCCTAGAATGGCTTATGAGAATCGGCCGGGCATCGCGTATGAGTCCGTTCGAGAATCGGTCAACAATAAGTCCCCGTCAAAATTGCCATCATTGGTACTCGAGCTTGGCCCGATTATCGACCGAGTCTTGGCTAATAATTGTGACCCGATATAGATAACCAAAATTGGCCCTACACGGCCAAAACAAAATTCATTATTTTTGTATTGTAATTCGTCATTACCTAGCCTTTTGAAATTATTTGTTCGAAGAAAATATTTCACCTATCCGGGACTCAAACCTTGAACCGACCTACTCATAGTTGCACACGCTGCCCCTATACTGCCGAGTGCTTGTAACATCTGGGTCCCAGATATGGCATAACAGACCAAATGGATTCTTATCATTATTTGTATCACATAAACTATATCAATTAGTTAGTATCATTGTGATAATTAGAGAGTTTTATCGAATGGCATGCTATGCAATTTTCAAACATAACCTATATATTTAATTCCTCTCTTTCCACCCTCTCTACCATCGCTCCCTCTACCCTCTCTCTCTCAATCATAACCTATACATATAATTCCTCTCTTTCCAACCTCTCTACCCCCACACCCCTTTGATATTTGTGCTGCAATAAAGACAGACCATTAGTTCAATCAAATAGAAGAATGGTTGACTCTACGAAAATTCTATTTAATTTAAATGTAAAAAAATCAAATAGATCCATCTAGTGTATTGAACTAAATTGTTTTTTGAACAGATGAAAATGAATCACAGATTTATTAGGAATAAATAAATATTTAGCAATTAGACGATATTAAATAGATTTTAATTTGAATAAATAAATATATTTCAAATGAATAATTCCAATAATGGATGCAATAGGAAAAATTTGATTTCACGAAAAATCTAGTTAATTAAAAAAAAATAAATAGACGCGGTTAGTTTATATCAATAGTATTTCTCTGTCAGTGTAGAATGGTTCATAAAAATCGGCACAGCATTGCGTATGAGCTTGTTCGAGAATCGGCTAACAATGAGTGCATTGATTTGGCAGTACATTTGTTAAGAGTAATGTCCAATGGACTCGTACAAAGTATTTACCTCGTCTCTCAATTACTTCGACGCGTAACAATGAATCGTCAATATACGACTTGCGGTTCGATCATGCGTTACTCGGCCGAACGTTGGCCTCGTATCGGCGAACCAACGTTGGCGCGTCTATACTTCATCAAATATGGGCCGCGTATCGATAAGCCAATGATTAGCGAGTCTATATTTGGCCGAACATTGGTCTCGTATCGGCAATGATTGGCGAGTCTATACTTCGCCAAACATCGGCTTCGTATCGATAAGCAATTCATGAACGAGTCTATACTTGGCCGAACATTGGCCTCGTATTGGCAAACCCATGATTGGCGAGTCTACACTTCGCCAAACATCAGCCGCGTATCGACAAGCCAATGATTGGCGAGTCTATAATTTGCCAAACATGGGCCTCGTATCGACAAGACAATGATTAGCGAGTCTATATTTGGCCGAACATTGGCCTTGTATCGGCAAACCAATGTTGGCTAGTCAATACTCAGCCTAGCATTGGCGTACAATTGGGTAATCGAATATCGTCCCGCCAACATTGGTCCAAGTATTGGCCGTTACGGTTTGATCGGCGAAACCTACATGGGAACGCTTGGCCCTACATTACATTGGCGGTGAAAACAAAAAACACTGATGGAACTGGAGTGGGAAGTCCTCTCTTCCCCACCCAGCGTATTCTCCGGACCTTGCCCCAAGTGATTGTCACTTGTTCCAGTCGATGCAACACGCCTTACAAAAATGGGTAGATGAGTGAATAGTGTCAAAAGACAGGGCATTATTTCGATGTAGAGTGCATCTTTTGTTAAAGAGAGTAACCCACGTCGAGCTTTCAATGTAACCACCTAATAAAATATAGACTAATAAATGAACTGCGAATACAGTAGTAAAATACAACGTTTGTAACCATCAGGAGACATCTCCAATGTTTGTCATGTTTTCTGCGACTTTGATTTATACGATAACGATATCTCAGCATCAGTTGAACGAACTGAGTCGCACATAGGGCCATTGAAAAACTTGAATTCGTATAATATTACGAAAGTGCCTTTAAAATTTAGTTTGGAAGCATAGTTGCTGAAATACACGCGTTAAAACATTCCACTTCCGGTATTTCTGCGTATCGCCGCGTAAGTATATCCGCGGTAGCGTTTCAGTACTTGTCGTTGAGATACCGCTTTTTTTTAAGAATGACACTTCTGAGTGTCGCGTTGTAACGTGGTCATGCATCACTCGGACTTATTTGGGCCTTACCTTGTTTTTTTTTTATATACAATGCAGAGACGTGTCAATAAGGGACCAAGAAAAACCAGGTAAACATTGTCTAGTTAAAGGAAAATCTCGCGTAAGCCGTAGAGAGTGCGAAAAAAACGGCAGTTGGTTGGAGGAATATCTTGATTCGTTCTAAGAGGTAAAATAAAAAAATCCACAAAAAAGAGAGCCCTGTTTCGTTAATTTTGTTTAACTTCTCGCAAGCTAATCAGAAAAAATAGATTGTTGGGCAAGACTAAATTAGACATCAATCTTGCAGTAGCAGTATATTGTCGCAATAATAATGTATTATTATATGATATAAATTAATTTCTTCCGTTTTTCGATCTTCCAAACAACATTAGTATTTGAAAATACAATTGATACGTATTCCCGAATTGAATCGGTGATCTCTAAATATACTCAAGGAGAAAGTCTGTTTTATTTATTCTCTGCAATCGCAATGAATTTCGAAACTCCTGAACTATCTGTGAAGTGATTTTGACCAATTTACAGGAAATTTCTTAAAGCAGGTTTTCAACTGAATATCATCATGAACGGTCGTTCAAATTCGCTGAAACAACATTCGCGAAAACATATGATAAATAAGGAATAAATACTTTATTCATCTGTTTATATCAGTTAATACAGGGCGACAAAATTCTTCCTTATGAACGCCCCGTGATTCTTGAGCATGGTTACAGTTAGGGCAATTATCACAAGCAGTCCCGTGTCGCTTGTCCAACGAACAACGGGGGCCAAGATCCGCATTCTTATTGTCCCGTGTTGACCGTATAAGTAGTACGCAGTTGCTCCGGCCTTTTCCACCTCGACGGTGGGTTCACGACAGAAAAGAAAAGAATCTCGAAAAAGTTAAGGCATTTTAATCTGTGCAATGTTCGGAATTATATTATTTGTCGCGCTCTTGAGAATTATCAATTCCAGTGCACAAGTAGACTGTTATTACGATGGTAACGACTTCTGTATCCATCAAGATGATATAATGTCAATGGGTTTAATGCCGGGATCAGTTTTTTTCATGGATCCAAAGCTCAAGTCAAAAAATTCTTTTTATACAATTGGCAACCTCACGTTTGACGGAAGCATGGACGATGCCCTCAATGAAATGGATTTTCACAGGTAAGGACTTACATTTTCAAATCGAACTTTGACTACGTAGGTAAAATAAAACGTTTCAGTCGAATTCGAGATGGTTGTAATATTAACGTAATGGACTCGTTTTTCAAATAACTTTATTTCGTAAAATTGAAAAAATAGTAAGCACTCGAATCACAAAAGATAGTGACCTTTAGAGGTCACTATCCGTGGAGTTGATTACTAATAACGAACAAATCAAGGGTAGCAACACCAGGGATTTTTAATATTTGTAATACTAAAATATTATCATTCTGTTATTGGGTCGTAAATATTTTCTAGCAGATCGTCGTTTCTGCAAGCATTTTTTTTTGAAAACACAGGTATCCCTGCAAAAATAGTACATTAAAAATTAGATTCAAAATTAACGCACTTAATGGATGCTCGCAAGCGCTTGATTTTGCTACGAACGAACTTTTGTTAGGGAAAAAAACTATCTAGTGGGTACGCAGCTTTATCTTGAATCTCTCGATCACGAATCCAATAAACATCGGAGTAAAAAATGTATTTTTCTATTAATACAGAAAACGAATGAACGAATATCTCTGTCATGGTTTCATGGCCGAAGAAATATTTCGTGAAATGAGATCAATCCGCGTAAAAAGGGGTCCCAATACCCGGCGCTTACGTTCAAACTCTTTGCCTGACTTTCTCGGCGACACGATTTCTCTAGATCCAAATAACGTTGAATATAATAACGTTGAAAACTTCAATGACGACAACGTGACCGTCCAACACAAATTACTTTCGGACGAGGGGAGCACAAAGTACAAAGATTGGTTACAACGGTGAGATGTGCTATCTATTTATCAATTTAACAATGACATATTATAGAAAGTGCAATTTTTATCTTTATAGGACAACGACCCTTGACGACATATATCGCCACTACGGGCAATCCAAAAAAATTAAAACAAAAGTGAGCTCTCGTTATCCACCGCGTGGATCCCCGATCATTCACTCTCATAATATCGAAGAATTTGACGGCGAAGTCACGGGTTACGCAATACCAGCTTTCATAACACCGGACAAAGCTTATTATGACGGTCCTGAAGGTATCTATCATTTATTATTTTGCGCATAATCATTCATTTATCGATATTATAGAGCTCGCGCGATTTTTTTCCAAATTCATTTGGATAAATCTGCAGAGGTGGGTCTCCAGCTAAAAGTCGGCCGAAATAATTTGTTACGATAAGTATCCAGCTGGAGAATGGAGATGAAATTTAGGCCGGGGGGGGGGGACAAATATTCATGGAATGGTGGGGCATTTACGATACTGGTGTGGGCGCGAGGCACCTCGGATGTGGGCCTGGAATCGGGAAGTGCGCGCGATACTGGTGTGGGCGCGAGATACCTCGGATGTACGTGTGGAATCATAAAGTGCGAACAATACTGATGTGGGTGCATACAGAATACGTGGCCCGCGAAGATTTCGATCCGCAAACTATTAGCCTTTTTTCCATGCCAATCTTTTCTTGCCAATACATGTCTTCCCCTACCTTAAATTTGGTATTTACACATTTTCCATCTCGATATTAACCGTCAAAAAAAAATCGGCCGATTTTCAGCTGGAGCTCCACTTCTGCATATTTATCTTCATTGTGATCAAGATCTAATTCGGGAGAAAGTACCTTTCCAGTTTTCTAAGTCGAATAGTAAAAAAATACGCATTTTCGAAAAGCCCTTTTGGAAAAAAATGCTCCTTTTTTATCTATAAGTAGATTTCCACTGCACACGTTGCTTAAAATCACGAGAGTACTGTTCTTCCATGGGACTGCAGAACCTCTTACCATACTGGAAAAAAAATTAAATTCGCATTTTTTGAAAAGTGGAATCGCTTGAAGAGATTGAATTAATATTAATTGAAATAATGGGAGGCTCAAATGTGTGTTATATCGTAAAACGAAATTGTACAAGCTCGAGCTGTTCGCATAATCTGAGATTTTGACCAGAGTATTATTTTCTAATGACCGCACGAAACATATACGAGAGAAAATATTGCATCATTTAATATTTTGAATATTAAGTTTAACTCTAGGATGGTGCACACATTTTCATACCCTTACTTCGATATACGTGGTACGCAGCCGACGGAACAATGTAAATTTAGTCCGCAGTCTTTCATTTCCATTCATATCAGTGAACTGAAAACGCAAACCTCTAAACTACACGTGGAAAAATGCATATGTCCGTGTAGAGAATATCATCCTTTTTAAGAAACCACCTTAATTTTTTTATATGGTTCGTTCAAATCCAATCAGTCAATTCATTTGAATCGCTGCAGTTAAAAGACATTCCAATATTTTGGCACTTTGACGATGTAGGTAGGACGTGAAATAAAACTATTTAACTGTATTTTTTACTTCAAAGTGAATTTTTAACATATAGGGTATACCGACCAGTGCATAGACGGGGACCAGTGAATGGACAAAAGCTGATTTATATTCAAAATTAGTAAAGAATATGAGTTGTCGATAAAAACTCGAATCAATATAACAGAGCAAAAAAATTACAGCCATTGTTGAAACGGATTTCTCAGTTTAATATCGAATTTTGACGCTACACAGAATTTTTCTAGTTTGTGGTACTTGCACACCGTGCAACTTAGTTACAATACGGATGTGCACGGTAGCTGCCCAAACCGTGAAAACAATAGTTTTCATAAATTTTGAGGGCAATTATTACTTTCACTACTTGAGAAAGAAAGAATCTTTGTTTTTTTTTCAAAATTTAAATAAATTCGTAACAATAGGTGAGAATTAGACATGTTTATTCATTGGTTCTGTATTATATCTTCTTTCCAGTGAATAGACCTATAGGCTCTGGTCTGATAATTCTCAAAGCAGAGTAAATAATTTAGCTCATCTGCTAAAAATTGCTAAATTAATTATTGTCAAGATATGACAATGTACATTTTATTTAAGGTTTTCATAAAATCAATTCATTCGTTTTTTTTTATTTTTGGCCAAACCTAATTTTCTATTTCTTTGTCGAAACAAACTTTGCTAGTTTTTTTGAGACTTAAGATGCAAAAAAGCTTTGTGTATCTTCTACGAAATCCTAATAATGAATATGATACCCATAATGCTTGGACGGTTAAGGGCGTCCCCAGATTATAAGATTTATTAGTCATTCGAGGATATTTTTTTATAAAATGACTGGAACTAACGTCAAGCTCATAAGTTCTAGTTTTCAAAACACTTGCACTAACTGTTGGAAAATTGAATGTTAATTTTTATGCATTTAAATGTTGAATAATAGCAGATGTACCGATTTTTGGACAGCTGTTAGCGTTTCGTCCCTGTGTTCGAACACTATCATGTACCAATGTTCAGATACCGTAGGATCATTATGAGGTCCTAGTTTTCGGACATCCAGAAATTAATTTTTATAGTTACATGATTTGAATTGAACAGGTACTTTAATCTCTTTTATTCGTCCATATACGGATAATAAGTAATACGGAACATATTTTTGCAACAAAATAGACTTTGAATAAATATATTTGGGTATACATTGAACATACAATTTGCTTCGTACATGCGACCTGGACCTTACGAGGAGTTAAAGATAGAGCAATATTTGTAGTAGTCAACTGAACAACAAAAATATTATTTCAAGCACGAAAATATTTCCTACTTTTTGTGTTCTTTGGGTAATAGTTTTTGCAAAGTTTCAAAATTTTATTTATGTCATTGCATCATAGTGTCATTTTTATAATTTTTTTAGTGACTTGACGTTGACATATTAGTTAAGAAAGCAATCCTCCGGGCACATTTCAAATATATAAGTAAGAAAAAAACGGGTTCGATGGCGTATAATCTCGCGGAAAGCCGGCCACATAACCTCAAACTTTGTTTGCATCACGACTAGTTACGTTATATTAAATAATTTATCTATTCTATAATCTAAACGTGGGACACATGTGCACCAATTGATTTTCTCTTCTTCTTTTGACAAAAATCGCGATCTAAGTAAGTAATAGGTACCTAAATAAGTAATTTATCGCGCGGTACGAAGCGAAACGAAACGTGCGCTCGTACTAGTAATCGGACAAGAGATTCGACCGTGGTACATGCGTGTGATGGATGGCCCAATTAGTGGGACGCTGAAATTATTATATAAAACCTTATCGAAACCGAATTGTGGCGATGGAGTCGATGAGTTTGTTCAATTCGCTTTCGATAGGTCATGAGTCTAGTCTAGAAATAGATAAACAATAAACCCTTATGACTATCACAAATTATCGCAACTCTTTAGCTCTTTGGTTTAGAAAAGTGCATTCATGACATGACTGACTCGGACTCGTTAATGTGACTCGTCAATTTCACTGCTAAAATTTGTTATTAGCATACAATTTTTCAGTAATTAATTAATAATTGAAGGCTAAATAGGATAAAAGTATCACTTTTCGTTACCTGTAGATTATATTGCTGATATAGTGAAATATTCGAACTATAGTCCGAACAGTGGGACCCGGTACCGTCCCATGCTTCGGTACCGTTACCTTACATCGACATTGTAAACACTTCATTTTTTGCACATTTATTTACGTTGGCGCAATTCACTCAAGTCAATTTTTGGATAAAGTTCCGAAAAGCACATACCGCTTTTTTCCTTGACATTTTGTATACTTATGTATTTTGACTCGCTGAACACGAAAATGACAATTAAAATTGGCGCAATTTTGATTTTCAAGATAAAAACTGAAAAAGAAACGGATGTGTGGAGTTTTTAATTTTATTTTAACAAATGTTGATCGTAGAGGAAAATGTCTTCTACGAAAGATGTAGCCCATCAAAAGACTGATAATTTATGTTCTATACAAATTTTGTCTTAAATCATTATTTTCCAAGAAAATGGGATAATACTCCAATAAGTATATTTTGCAAAACTCCATTAGTTTCGATATTATCTACTTACATACTTTACTGGATATGGGCCCAAATTAACCCAAATAAAACAAACACAAACAGCAATCAAAACAAACAAACTGGGGTATGTTGAATTGTGAGGTGTGTAGTTCACTGGGGTGGGCTCAGGGCACCTCGGATGGGTGTGTGGAATCGCGGGGTGCGTAGAACACTGGGGTTGGTTTGTTGGGCCCCTTGGATGGGTACGTGAAATAGTGGGGTGCGTAGAGCACTGGGGTGGGCGCAGGGCACCTCGGATGGGTGTGTGGAATCGCGGGGTTCGCAGAACACTGGGGTGGGCGGAGGGCACCTCGGATGCGTGCGTGGAATCGTGGGGTGCGTAAAACACCCGGGTGGGTTTGTGGGCACCTTGGATAACATCGAAACTAATAGAGTTTAGCAAAATATACTTATTGGAGTACTATCCCATTTTCTTGGAAAATAATGATTTAAGACAAAATTTGTATAGAACATAAATTATCAGTCTTTTGATGGGGTACAACTGTCGTAAAAGACATTTTCCTCTACGATCAATATTTGTTAAAATAAAATTTAAAAAACTCCAAAAATCCGTTTTTTTTTCAGTTTTTATCTTGAAAATCAAATTTGCGCCAATTTTAATTATCATATTCGTATTCAGCGAGTCAAAATAAATCAGTATACAAAATTTCAAAGAAAAAAGCGGTATGGGCTTTTCGGAACTACACCCCAATTTTTATATTAAGAAAAAATATAGTTATCTTCATCAAAAATCACATTTCCGACATATATGGGTACATGGTTCATAAAAATATTTACAATTCGGCTCACTCACCGGCTATTGTCAAACCACTGGACCAAAGCTCAAAACACTTTGAAGCCCTCCCTCCCTATCGCCAGTTCATCTTAACGAAACCCTCCTCACTCGAGATTTACAGCAACTTGTAGAAGTACCCTGGATCGGTGCAACCCAGGTGCACTATTCCCGATTTAATATTTAAATAGATTATATGTTCTCATTTATTCCCTATCCATCCTCTTGTGAAGATCACATGGTGCCTTCGTCAACGGGGCACAGTTATCATCAGTATGGCGGACTAGAACATTCTTCTCAACATAATAATCACCATCATCATGCGGATATAGTGCCCATAATTCACGAAGAGCATTATTATGAGCAACCACATCATCACGATGACGAATATTGGCACCGACCATCGTACCACGGCAAGGAAAAGAATCATGAATTGACGATAAAGGATTTCTTCGAGATTGCACTTACCGCGCTTGCTTTCCTCGCATTTGGCCTATTCATCATTCAATTGCTCATGAATATTACGGTAATTCTCACCAAATTGGTGTCTTTAATATATTGCACAAAAACTACGACCCTGTCGGGCTACACCATAGAATAGTAGCTTTCATTTAAAATGAAACATGCAAAAATTAATGTTGTAAACCCAAACAAAAAAACGTTTGCATAAATTCTCCCGCTTCATTTTGAATTTTAAAGAGTGTCGGCCCAGCGACAAAAAACGTTATAGTAGCAAAAAATGTAAACAAAGAATAATCATCAATGGAAAAACCTAATACCCTTATTTAGACACTTGGGTTGGAATACAATTAATTGCGATGAATAACTATTTATTACTCAAGTAACGATAAACAGAATTGTTGTACCTTACAATTAAGTGGACTAGAATTTTGCAGCAAAATTTTACCGCTTCTTTTGATATACAATAAAATAGAATATATAAATGAATATGTAAATAAAGCGTAAATGTGAATAGAGATTGTAAATCGCGATAACGAAAAATGGTTATCACAACCATCAATTTACAATCAACCATCATATCGCAAATCGACTATGCTAATTCATATTTAACATGGCTGTCCAAGGCTCCATAGCTGAATATATCCAAAAGCTGATTAAAAGAGTATTCAAAAGACAATATTTGCAAATAAGGATATCATTTTTTAATTATTTTTTAAATAATTTGTTGACTTTAAAAAAGTTTTTTGTATCCTGTATATTACACACACAAACTCAGACCCACAGACACACGCGCGCTGGCACACATTCACGTACACAGAGTTAAATGTATAGATGGATGTGTAAGTGCGTGCGTGAACGCACGCGCCTATGTGTAAAGAGCAGTGCTTTGATATACTACATACAATTTACTACTACAAAGTTGAAAAATACAAGTAATTCAAGTGGAGTAGAAGAAGTGATATAAGTGGCGTGTCAATTGATATTTAAATACCGAAAGTCACTAGAAACTTACAATTAGAGAATAACGCACACAGAAAGACGCGCCTCATCAGACTATTTGAGGGGGAGACTGCGGTGAATGACGCTGAAACGAAAGCTAAGTTTAAGGCCCAATACCACTGTGACCCCCTGTTTTTTTGCCATTTTTCAAGAATTTTTTTTGTGGAAAGAAAGAGATATTCGAAATTTTTTTTTTTGTTTTGTTCGTTGTTTATTGAAGATACATAAAAAAAAATTTCAAATTTTTCACGCCCCATGGTGACGCTGGGGAAGCTCCCGCGTCAGGTACTGTTGCCTCTGCAGTGGTTCGCGGCACGCAGCAGAACTCTCTTCAAAGTCGATCTGAAAAAAAATACCGAGTGTTTTCGTTAATAATATGATATTTTGAAGAGAAGTACATAGGGATTTGAAAAAATATTGATTTTTAAAAAATAGGCACGCTTTTGAAATTAAAGGACGATTTTCGAGCAAAATTTCTCGTCGAAAATAGGCTATAACTTTTTTTATTATTGAGATATCGAAAAAATTCTATGTACTTCTTTAGATAATCTAGTTTTATTGATGCAGTCCAAATTTGAAGTCGATCGGATAAAAATTGCTCGAGTTCTGCTGCGTGCCGCACTCAAAAAAGTGGTTTTGAGAAAAACGCGTTCAAAGTTTTAGGTTTGTTAATTTATGCGATAAATTGGAAAAAAAAATTTTTTACCTTTAATCAGCGATGCCGGCACCATATAGCTGGCCTTCAAGAAGCAAATCATTGTCCCTAGCATCTTTTCTCGAACTTGTAGAGGCTCTTCTTGCCTCTTTTGCAGCGTCTGTGAGCAAGCGCTCCGTCAGCTCGATCCGCGCTGCGTCGGTTTCAACGCAAAAATTGAAACAATTTGGGCCGATAGTTATTCCCAACGTCTCCAAAACTTTCATGAGGCTTCTCAGGCCATCATTGAATAATAATACCGCGATATCAGCTGCAATATCGACGATTTTTTTGCTCCCGGACTGACACTTGGGGGCTATTGCCCAAACTGATTTGTTGTAGCTTTCGTTGTTGTTTTGCGTGAAACCGCCCAAACAACGCTGCAGCAAATCGTCTCTGCTCAAATTTATATACCCCGGTATACCTGCCGACCCTGAGGCGCGCAGCTGCGCGGGACCCCGAGCGTCACGGAGCGCTGCACCGCTCCACAAAATATTCAATATCTCCGAAAATAATTATTTTTTCGACCTGGGTCCAACGGCATCTTAACCTTAAATGTATTTTAGATTTTTCTAGATGGTTTTCAAAAAATCGATTTTTTGAAACCGTCACAGTGGTGTTGTCCCTTAAGAGTAATAGTTCAGTTGGAATAAACATAACTTCTATTCAACGAGGCTAGCATGTAGGCAAGTTTTTATAGGTAATTTCGACCGCCAGGAATATACCCTTACGATATTTCCCAATTCTATGGCGTTTTTCAACCACTTAAAATTATTTTTTCCAAATATAGTATTTTGTTGATATTTTTTTCGGAATGGTATTTATCAAAGAATACTTCCCATGAAAGTTGTGCGCCATAATTTCATTCACAAAATAAGTCCTAGACAAAAATAAAGTAAGATTGTTATTTCAATGGTAAATCACAGTTGAGCCGCGTTTTTTTTGTTTCTTGTATGCACTTTGGTTATTTATTAACGTACTGTTCTGAAACTCATATATCACCTAGAAGAAATCAGAGCTAAACGTAAAAAAGCGTTTCACGCCCGTTAAAGCACTGATCTGGCGGCCTGAACCGCCGTGGTACAAAATACGACGTGCTAGATCCGGCCCTAGCTTGCCCCGTAGCAAAATTTCTAGTCAGAAATCTATTCTCAAGAGATATCTTCGAATTTTATCCAGCCATGTCATACATTATATCCGTCGTTTCTCTATAACAAGTGATCCAGAAGGCTCACAGAATGCAAAAAAGTGCGGTGGTAGTTTCCAACGTGTACATTTATGGTTTAACTCAGAAAAATTATTTTGAGAAAAAAACACTTTTCAAAGATATAAAATTTTAGCTTATAAACAAATATAAATAACTACCCGAATTTTGGAGCTACTTGGAGTATTCTTCGATATCCTTATACGTCTTTGCGAGACGCGTAATTTCCGGAATAAAAGATCGCAATATCTTCGTTAGAAGCGTGATCTAGTCATTTACACATTTCTTTGATTTATTATTGTTGAAATCAGCATTATCGTGTTGTTCAAGTTCATGAGCATTCTTAATATTCTTGCTTAGGCATGATATTCAAGATGTTATGAGCCCGTCGGAGCGTTCATCGCAATACAGATCATGATTGAATTCGATCGCCCGCACACGGAATAGCGAACGGCGACGTCGGTGCAGCCGGGCGTTGCGGCGTGGTGGGGCAATACTGCCTCTCCCGCTTCGTGTGACTTCACGTGGCTGAGTAAACTATTTCCTAACCTCTCTTATAAATTGTAGAAAGATTTTTTTATTTGGCGTGATTTTTTTCACGAATTCGATAATGTCCGTGAACATCAATGTTTTCCAATAGTTACCCCAATAACTATTGTTCTGCTTTAATTTTTATGTAAAAGAGTCTATCAATGATCTTACATTACAAATGTGAAGATATCATAAGTAAATTTCAGCTCGTCCGCACTTTCATTTTTTACAATAATGTTGTAATACACATTCTTACAAACTAGCTTCGCAGTAATAATACATTTTTTGCAGGTTCATAGTTGTCATTTGTATCTGAATCAACCGTCTTTTCTTCGGTTACTGAATACGTAATGTCAGCCGCGTTGTCGAAATCATCGGTAACACTATTTAAACTAACGTTTAACACTATTTCGGGTTCGATAACGTTTGAACACTTTTACCCGTTACATTTCTTGCAGAGTATTGTGCATTGTAAGCCAACCTTTCGCCCCGTGCTATTACACAATTTCATATTCAATGACATGCCTCAAAACACAAGACCTATTAAAAAAATTGAAGGAACATTTTTTTCCATTATTAAAGCGCTGTAACTGCCAGACAAATGATCATACAGGAACGAAAACAAGCATTCTAAAGCTTGGAATCTCTAGTTTACAACCCTAGCATTGACATTTCTTTAAGCTTCCGTTGGGGAGCAAAGAAAATAAATATGCCAAAACAAAAAAGTTCGAATTTTTTCAAATTTGAAGGCATGCACGGACTCAACGAAAAATGTTGGTATTTTTTTAATGTTAGGGTCAGAAAGCCTAGTCATTTAGCTTTAATTTGCTTTTTGAACGAACTCTGTACGATCATCTGTGCCGGAGATATCGATGATTAAGTAAAACGTGACCCTATTGTCTTTGATTTCTGATATCTCATGAACCAATAACGCTGCAGGAAATTTAAAGATGGTTCTAAAGGCTCGAATGAATTCTCTAAAAGAAAAGTTCATTGCATTTGAAGAAAAAAATGTCACATCTTACATTGGTTTGAAAGAAATACAAAAAGTGCCTTTTTTGCTTTTTCAGTGAATCTACTACACTTTTGCGAATAATCAGAAAAAGGCTAATGTTTTTAGGTGTTTTATAAGCTTAATGTATCCCCAATAGTCCTGTAAAATTTCAAAGGGATCGGTTCATTCGTTTTTCTTTCCCAAATGTGGGTTTGCATTTTTTTTCCAATTCTCTTTGCAATTTTCTCTTTGAAAAGTTTCAAAATTGATGGAACACGTTTATCACCCTAAAACATAATTTAATGGTTATCGACGTAGAAAAAACTTTTTTCCTGTTTTTTTCTCTACAATTTCAAAATTATTACTTGTGAAATTTCGGAAAAATGAAATCAAATTCGAAGAAAAATTTCAAATTTTTTAAAAATGTTTTTCGAATCACAATTTATGCAAGAAAATAGAACAGTTATGAAATCAATCAAATACTTATTCGCTCCAATGCGTTTTTTCATTGGGGAATCATCATCTGGTTATTTGCAATTTTTTAAAAACTGTATACTCCGAGCTGTTTCCCGTACTGAATTTTTACGCATATGGAAGGTTATTTGGTGAGCAACATTTTTCAGCTTGAAAATCTTACAGGTGTTCTTACAGACAGTTTTTCTCAAAACTGCCCTTTTTCCGAAAAAAGACTGGCCATTTTTTAATAAACTTTAAGTTCTTTCTTTTCTTAATCATGATTACGGATAATCATGATACGGGAAACAGCTTGAGGTATACAGTATTTTACAATTGCAAATAACGTGTTTATGACATCCTGAGTGAAAAACGCATTGAAACGACAGTGTTTGATTGATTGCATAACTGTAAATTTCTCGATTTGAATTTTTTTATTTATTTAAAATTGCTTCTTTGAATTTTTTTCTAAATTTTACAAGTGATATGGGTAAAATTATAGAGGAAAAACAGGATTTTTTTCCCATGGCGACAATCATTAAATAATGTTATTAACGTATTACTTTAATTTTTTTCGACAGTTTGATCATTCGGGAAACAGAAACGAATAACGTATTACTTTAATTTTTTTCGAAAGTTTGATCATTCAGGAAACAGAAACGAATAAACCATTCGCTTTAAAATATCAGAGATCAAAGATGAAATGCCGATCGTCGATATCTTCGGAACAAATCGTCTCGAATGGTTCCGGAATGCTCTAATTGCTTGCTAATTGCGAAAATGCTCTAATTGTTTAGAGCATTTTGAAGCTCTAAACAATTTCAATGCAAGGGTTGTAAACTAGAGATTTCAAGCTTCAAAATGCTTTTTTCGTTTCTGTGTGATCAGTTCCCTAGCAGTTACAGCACTTCAAAAAAGAGCCAAACTTACAAAAAAAAGTCGTTCTTTCAATGTTTAGAGTATTGTATTAAGAATGCTCACGAACTTAAACTACGCGAAAATTTGAATTACGACAATAATAAGTCGAAGAAACGTATAAACGTACAATTGTATAAACCGTGTAAACGTATAACTGTATAAAACGTACATACGTATAACCGACGTATAAGAATCTCGAAGAATATTTTAAGTAGCTCCAAAATTGAGATAGTTCTTCATGTTTTGATAAGCTAAAATTTTATATTCTTGCATAACGGGTTTAAAAAAAGTTAAATCATGAATGTAGCCCCTGGAAACTACCACCATAATTTTTTCGCACTCTATAGGCCGACTGGCTCATAGAGTGCATAGGAGTGCACTGGCTCATAGAGAGCTCATAGGTAAACGCCAGATTTACGCAAATCGGTTATTATTGCTCAACAATATGACATGGCTGGATAAAATTTAAAGATATTTCTTGAGGATAGATTCTTCTAGGTGATGTATGAGCTTCAGAACAGTGAGTTGATAAATAAGCAATGTACATACAATAAACCAAAGAAAGATCGTGGTTCACTCATGATTTACCGATAAACTAACAATCCTACGTGATGTTTGCCAATGACGTATTTTCTAGATGACATTACAGCGCACAACTATGATGGGTAGCATTTTTTTTATAAATCTCATTCCAAAAAAATTACATCAAAATACTGTTTTTTTAAAATAATAATTGTGGGCGGCCGCAGAACACAATAGAATCGGTAGTTCTTTCGAGGGTACATACCTGGCGGTTTAAATTGTTTACAACATAAATTGGTAACATGCTTGCGTCGTTGAATAGAAGTCCTCCAAACTTATGTGCATTCCGACTGGACTATAAGAAGGGACGACCCATCTCTAGGCGAGCGGGACTAACTTGCTTTAGATTCCAGGCGCATGAAGAGGGGAGGACAGTAGGTTAGAGTTCCACAGGAGTAGTGCGGACATCCCCAGTGTCTTATGTGAGATTTTCTACATGCAGGCGAAACAAAAAAAAAAAACAAAAAAACTCCTGCTATCCCGATAGGTCTCTAGATTTGTCACCAATCCGACTTCAAGCCGGGCCGAGCGAAGGACCCATCTAATTGTGTATGTAGACGACAGAAATAATAGTGATTATTATTATTTGATCCTACAGAACGCTAACACAACAACACCAGCGCCTGTGCTTGCGGACCCCGATGGAGCTAGATTCAAAAGGTCGATGAATTACGTGAACAACGAGGAATTGAACAAATTATCCCAGACAGTTCTAATCTCGATCGAAGCTGCTATGATAGCTGAACGGGACGCTGGTCAATGTCTCCGTTGGTCGCTTTGCAACGACAATCGTTACTCGAAAAACACTAATGGATCTCGGCAAACGTGGCTTCCGGTTTGGAGGTTCGCTACTTATTTTTCTTTGTTTTGGAAATTCGGTTGAAACGTCCTCGACTGTAGTATAAGACACATTTGTCGCAACACTCGGCCGGGAAAATATTACTGCTAAAAACCTTTTTTTATGTTACTCAAGTACATGTGTTGTTTATTTGTCGAATTTAGGCAGAAAAAATAGCGACCACCAATGTTGAATTCATGGATTGATTGTGCGTATTTAAAGTACTATATAAAGAAATACATATTTTTCATCCAATCTATTTTTTTCCTCTTCAGTTTGGGCATGAGTTGGGTATCTGGAAAAATTTTATCGAGACGAGCTTGGCCAACAATGTTGGAGTCTGTCAAAGCTTCGGTATTAGGCCTCGGGGATGCTGACTGTTCAACAATTTATCCCAAATGCAATCTCGCACGTGAACGGATCAAGCGGCGCCGAAGAAGAAGAAAATGAAAGCTTCAAGATAACATATTTTGCTGGTTTGTTTCTTCCATTGGATTTACTATCACAATTGTAGCGTATTTTTATATTATGTTACTAAAAAGAAAAAAATGGAAATTTGTATAGCGCCATGAAGCGTCTTCGCTTTATTTTCTGTCTTCATCATAGTCGATTTAATTGTTCGTTCTCAACGGCTAGACCCCGCGAAATCAGCAAAACACTCGAACACATGGAAGTCAAAGGATTTACGTGATACACTTAACGGGTCTTTACTGCGTTCAAGCTTTCGAGGTTCTTTCTGCCACGAAATGATAAACTTACATTATTTAATGTACGAAATTGTGCGATTGGACGACACCAAAATAATTGTATTTATTTACACTACCATCTCGGTTTAACCTGGAAAGATCTACTTATTCGTGTAATCATTTATATTCCATATGTTAAAAATTTGTTGCCGATTTATTATGAATTGATAAATTTCATGAGAATTTCTATGAATATCAACATGTGCTCCACAGTAATTTTTAAAGTAAATTACTCTTCGGGAATCAAATGATCCCAGAGGAACTTCAAACTTGCTAAACAAATCGTAAACTTTTTGTTATTTCATTTTTTTTCTCGATTTTCCATCTACTATCAGGAGACGCGGCAGCGTCTTGACGCCAAGTAATAAAATAAAAAACTCGATGCCACTGACGAACTGATGAACATACGGCGTACTTTTTGTACAATAAGATGGCCTGCCACCGGTCGTTTTTGAACTTTGAATCGACGAGACGCGAAATCGTATCGACGAATCGAAAATCTAATGGCATTTTACCAATGTAATCGCTGCTGTAAATTCCTGGACGGGTTTTAGTGTGGGAATGTGTCGGAAAGCATGGGACAGCCAAGGGAAGTGTGGGATCCCGTACGGTTTCCTGTACAGGATGAACATTCCTGTACAGGAACATGCATGGGAACCTGTGTGGGGCAACGTGGGAAGCTGAATCCTGTACGGGATCCTGTACGGGAGAACGCAGGAAATAAATTCCTGTACGGGATCCTGTACGGGAAAACACAGGAAATAAATTCCTGTACGGGAACCTGCATGGGAACCTGTGTAGGGCAACGTGGGAAGCTGAATCCTGTACGGGATCCTGTACGGGAAAACGCAGAAAATAAATTCCTGTACGGGAACCTGTGTGGGGCAACGTGGGAAGCTGAATCCTGTACGGGATCCTGTACGGGTGAACGCAGGAAATAAATTCCTGTACAGGAATCTGCATGGGAACCGGTGTGGGGCAACGTGGGATGCTGAATCCTGTACGGGATCCTGTACGGGAGAATGTAGAAAATAAATTCCTGTTCAGGAACCTACATGGGAACCTGTGTGGGGCAATGTGGGTAGCTTAATTTTTGAGACAGCGCTTAATAAGCTAATCACGATTGAATCAAAACAAATGTGAAACTTCTAATTTTTTTCATTTGTGTCTACACTTTCGTGAGAAAATAAATCATTAATCACTATTGTCAACGTTTTTTTGAAAATGTTTTATCTCAAGTCAAAAGTATTGTTTTTCAACGTGGGTCCCGACCTCGCAAAATGGCGTGAAATATTTAATACACAGTTCTTAGTTAAATTTAATTAAACGCAATATCTTAGTTTTTTTTTAACTTTTTTATTATGTTATCATTTTACGTCTTACAAAAATGTGTTCACAGAAAATTGCAATAATATTATATGATTAATTTACTATTACAATGGCTATTAATAGAAATACAAGTTCGTTAGCGGTGCAATATATTCATCCTCGTGTACCTTAGTGTGGAAACACACCCTAAAAATGTTGACAGTGGGGACTGCAATTAAATTTCTCTTTATCTCAATTTTTCGTAACACCAAAATACGGGTTCCCTGTACGAAAACACCACGTGGGATCCCGTATAGGAACCCGAACGGTTCACCATATGGGAACCCGTACGGGTTCCCTGTACGAAAACATCACGTGGGATCCCGTGTGGGATCCCGCACGGGATCTCATACAGGTTCCTGTGTGGAAATTTGTAGCAGGGATGTGATTTTTTCCTATCGATTTTGTTTAGGTTATTTTTCGAGGCATCCATTCAATCCTGAGATCGTACAATATTGGGTCGAATTTCCAAATAATTTGTTGACCACGAAAATCATTCCACACTCGTGGGTTTATTGAATCTAATTGAGTAATTCCAATGGTGGTCAAGCAACACGGTCGGTAGTAGATTCTGCCAGGAGATTTGCGCGTTGCACATGAGTGCGGTCTTGTTCATCCGCAAAGTCGAAAAATTTTGCGACCGCTTAGTGAAACATGTATTCCTATGTTAATCGACCCGGACAATCCGAATTTCTAAGAATTTTAACTATTAACAGTGAAGAAAAGGGTTAAAAACCGAAAAATATGAATTATTTCGAGAACGAAGAGGAAATCGCAAAAAAGTTTCGAACAAAAGTTGTAGAATGGAAGATTTTACCTTGTAGGTGCATACGATTCTTTTCTCTATCTCTAATAGTTTAGCCATAAATTTAGAAAAACCAAAACCACTCGATTGCGCGCATGATGCAATCGAGGAGATTGAAGACCACTGTGGTACCTAACCGCCCCTTACTCTCTTGCCGGCGCGCTGCACGTGCTTCGGCCGACGGTCTCCGAAAGTCGAACGGGTATCTTCGGCAGCCTAGTATATATAGCTAAGCTGTCGGATTGTGAAGACTCCGCTACCGGATATATTTCCTTTCGCACGAAATCCATCGGGACTATGTTTTTCACCTGACAGCTCCTCGGCTCTTCGGCACGGACTGAACCAGAAAATGAGCGATAGGAATTCTAGAAATACCGCTGTATATGAATTTGTTAATTATATATATCAATAAAACATTGATATACCAAAATATTAATTTTTTATTTATGATAAGGAATAAAAATTAAGCCGTATCCCGAACCGTTTTTTATTTTCCTGATCTTCAATTAATATTTTAATGAACAATAAATTACATTTATTATCTTATTAATTTTAATAATTATATCAATCTTATTTTTATTTTACACACTGTAACGGGTCACCCCTGGTTACATTAAATTTATGAAGATTCGGGGCACGATAAGGGAGTAAATTAGTGTAAACCTTTATGTCTCAACAAATAAACGAAGATTTATTCAAATTTCGCTTTATCTCATGATACAAACAGATTTTGAATCGCCCTGTATCTTAGTTTCGCGCGCTCGGTCGGTTTGGCTGTCGCGGCTCTCGCGTACCGAGGAGGCGGGGCTTAGTACGTCTTCGAGATTTCGCGAGTCTCCGTTGCCCAGGTGACGAGTCACTCCTTTTCTATAATGGCTGCCGTTTCGTGTTTGTATACGTTTGGTGTATGTACATCATTGACTTGTATGCATTCAAAATTTTAAATGCTCCTATTGTGTGTGTCTTTGTGTGTCGCGAGGTCTTCGCGATTTCGCCGGTTCAGCCTTGCTCGGCCACTGCCCCCTTTGTTGTTGTTCCTTCTCCCTCGCTCTCGTTACATGTTTTCATCTAGGCTTCCAGCTGGCTGTCAGCTTTAATATTCTGACGATTATTCACGCGGGATGCTTGTTTGTCTCGAGTTTCGTGATTCTAGGCTTTCTTCTTTAAATTACCGAATTTTCTCTTTCGAATATCTACGAGATTATTGATTCCATTCTTTTTCTGATTGTCGCACTTTCTGTAATCGGATGGTGCCAATTCTTTCCTTTCTGTACTTGCTCCTCTTTGCCACTTTCCTTGTTCAGTCGCCTTCCTTGCTTTTCTGGCTCGGACCTGCGCTTATTTCACTACTAATGGCAAAGTCCACGTTCCATAATCGTGAAAGGCTGGCATCTCCGCTCGAGACTCGTGCGGAAATCGTTTGAAAAAGGATTTAAAAAATTCTCTTTCTACCTTCTCTTTTATTATTTCGGCTCCTTTCCTCAACGGTCACGTTCCCTGCTGCAATCAGTGAGTACTTGCGTCCGGTACTAAGGCCTTCACAATGAAAGAGATTCTCAAATTTTATCGTGCTCACTTGCTTCGTCTTGTCCAATGCTTTCCCTAGTTCGATATTTTCCACGCTTAAAAAGCCTGTACTAGTATCTCGTTTCGGTACTCGCTTTGGAGCTGACTTGAAAACAAGTGATTTTTTTTCTCTCGAGGTCGCCCTTTTATACCGCTTTTTTCTTCCCCTCCCAAGCATCCTTTGTAAAATAAACGTTACCTTGATCTTTTTTATCCAATCTTTTTTCTTTTTGTCTCGATTTCCTCCCATGTCCGAGGGATGGCGCCATTTGGCCCTTTTCTCGGTTTGATCTTTTCCCGAATACCACCTGGAGGCAGTGACCGCACTTGTCAACATCGACGGCCTTGTCGCGTCTCCGCGTCGCTCGTGAGACGGTTCTATCCAAGGAGACTAGAGAGGAGTCGACACTCCCGCCTCAAACAGTTCTTTCAATCGGTCGCAGAGATGTAATGCTCAGTTCCGCCGCAGGCGTCGCTAGTGTTCCCCAGAGCCCATAATATATAGTAATACAAAACTGCATAAGGTGAAACACCGCGTTATGGCGGCAAAATTGTTTGCGCCTGTCAAACACAAATATATCTGTCGTGTACACCAGCACAGCAGCTATCGAACTATGTGTATAATAATGGAGATTACTCTTCGCGAGTCAATGAGATAAAGGGAAAAAGTAAACACTTTAGGTAGGAATTATAAAACAAATTTCAACTATTGATGGCAGTAAATTAAAAAATATATTCTTCCATGTTACTTTTGTTCGAGTTCTTTTGGGATTAGACGAGTTCTTTGATTGGTTGAAACTGCTTCAATTCGCTCGTACAACCAGATACCTGTACGAATGCAAAAGAAAAAAAATTAAACCACCGAGGCTTGAACTCAGGACCTTCAATACACTAATCTAGCGTTCTACCAACTTCGCCACACAATCATTTGCCAATAAATATAATCTTCTCATATTTAAGTGATTGCCGCGCTTGCGGTTCAATTAGGCTTGACAGCTTGTTCGGTTGGTTCATCCCCAACTTAATTCATATTTAGCTTAATTTTAAACGTAACTAGCAAATAACGAGTTTTCATGGATATACATATCATAAGCACGTGTTGAAAAGACAACCCCAGCAGGTAGAGCCAACATTCCCGCATTCGCCCGGTTTCTTGCATGTACATGTTATTATTATTATGTATTATTATTATTATTATTGTACAGGAAAACAGAGTAACGCGCATCTGAATAATACATACATTACGAGATACATTACGGTTGGTTTATCGCTTTATTCGCGTTTCATTATAATTAGCTATATTTTTAAACATAACAGGCCAATCATAACTTTCCATAATAAAATAACTCGTGTTGTACTTATTATATAATTATTATATCTGATGTGCTTATTATATAATAAGCCTATGTGAATAAAACAACACGAGTCGTTTCATTAATATTATTTATATTTTATTTATTATATACATATGTAAACAATATTATTATATATTATAATAGAAGGAATCCCCACTTGGGTGTATTATCGTTCGGGTGTGCGAGAGAGAACGCACCATAACTGTTCCAAGTGAGTACGAGAGAGAAACACGATCACCCCTGTTTTGTGATTGGTCGTTGAGGCGGAGCTCGGACCTTATGCAGTTTTGTATTACTATATATTATGGGCTCTGGGGAACACTAGCGACGCCTGCGGCGGAACTGTGCGCTACATCTCTGCGACCGATTGAAAGAACTTCGTACATACAGGCTAAGATAGGGACTTTGGACTCCTTTACTCTAGTCTCCTTGGTTCTATCCGTCTCAACACGTATTATTCTTTCGTTGCGCTTATGAAAAGATGATCTTAAACATTAATCTATTTTATAAAGTTTTAATATTGATAATATAAATAATTTATTCATAACTTTATTTATCACTTCATTAAATTTATGAATGTTAAATAATTGAATTATTTAACATTTTAAGTTTAAAAAAAACTATTAATCTTCAAAATATAAATAAAAATTTACTTTTAAATCTTAATAAGGTTTAAGTAAATAATTAATCTTTTTAATGAATTTACAATATATTACTTAAATCGGACACATTACTTAAAATTTTATAACTAATATATCTTTAAATTTGCAACTTTTTTTAACTAAAAGTTATTCACAAATGTTTTTTTTCTTTCTACTAATCATAATGATATTGGAATTCTTTATTTTATTTTGGGAATACTACCTGGTATAATAAGATCTTCATTAAGTCTATCAATTCATATAGAATTCGGTCATCCTGGTTACTTCATTAATAATTGTTAATTATATAATTCCATCATTACACGTCAGGCATTCATCATAATTTTTTTATACTTATACCTACCCGTGCGGAAAATTGACAGGGCATCCCTCATAAAAATAAGCCCTTGAAGGCCCTTATATGACAATCCCGACAGGGGTTGGCATAATAAGGGCCTTTGCGGGTCCTATTATGGCGATTCCGACAGGGATTGCCACAATAGGGCCAGGTTTGGGCATTATAGGAAACGGACCAGTATACATAGCTTGGACTAAATCGTTTGTGGTATTTTAATTACTACACTCAATTATTCGATAATAGATAAAAAAAAATAGGATAAAAACGTGAGGGCATTAAAAATTATTATATATTACATTTACAAATCCTTCAAAAAATTACATATTATTCTTATTGCCTTATTCACTCATGGAGTGATGCCAGCGCGTATGTTTGAACAATCCGATTCGGTTTTTTTTACATTTTTATAGTGACTATTTTTCGCCGAGTACTTTCCATATGAAAAATTATTTCTTCCAAAGATTTTGATGATATTTTCCACTCATGATCTTTACCCGATTGTGCAGGATAAGTCAATAGATCGGTTTTCGTTTTCCGGATATAACCTTCCAATAAAAAAGATTCTATACATTGTTTGGATCCGAATATTTGTCTAATTTCTACTACACTCCTAATTTCTCTCCTATTTCTACTACACTCCTAATTTCTACTACATTTCAAGCACAACCTTATTTGGCGTGGTAGTGCTAATTGTAGTGCTATTATTAAAAATAAATTTTTCGGCAATTATTTTCTCGGCTTTAATCACCTTTTTCGTAACTGAAATTTCGGAGGAATTTCTCTTGGCCGCTCAAAGAAATTGTCTTTTTCATTCTATCTGCGACAAAATTGAACCAGATACCTATTTGGACTTCCAATAGAACGTTTTATTTTTCCAAGGTAATTTTCGAAGGGGAAGCAATTTATTTCGCTCAAGTTGCATCCAATGGCAAAGCACACACTGACAGAGAAATTATATTGATATTAACTAACCGCGTCTATTTGATTTATTTAAATTTGAATTATCTAGATTTCCCGTGAAATCGAATTTTTCTTATTGCATTATTGGAATTATTTATTTTAAATATATTTATTTTATTTTTTAAATATATTATTATTTAATTTTATTTAATTATTTATTTTAAATATATTTATTTATTCAAATCAAAATCTATTTAATATCGTCCAATAACTAAATATCTTATTTAATCCTAATAAATCTGTGATTCGGTTTCATCTGTTCAAAAAACAATTTAATTGAATTCGCTAAAAGGATCTATTTGATTTAAAAAAATTTTAATTAAATAAAATTTTCGTAGAGTCAACTATTTTTCTATTTAATTGAACTAATGGTCTGTCTTTATTGCAACACTCATATCAAAGGGGTGTGGGGGTAGAGAGGGTGGAAAGAGAGAGGAATTATATATATATGTGTGTGTGTGTGTATATATATATAAATACATATGTATACATAGATTATGCGTGTGTTATTCGATAAAACTCTCTAATTATCACAATAATATTAACTAATTGATATAGTTTATGTGATACAGCAAATAATTATAGGAATTAATTTGGTCTCTTATGCCTTATTTGCGACTAAGATGTTACAAGCACTCGGTAGCATAGGGGCAGCGTGCGTAGCTATGAGTAGGTAGGTACTAGGTTCAATACCCATATAGGTGAAATATTTTCTACGAAAAAAATTATTCCGAAAGGCATGGCATGACGAATTACGATACAAAATCGTTGTGGTAAACTCTCAATTAAGTGCTTAATTTCATTTTGGATTTATGAAATATTTTATGCACATAGTACACTAAGATTTACAGTGTACATTGTAAGCAAATAAAGATTTATTTGAATCGAATCTTTATTCATTCGATTTGAATATATTTGATATTTAAAAAGATTAGCTGAAACGAATAAAAAAATATCTTTGAAACAAATAAGATCGTGGTAGGCCGTGAGACAAGGAAAAAACCTATATCATTTAAATAGATCCTATTTAAATAAAATAAAAACTTTGGCAGTGTATCGTGACCTTATGTAACGGACACATATACCTGGAAACACATACATTTACACATTCCATACACACATATCCATTGACAGGGATAACTTATGGGCACACCTTGGTTTACATGAGGCGTCGATCAGGCATCCTTGAAGGCCCTCATTATTCTGTCTTTAATGGTCCTCAGTAGCAAAGTGTGACCGGCCACTAAGGGCCCATGTAAGGCTACCCGATTAGTGCCCTATTAAAGTTAGGGAAATTCTATATGGGCCCAACCAAAGCCCTAGTTCAATTTCCGCACGGATATTATAATTGGAGCATTTTAGAATTGAATAATTCCCTAAATATTACCAGCCCCAGATATATAATTTCCATGCATAAATTATTTGCGATTTTGACTTTTACCTCCTTCTATTAATGGATTAATTATAAGAAACCTCTTTCATTAAATTTATATCATGAAGTAACATTATTAGATATAGCAATTTTCTCTCTTAATCTCGCTGGATTATCCTCCATTATAAGAGCAATTAATTTTATTACCACAATCATGAATATAAAAAAAAATGTTATACTGTTATTTCTTAAATGTTATTTTTTTTTTAATTATTGTTTTTTCATGATTAATATATTTTTTTCAAGTTTTACTTGCACAGCCTTTTCGGCTTTTTACAAGGCTCCACTACTTATATGTCCACCGCTTTTGTATCTGTAATTCATCAAAATAATGAGACTGCTGTTCCATTATTTATTTCACTGTAACTGCCTCGTTTTTACAAAAGAAAACATATTTTTCGCATTTTTCGGCTTGTAGGTTCAAATTCAAGAGTCGATGCAAAAATTGAACACGAACGAAGAGAACATAGAAACCGGCCTCATTTCGAAAGAACTGTTTTAGCACAGCAAACGGCAGAAGGTCTACGCGTAACTCTTCAATCGACGCTGGATATCGTGACATACCTAGCTTTCGCCATCCGGACTGTTCGCCTTTATGGCCCATCGCGGGTCCCAAATGGCGAATACCCAAATAGCGAACATGGGATGACTGCCTTACCCGACTGACCACTAGCGCCGTCTGTTAGCTTCCCTCTGAAGCGCAAGAAACGTATTACTCGATGACAAGCTTTCGCTATCCGGACTGTTCGCCTTTTTGGCCCATCGCGCTATTTTAACCCTGTTTCGTTTGGATAAAAAAATTATGAATGTCCTACCTCAAATTCGCTGATGTATCAGCGATCATGATGAATGAACGTGTGAAAGAAATTTTCACGTCCGTGTAGTTCTCTATACGAGTTATTCTCTTGCACACAAATTTTGTTTTTCAAATCAAATTTTCTCTTTCATACAAAATTTCGGTTTGGAACAAATTATCTCTTGGGTATAAATTTTCTCTTCGGTACAAATTTTCTCTTCAGCACAAATTTTCCCTTCGATACATATTTTCTCTTCGATACAAAATTTCTCTTCGATACAAATTTTCTCTTCGGTAGGAATTTGCTTTCCGTACCAATTTTATGCCTGGCACAAAATTAGTACTGAAGAGGGAAGTTGTACCGAAGAGAAAATGTCTATTCATAGAAATTTTTCTTTCGCTGCATATTTTCTCATCTATCCATCCGTCTTCAGTAAAAATTTCCTCTTTGATACAAATTTACCCTGCGATACAAATTTCCTCTTTGGTACAAATATTCACTGCATTACAAATTTCGTAGTGGACAAATAATTGATCAACAAAGGAAATTTGTATCGAAACGAAAGTTAATATCGAAGAGAACATTTATAGCAAAGAGAAAATTTGTAGCAAAGAAAAAGTTTGTATCGAAGAGAAAATTTGTAGTGAAGAGGAAACTTATAGTGAAGAGAGAATTTGTGTTGAAGCGAAAATTTGTAGTGAAGAGAAAATTTGTATCGAAGAGAAAATTTGTATCGAAGCGAAAATTTGTATGTATGAGCAAATTGGAGAAAAAAATTATATCGAACAGAAGTACCAAACAGAAATTTTGTTTGAAAAAGAAAATTGGTGCCAAAGAAAAAATTCAGCCCACGAAAATTTGGCTGGTCAAGAAAACTTGAAAATTTTCGTGCCAAGAAATGTTTTCTTTAGGAGCGAACATTTGGCTGGAAGAGAACATTCATATCCAACACAATATTTCTTTCGAAGAGAAAATTCCTATGCATAGTAATTACCTGTTTGATACTAATTTCTCCTCCTACGAGACATTTTTAGCTTTACAACAAATTTAGTTCCGCAGTAGTTTTCTTCTTTATTAAGCTCCTGAAAGAAAAATAATACTTTCAAAATATCGGACGGGTGTATAAGGAAAAGAACAATGAACATGTATATAAAATTTTTATTATCGATGGCTAGCCGCTTAACCAAATTCTCCGTTGCTTCGGTCCTGCATATTGGACAGCACCGATCTCGCTGGACGTTCCGTAATATATCTGCGCATGAGGCGCAACCTCAGCAATGGCCACATGGCAAGGATATGTGGGTGGCCCTTTGAAGATAACATATCGTGCAAGAAACTGTCAAAAAAATTAAAAACAAGAAGTACACACAATTTGTATTATATCGCCGATAATTAGTGCGAACTACGTGCCAATAACGTTGATGTTTCAAGAAACAAGAGTTTGGAGTAATTAAACATTCTCGCACAGCCATATGGACTCATAAACTTGATTTGAAAAAGCTGCGGTTCCAGAGAAGTGTGACCGCCATATTTTCCTCTCGCGCTTGCGTGAAGCACCAGCGCCATCACGGGTCACATTAGTTCAGAAGAGAAGCGACCCTGCGAATCCAATGCCAAATGGCAAGGTACACTGACGGCTGTTCAACTCTGTGGAACGCAGATTTGTATCAAGAAGTGAATATTAATTTGTTATTCGAACGTTGAACCGCGTACACTCGGTCGTTTGGAAAAAGCTAAACATTTATTTTGAGATATTAGTGCTTTCCTGGTCGAAAATTCAAATTAATCTTCGTATTATGCGTTGCGCATTTGCGGATTTTGAAAAACGTGGGGGGGGGGGGGAGGAGGGCTTGCATCTTTCAATTTTCCCCTATTTTATCAGCAATGATATTACGGACACATTATTCAAAGAAAGAATGTCAATCCAAAGAAGTGGGAATGCCTCATACTCTTCCAGCGTTTGCAAGAAATACTGGTGACGACGCCGGTCATGTTAACTCAGAAGAGAAGCGACCCTACGAATCGCGGGTCACATAACTCGAAGAGAAGCGACCCTACGAATCGCGGGTCACATAACTCGAAGAGAAGCGACCCTACGAATCGCAGGTCACATAACTCGAAGAGAAGCGATCCTACGAATCGCGGGTCACATAACTCGAAGAGAAGCGACCCTACGAATTACCACCACTTCGAACAAACGCCAGCCTCACGGCGGATCACACTGACTTCGAAAAGAAGCGACGCGACAGATCTGTTGGCTGATAGCAAGATACAATGGGAGCGTTCCACTCTGTGGAGTTCAGATTTTCACTAAGAAGTGATTTCTATTTTCTTTATACAACGTCTAATCATGTTCACTCGGTTGTTTGGAAATTTGTGTACACTTATCGCCAAATAATAGTAATTCCGTTCTCGAAAATTCGAATTAATCTTCGCATTGCCCTTTCCGCTTTTCCGGATTTTTTAAAACGTACAGGGGGGGGACGCCCATCTTTTGATCTACTCCTACTTTATCAGCTATGATATAAGGGAGACGTTGTTCAAAGTAATAATGTCAATCCAAAAAAGTATGAATGTCTTATTCCCCTCCAGCTCTTGCAAGAAACAGCGGAGATAACGCGGGTCATGTTTACTCCGAAGAGAAGCGACCCAACGAATCTCCACCATTTTGAACAAACGCCGGCCGCAACGCGGGTCACGTTGACTTCGAAAAGAAGCAACTCTACGGATCTGGTGGGTGATGGCAAGATACACTGTGAGCGTTCCACTCTGTGAAGCTCAGATTAGGACTAAGAAGTGATTTTTATTTTCTTATTACAACGTAATAGAAAATAAAAATCTATTACGTCCAATTATGTCCACTCGGTTGTTTGGAAATTTGTGTACACTTATCTCCAAATAATAGTGATTCCCTTCTCGAAAATTCGAATTAATCATCGCATTGTGCTTTTCGCTTTTGCGGAATTTTTAAAACGTAAGGGGGGGGGGCTCGTCCATCAGTTGGTCTACCCCTACTTTATCAGCAATGATATAACCGAGACGTTGTTCAAAGTAAGAATGTCAATCCAAAAAAGTATGAATGTCTTATTTCCCTCCAACGTTTGCACGAAACAGGGCGATAACGCGGGTCACCTTAACTCAAAAGAGAAGCGACCCTACGAATCGCGGTTCACATTAACTCCGAAGAGAAGCGACCCTACGAATCTCCACCATTTCGAACAATGACGCTGAAGCTGGCAGACAGACCTAGCAGACGCGCGCCGCCCGAACCCAGTACATTTTTATCGTGGCTGTACGCGCTCGGGTCGCAGCGTAGCGAGGCAGCATAGGGCCTACCCCCACCACTTAGCCGCTCGAGAATGAGCCGCATATATCCGCCTGGCGGAAATAATATTTTTTATTGCTTAACAACAACCATCGCCGGGATGAATCATGAGTCGACCGTTTCCTCTATTCATATACATTAAGCATGTAAATCGTCAAGTCCCAATTGTCATGCGTGTTGACGGCAGACGACTTTAAACAAGAATTTTGTTCGAGTACGGAGACCCGAATGGCGGATAGCTTTTTTTATTCTTAATTAACAAAAGCCGTCACCCGCATGAAACATAGGGGGATCGATTCGGCGAAGTATATAGAATAATCACGTAAATAGAAAAAGTCGCTACTGTCATGCGTGTTAGCAGCAGACGGCCTTTTTTGAGATTTTTCGTGTGAGTAAGGAGGCGCGATTCGCGAATAACAATTTTTTAATTAACTTAACAAAGTCGGCACCGGGTTAAATCATAGGTCAGTCGATTCGTCACATTATAAACAATAAGTAGCTGAATTCAAAAACTAGCTGCTGTCATGCGGGATGGCAGCAGACGACCCTTTTTGAGATCTTTCGTGCGAGTAAGGAGGCGCGATTCGCGAATAACAATTTTTTAATTGACTTAACAAAGTCGGCACCGGGATAAATCATAGGTCAATCGATTCGTCTCATTATAAACAATAAGTAGGTGAATTTAAAAAGTAGCTGCTGTCATGCAGGTTGGCAGCAGACGACCTTTTGTGAATTTAATCTTGCGGCCAGCACGACTCTTTTCGCGAATAACAATTTATTTTTGTTAATCAACAAATGCCGTCACCGGATGAAACAAAGAGGGATCGATTCGGCTAATTATATAGAATAAGCACATAAATAGCAGAAGTCGCTACTGTCATGCGTGTTAGCAGCAGACGGCCTTTTTCGGATTTTTCGAGCGAGTCAGAAGGCGCGATTCGCGAATAACAATTTTGTAATTAACTTAACAAAGTCGGCACCGGGTTGAATCATAGGTCAATCGATTCGTCTCATTATAAACAATAAGTAGCTGAATTGAACCGGTGCGATGGTCTAGTGGTTAGCGTGCTCGCCACCAAACCAGCAGACCGGGAGGTCCCGGGTTCGAATCCCAATCGCGTACATTTCGTCGTGAAATGTTTTTCTTCGGCATTTCCCGGCGAAATAACACTAGTTCCACGTCTGGGGGGCGAACTCGATGACTGTTATTGGTGTAGGTTTTCCGCAGTTTCCCTATACCCATGACAGAAATGTCATGATGAATATAATACAGAGGGGGAAGTCGGCTGCGGCCGCAAGGGGGGAACAGGGAGAAAGATGGAGAAAAAAGGAGTGAAACAGTAGAGGAAAGAAACTGGCACAATGAGGGGAAAAAAGGTAACAAACGCGAAAAGCGTGTACCTAAGGAAAAAACAAATAAGTAGCTGAATTGAAAAAGTAGCTGCTGTCATGCAGGTTGGCAGCAGACGACCTTTTGTGAATTTAATCGTGCGGCCAGCACGACTCTTCGAGAATAACAATTTATTTTTGTTAATCAACAAATGCCGTCACCGGGACGAAACATAAGGGGATCGATTCGGCCAAGTATATAAAATAAGCACGTAAATATAAAAAGTCGCTACTGTCATGCGGGTTGGCAGCAGACGACCCTTTTTGAAATTTTTCGTGCGAGTAAGGAGGCGCGATTCGCGAATAACAATTTTTTAATTAACTTAACAAAGTCAGCACCGGGTTAAATCATAGGTCAATCGATTCGTCTCATTATAAACAATAAGTAGGTGAATTTAAGAAGTAGCTGCTGTCATGCAGGTTGGCAGTAGACGACCTTTTGTGAATTTAATCTTGCGGCCAGCACGACTCTTTACGCGAATAACAATTTATTTTTGTTAATCAACAAATGCCGTCACCAGGATGAAACAAAGGGGTATCGATTTGGCTAATTATATAGAATAAGCACATAAATAGCAAAAGTCGCTACTGTCATGCGTGTTAGCAGCAGACGACCCTTTTTGAGATTTTTCGTGCGAGTAAGGAGACACGATTCGCGAATAACAATTTTTTAATTGACTTATCAAAGTCGGCACCGGGATAAATCATAGGTCAATCGATTCGTCTCATTATAAACAATAAGTAGGTGAATTTAAAAAGTAGCTGCTGTCATGCAGGTTGGCAGCAGACGACCTTTTGTGAATTTAATCGTGCGGCCAGCACGACTCTTTTCGAGAATAACAATTTATTTTTGTTAATCAACATATGCCGTCACCGGGACGGAACATAGAGGGATCGATTCGGCCAAGTATATATAACAAGCACGTAAATATAAAAAGTCGCTACTGTCATGCGGGTTGGCAGCAGACGACCCTTTTTGAGATTTTGCGTGCGAGGAAGGAGGCGCGATTCGCGAATAACAATTTTTTAATTGACTTAACAAAGTCGGCACCGGGATAAATCATAGGTCAAACGATTCGTCTCATTATAAACAATAAGGAGCTGAATTTAAAAAGTAGCTGCTGTCATGCAGGTTGGCAGCAGACTACCTTTTGTGAATTTAATCTTGCAGCCAGCACGAGTCTTTTCGCGATTAACAATTTATTTTTGTTAATAAACAAATGCCGTCACCGGGATGAAACAAAGGAGGATCGGTTCGACTAATTATATAGAATAAGCACATAAATAGCAAAAGTCGCTACTATCATGCGTGTTAACAGCAGACGGCCTTATTTCAGATTTTTCGAGCCAGTCAGAAGGCGCGATTCGCGAATAACAATTTTTTAATTAACTTAACCAAGTCGGCACCGGGATAAATCATAGGTCAATCGATTCGTCTCATTATAAACAATGAGTAGCTGAATCGAAAAAGTAGCTGCTGTCATGCAGGTTGGCAGCAGACGACCTTTTGTGAATTTAATCGTGCGGCCAGCACGACTCTTCGAGAATAACAATTTATTTTTGTTAACCAACAAATGCCGTCACCGGGACGGAACATAGAGGGATCGATTCGGCCAAGTATATAGAACAAGCACGTCAATATAAAAAGTCGCTACTGTCATGCGGGTTGGCAGCAGACGACCCTTTTTGAGACTTTTCGTGCGAGTAAGGAGGCGCGATTCGCGAATAACAATTTTTTAATTGACTTAACAAAGTCGGCACCGGGATAAATCATAGGTCAATCGATTCGTCTCATTATAAACAATAAGCAGCTGAATTTTAAAAGTAGCTGCTGTCATGCAGGTTGGCAGCAGACGACCCTTTTTGAGATTTTTCGTGCGAGTAAGGAGGCGCGATTCGCGAATAACAATTTTATAATTAACTTAACAAAGTCGGCACCGGGATAAATCATAGGTCAATCGATTCGTCTCATTATAAATAATGAGTAGCTGAATCGAAAAAGTAGCTGCTGTCATGCAGGTTGGCAGCAGACGACCTTTTGTGAATTTAATCGTGCGGCCAGCACGACTCTTCGAGAATAACAATTTATTTTTGTTAATCAACAAATGCCGTCACCAGGACGAAACATAGGGGGATCGATTCGGCCAAGTATATAGAACAAGCACGTAAATATAAAAAGTCGCTACTGTCATGCGGGATGGCAGCAGACGACCCTTTTTGAGATTTTTCGTGCGAGTAAGGAGGCGCGATTCACGAATAACAATTTTTTAATTAACTTAACAAAATCGTCACCGGGATAAATCATAGGTCAATCGATTCGTCTTATTATAATCAATCGATTCGTCTTATTACAAACAATAAGCAGCATGAATTTTATCGTGCCGGCAACGCGACCCGATTCGCGATGAATTAGGTTCAATATATTGTTTTTGTGAATGCACAATTGTTCAATGCAATGTTACTCACTCATCAACGTTGCAAGTAATCCCTTAATTCAACAGTTTCGAAAGTAGCTCCCTTATGACGTTCACTGCACAACAATATTTGTTAAAAAATGTATGATATGCGATAAGTTATTGTATCCTCGACCTAAGCACGACAAGAAATAGCATGTTTTCACGAAGCATTCGACGAAGAAAGACAAGACTACCTTCAATCACAACGGGCAGCAAGCCGCTATGACTGGTTCAACTACGTTGTTACTATTAACAGAAACCTTCATTGCTCTTATAACTCTATCCCTACCTCTGCAAACGAACATTTTCTACGTCGTCTACATTGTTTTTATACCAGAAAGAACCCAATCATAAATTTTTCCCGTAGGCGATTATATTCGGAGAAAATGTCGCAATATTTTCGGAGAAACGACAGGATACAGATTGGGATTTTTTTTTATCCCACCGGCCTGTTGCTTTTCAGTGGCTTGGATTTAAAAAGGTGGTGTGTGTTTCGATGTTTTGCTCAGAATATAATCCGCCTATGAGGTATAATCTGGACCGTGAGGTACATCGATATAGGAGCGCGTGTTCCACTGTAAGGATTAATCATTAATACATTTATGGTCGGTGGGCCATAAATGTAAAGGACGTACGGCCCATGCCCCAGGTTCAAAAACGTGAATACCGAGAAAGGCTGCTCCGTTACGTTTTCTTTACGTGCGTATATACTGCTCATCTGTCTACACCCGTAGCCGGAAAATAATGTAGACAATGTTCATTTGCAATGGTGGGGGTAGCGAAATAAGGGTGAGAAGGGTGTTTGTTAATGGTAAAGAAATCGTCGCATCAGTCATAGATGCGACGTGCTGCGCGTTATTACACAAAATAGCTACGATGTTCTACGAAGTTTGAACGCTTCGTTGAAACCATGCCGTTTCTATTCGTATTTTAATTAACAACGCAAAATTTTTCGCAATATTATGAATTTTGGTGAACGTTTTATATTGTGATAAAGTGAAATGTATTAGTGAACTACCATCGAAACTGTTGTATCAATGGATTACATTCTCGCGCTGCTAAGTGAGTATCATTCTAGCGAACCGTACTTCTTCTTAAATCAAGTAAATTGGTGTTAATGTATATTAATTCAATAATTGGGCGAAGCGCAAATTGTCAATCATGTAGTGCACTTGCAATATTTTCTCTCGGAAAAAATGAGCGTTTGAGATTAGGTTTTTTAATGGATCTTCACTCAAAATAAAATAATGAAGAGCTTAAACCCTGGCACCGAAGGTGCAGACGCATGATAAGAAAATGAACATAAATTAAATAACAAAAAAAAATCAATCCGCATAACGGGCCACTCTACTCGCACGAAATATCTCATAAAAGGTTGTCTGCTGCCATCGCGCATAAAATTAGTGACTTGTACTATTTACAAAGTTATTCTTTACGAATAGACAAATCCAACGATCTACGATTTGTGGCGTTGACGTCTTCTCTTAATTTATTAACGAATTGTTATTCGCAAAGGAAGCCTCTTTATTCGCATGAGAAATCTCATAAAAGGTCGTCTGCTGCCAACACGCATGACGGTAGCGACTTTTTATATTTACGTGCCTATTCTATATACTTGGCCGAATCGATCGCCCTATGTTTCGTCCCGGTGACGGCATTTGTTGATTAACAAAAATAAATTGTTATTCTCGAAAAGAGTCGTGCTGGCCGCACGATTAAATTCACAAAAGGTCGTCTGCTGCCAACCTGCATGACAGCAGCTACTTTTTAAATTCACCTGCTTATTGTTTATAATGAGACGAATCGATTGACCTATGATTTATCCCGGTGCCGACTTTGTTAAGTCAATTAAAACATTGTTATTTGCGAATCGCGCCTCCTTACTCGCACGAAAAATCTCAAAAAGGGTCGTCTGCTGTCAACCTGCATGACAGCAGCTACTTTTAAATTTCATCTGCTTATTGTTTATAATGAGACGAATCGTTTGACCTATGATTTATCCCGGTGCCGACTTTGTTAAGTCAATTAAAAAATTGTTATTCGCGAATCGCGCCTCTTTACTCGCACGCAAAATCTCAAAAAGGGTCGTCTGCTGCCAACCCGCATGACAGTGCGACTTTTTATATTTACGTGCTTGTTATATATACTTGGCCGAATCGATCCCTCTATGTTCCGTCCCGGTGACGGAATTTGTTGATCAACAAAAATAAATTGTTATTCTCGAAAAGAGTCGTGCTGGCCGCACGATTAAATTCACAAAAGGTCGTCTGCTGGCAACCTGCATGACAGCAGCTACTTTTTAAATTCAGCTGCTTATTGTTTATAATGAGACGAATCGATTGACCTATGATTTATCCCGGTGCCGACTTTGTTATGTCAATTAAAAAATTGTTATTCGCGAATCGCGCCTCCTTACTCGCACGAAAAATCTCAAAAAGGGTCGTCTGCTGCCAACCCGCATGATAGTAGCGACTTTTTATATTTACGTGCTTGTTCTATATACTTGGCCGAATCGATCCCCCTATGTTTCGTCCCGTTGACGGCATTTGTTGATTAACAAAAATAAATTGTTATTCTCAAAAAGAGTCGTGCTGGCCGCACCATTAAATTCACAAAAGGTCGTCTGCTGCCAACCTGCATGACAGCAGCTACTTTTTAAATTCACCTACTTATTGTTTATAATGAGACGAATCGATTGACCTATGATTTATCCCGGTGCCGACTTTGTTAAGTCAATTAAAAAATTGTTATTCGCAAATCGCGCATCCTTACTCGCACGAAAAATCTCAAAAGGGTCGTCTGCTGCCAACCTGCATGACAGCAGCTACTTTTTCAATTCAGCTGCTTATTGTTTATAATGAGACGAATCGATGGACCTGTGATTTATCCCGGTGCCGACTTTGTTAAGTCAATTAAAAAATTGTTATTCGCCAATCGCGCCTCCTTACTCGCACGAAAAATCTCAAAAAGGGTCGTCTGCTGCCAACCTGCATGACAGCAGCTACTTTTAAAATTTAGCTGCTTATTGTTTATAATGAGACGAATCGATTGACCTATGATTTATCCCGGTGGCGACTTTGTTAAGTCAATTAAAAAATTGTTATTCGCGAATCGCGCCTCCTTACTCGCACGAAAAATCTCAAAAAGGGTCGTCTGCTGCCAACCCGCATGACAGTAGCGACCTTTTATATTTACGTGCTTGTTCTATATACTTGGCCGAATCGATCCCTCTATGTTCCGTCCCGGTGACGGCATTTGTTGGTTAACAAAAATAAATTATTATTCTCGGAGAGTCGTGCTGGCCGCACGATTAAATTCACAAAAGGTCGTCTGCTGCCAACCTGCATGACAGCAGCTACTTTTTCGATTCAGCTACTCATTGTTTATAATGAGACGAATCGATTGACCTATGATTTATCCCGGTGCCGACTTGGTTAAGTTAATTAAAAAATTGTTATTCGCGAATCGTGCCTCCTTACTCGCACGAAAAATCTCAAAAAGGGTCGTCTGCTGCCAACCTGCATGACAGCAGCTACTTTTAAAATTTAGCTGCTTATTGTTTATAATGAGACGAATCGATTGACCTATGATTTATCCCGGTGGCGACTTTGTTAAGTCAATTAAAAAATTGTTATTCGCGAATCGCGCCTCCTTACTCGCACGAAAAATCTCAAAAAGGGTCGTCTGCTGCCAACCCGCATGACAGTAGCGACCTTTTATATTTACGTGCTTGTTCTATATACTTGGCCGAATCGATCCCTCTATGTTCCGTCCCGGTGACGGCATTTGTTGGTTAACAAAAATAAATTATTATTCTCGGAGAGTCGTGCTGGCCGCACGATTAAATTCACAAAAGGTCGTCTGCTGCCAACCTGCATGACAGCAGCTACTTTTTCGATTCAGCTACTCATTGTTTATAATGAGACGAATCGATTGACCTATGATTTATCCCGGTGCCGACTTGGTTAAGTTAATTAAAAAATTGTTATTCGCGAATCGTGCCTCCTTACTCGCACGAAAAATCTCAAAAAGGGTCGTCTGCTGCTAACACGCATGACAGTAGCGACTTTTGCTATTTATGTGCTTATTCTATATAATTAGCCGAATCGATACCCCTTTGTTTCATCCTGGTGACGGCATTCATTGATTAACAAAAATAAATTGTTATTCGCGAAAAGAGTCGTGCTGGCCGCAAGATTAAATTCACAAAAGGTCGTCTGCTGCCAACCTGCATGACAGCAGCTACTTCTTAAATTCACCTACTTATTGTTTATAATGAGACGAATCGATTGACCTATGATTTAACCCGGTGCTGACTTTGTTACGTTAATTAAAAAATTGTTATTGGCGAATCGCGCCTCCTTACTCGCACGAAAAATCTCAAAAAGGGTCGTCTGCTGCCAACCCGCATGACAGTAGCGACTTTTTATATTTACGTGCTTATTTTATATACTTGGCCGAATCGATCCCCTTATGTTTCGTCCCGGTGACGGCATTTGTTGATTAACAAAAATAAATTGTTATTCTCGAAGAGTCGTGCTGGCCGCACGATTAAATTCACAAAAGGTCGTCTGCTGCCAACCTGCATGACAGCAGCTACTTTTTAAATTCACCTACTTATTGTTTATAATGAGACGAATCGATTGACCTATGATTTATCCCGGTGCCGACTTTGTTAAGTCAATTAAAAAATTGTTATTCGCGAATCGCGCCTCCTTACTCGCACGAAAAATCTCAAAAAGGCTCGTTTGCTGCCAACCCGCATGATAGTAGCGACTTTTTATATTTACGTGCTTGTTCTATATACTTGGCCGAATCGATACCCCTATGTTTCGTCCCGGTGACGGCATTTGTTGATTAACAAAAATAAATTGTTATTCTCAAAAAGAGTCGTGCTGGCCGCACGATTAAATTCACAAAAGGTCGTCTGCTGCCAACCTGCATGACAGCAGCTACTTTTTCAATTCAGCTACTTATTGTTTATAATGAGACGAATCGATTGACCTATGATTCAACCCGGTGCCGACTTTGTTAAGTTAATTAAAAAATTGTTATTCGCGAATCGCGCCTTCTGACTCGCTCGAAAAATCTGAAAAAGGCCGTCTGCTGCTAACACGCATGGCAGTAGCGACTTTTGCTATTTATGTGCTTATTCTATATAATTAGCCGAATCGATCCCTCTTTCTTTCATCCCGGTGACGGCATTTGTTCATTAACAAAAATAAATTGTTATTCGCGAAAAGAGTCGTGCTGGCCGCAAGATTAAATTCACAAAAGGTCGTCTGCTGCCAACAGCACCTACTTTCTAAATTCACCTACTTATTGTTTATAATGAGACGAATCGATTGACCTATGATTTATCCCGGTGCCGACTTTGTTAAGTCAATTAAAAAATTGTTATTCGCGAATCGCGCCTCCTTACTCGCACGAAAGATCTCAAAAAGGGTCGTCTGCTGCCAACCCGCATGACAGTAGCGACTTTTTATATTTACGTGCTTATTTTATATACTTGGCCGAATCGATCCCCTTATGTTTCGTCCCGGTGACGGCATTTGTTGATTAACAAAAATAAATTGTTATTCTCGAAGAGTCGTGCTGGCCGCACGATTAAATTCACAAAAGGTCGTCTGCTGCCAACCTGCATGACAGCAGCTACTTTTTAAATTCACCTACTTATTGTTTATAATGAGACGAATCGATTGACCTATGATTTATCCCGGTGCCGACTTTGTTAAGTCAATTAAAAAATTGTTATTCGCGAATCGCGCCTCCTTACTCGCACGAAAAATCTCAAAAAGGCTCGTCTGCTGCCAACCCGCATGATAGTAGCGACTTTTTATATTTACGTGCTTGTTCTATATACTTGGCCGAATCGATACCCCTATGTTTCGTCCCGGTGACGGCATTTGTTGATTAACAAAAATAAATTGTTATTCTCAAAAAGAGTCGTGCTGGCCGCACGATTAAATTCACAAAAGGTCGTCTGCTGCCAACCTGCATGACAGCAGCTACTTTTTCAATTCAGCTACTTATTGTTTATAATGAGACGAATCGATTGACCTATGATTCAACCCGGTGCCGACTTTGTTAAGTTAATTAAAAAATTGTTATTCGCGAATCGCGCCTTCTGACTCGCTCGAAAAATCTGAAAAAGGCCGTCTGCTGCTAACACGCATGGCAGTAGCGACTTTTGCTATTTATGTGCTTATTCTATATAATTAGCCGAATCGATCCCTCTTTCTTTCATCCCGGTGACGGCATTTGTTCATTAACAAAAATAAATTGTTATTCGCGAAAAGAGTCGTGCTGGCCGCAAGATTAAATTCACAAAAGGTCGTCTGCTGCCAACAGCAGCTACTTTCTAAATTCACCTACTTATTGTTTATAATGAGACGAATCGATTGACCTATGATTTATCCCGGTGCCGACTTTGTTAAGTCAATTAAAAAATTGTTATTCGCGAATCGCGCCTCCTTACTCGCACGAAAGATCTCAAAAAGGGTCGTCTGCTGCCATCCCGCATGACAGCAGCTAGTTTTTCAATTGAGCTACTTATTGTTTATAATGAGACGAATCGACTGACCTATGATTTATCCCGGTGCCGACTTTGTTAAGTCAATTAAAAAATTGTTATTCGCAAATCGCGCCTCCTTACTCGCACGAAAGATCTCAAAAAGGGTCGTCTGCTGCCATCCCGCATGACAGCAGCTAGTTTTTCAATTGAGCTACTTATTGGTTATAATGAGACGAATCGACTGACCTATGATTTAACCCGGTGCCGACTTTGTTAAGTTAATTAAAAAAAATTTATTCGCGAATCGCGCCTCCTTACTCGCACGAAAAATCTCAAAAAAGGCCGTCTGCTGCTAACACGCATGACAGTAGCGACTTTTTCTATTTACGTGATTATTCTATATACTTCGCCGAATCGATCCCCCTATGTTTCATCCGGGTGACGGCTTTTGTTAATTAAGAATAAAAAAAGTTATCCGCCATTCGGGTCTCCGTACTCGAACAAAATTCTTGTTTAAAGTCGTCTGCCGTCAACACGCATGACAATTGGGACTTGACGATTTACATGCTTAATGTATATGAATAGACGAAACGATCGACTCATGATTCATCCTGGCGATGGTTGTTGTTAAGCAAAAAAAAAACATTATTTCCGCCAGGCGGATATATGCGGCTCATTCACGAGCGGCTAAGTGGTGGGGGTAGGCCCTATGCTGCCTCGCTACGCTGCGACCCGAGCGCGTACAGCCACGATAAAAATGTAATGGGTTCGGGCGGCGCGCGTCTGCTAGGTCTGTCTGCCAGCTTCAGCGTCATCTAAACTAGTACATCGGGAGGTCGCGGTTTGGAATCCCAGTCTCGGAGAAAGATAAATACGGGCGTGACGTGCTCCAGTCCTACACGGATGCCACACGCACGGACCGGTACGTGTGTGTATGACTGTAGCCTGTGATTTATTTATATAGGGTACGCTGGAGTCAATTGGAACGTTTTTGAGAAAATCGGTTAGCGTGACTTCATTTTATACCCTATCTGTTTGGTAATCGGTTTTAATTATAGCTAGATTATCTGGCTATATAATAGCATTATTCATTTTCCTTCTTATATGCCCTTGACTTAGGTAGAAACCAAATAGAAACCCTCGAAACACGTTTCATTTGACCTTGTGACGGGGTCAATCGAAACAGTGCTTTAGGTTAGTTAAAATAGGTATTTTCAGCTGATTGAACTCATGTCTTTACTAAAGCCAGGTACTGTTAATGATGTGTATGAAGTGATAAACTATATATGTTGTGAATAGAAAATACTTTGAATAAAAATAATAAGTTTTATTGCTTTTCATTCCAGTTTGAGTATCGCTGAGGGTATATTGAGGTTCTTTATTATTATTTTACATTATGGACGGTTTTTTGGTCTCTAAAAAATAAAACAAGATTTGGAAAACCCGCTTGCGTATGAAATGTTTGTTCAGGGTAAATAGAAACACGTTTCAATTGAACCCGGATCGTTTATTCCAAATGCCTCCACACCCTCGCTTCAAATAATTTATCGAACAGCAAAAACCCTAAATGTTGTAGGTATGTACTGACCACAATAATCTTAACTAGGATATTCATAGTAATGATGATTGTAAACAACGCTGAAGAAGGAAGAATAGTTTTGGTGCAATACGCAAAATACTAATAGTCGAAAAACTTACTTTTTATGTCGAAAAAGTTATGCACCCACATAAAAATGTCTGACGAGCTAGGGGGCGACGCGCACTGATCGACAGGATCCGATACGCAAAGCAGTCCCTTCCCCCTTCGGGGCCGCGCTGCTGTCACTAACCGTCGTCGAGGTATTTAACTTGTTTTATTTGACCCGTGTTTCCATCGAACCCAGCCTACCCTACCCATGGCAGAAATTTCATGGTGAATGCGATACAGAGGGGGAAGTCGGCTGCGGCCGCAAGGTGGGCATGTGAAGTGGAATAAGGTGTGAAATGTAATAAGGGGCAGGACCATGTACAATTGGAAGCTACAATAATAAAAAATAATAAAATTACATATAATAATAATAATAATCATTTTCAAGGTAAGGCAGATTTTTTTACAGTCTAACAAACAATGTTTTCGAGGAATTTTTCATTATTTGGCATTCTGTGTTAACTTTTTGAAAGTTTTTTCAACTTGCTCTTAATCCGTTAAATGCTATTTGGTAAATTCAGTTATCCCGCTTTTAACAGCCAATTGAAATATGAATATATTTAATTTTCGATGCAACAATATCCTGTAATATGACCAGTTCCAGTTATCCTGATTGGCAGTCGCTATAAACGTCCATCAATTGAGTAAACGCTACATTCACGTGTCGACTTATATATTCTTCGTTTTCATATATTGAGACGTGATCATTCAATTATTATAGCAGAATTTACCAATGACACAATACACAAATATAAACAGCGAGAATATTAAAAACATTGTATTTATAATTTACAGGCAAAGCTTTTCCGTGTAGAAATTTGAGTCGGGAAAAAGATCTGCCCCTGATCTGACTTCCCTAAATAATATCAGGCCATCGTCATGCCGCCCAACGTAGATCAGGCTCGCCATGTAACGGATCTTAGGCCAAGCCCCGATCCGCCGTTCCCTTTTCCGGGAATTGATTAGAAACGGAACTGGACAGGACAACGATCAAGTACTGGAAAAGCTTTTGGCGATCTATGCGAGTAAAATAGATAGTATTAGATGGTTAACTGATACTGATACTGATTATCCCTTTGCACTCGAGAGGTGGCTCTCGCTCATCATTCACTATCCGAACGAAAAAGGCCTCGGGGGCAAAGGGTTATTTCACAAATATCGCAAAATCATAACTGTAAGTGCACGCTGTAAGCAGCGCACTTCTGTATGTGGTACAACGCGCAGGGCGAACTTTTATCGTCGTACGATGGTACCTTGCTTACGCGAAGCGGCTCGCTTGTAGCCACCTGGCGGATGATTAGGGAAATACATTCAGGTAATATCTTCCCGGCGAGAACATTGACATTTCCCAACATGGCGACAAGGCGTTAAGAAACCACGAATCACCTGCTTTACTTTTTTTCCTCATTAAATAATTAGGCTATGCGTTATGCTCGTATCATTAGTTGTTGTAATCCCGGTATTTATGATAAGCATTCTTATCCTCGTCGATTATCATTAATGAATTGAATGATGAAGTGAAAAGCAAAGTAGCTTTACACAGTTCTTGAAGACAGACTCCACTTTTCAAGACATGTCAATCTTCTTGCCGGGTAGACATTGCGTGAAGATCGACTTGCTTGCAATGTATCCCGGCCAGAAGATTGTAATTTCCAAACATAAAGGATCAACCGTAAAAAACAATTCTGGTCAGGGCCCGATACAAAGTACGGAATGCCCGGTCACATTTATGAATTTTTATTCAGCATTTTAATTTAATTCAAAGTTTATTCAGTTTTTGTTTCTTTCTGATGTTAGCCGTTTGTTGAATTCTGTTTGTTCGTTCATTTATCTGTTTTTTAAAAATAATTAACTGTAAAAAACAAATTTATGTAAATTCGAAAATTACACACAACTGCTGATTAGTCATGTGTTTCGTTGTATGTTGGAATTCAACATTATGCTTTTTTGTTTTTTTGCTTGTTCAGTGTTATTGTAATTAAGTATATGGTGTAAAACTCTATAACTTAAGGCCATGTATCGCTCCGACCGCTTCGAAATTTCGACCAAACGATACAATTAATTGCGATGAAATGTATTGTCTACATGCGATATTGTGGCAAATAATCCCGTGGTACTTTGGTATTGCTCTGGTGAAGTACGCGGTACTGCCAATGTGCTAGTACGGTGAGCCTACTATAGTATAGTACTGGTCCCGTGCAAGTACGCCGTTGGGTACAATCTCGGTACGCCGTAGCAATAGTACGGTTGGTTATTTGGGAGCCTGACGATCGACGCATTGCGATTGTTTTAAGAAAAAAATTACAGATTGTAGTTACCATAGGATGAATTGAGAATTACTAACTGAAACGCCAAATCCATGTAAATTTTAGGACCGTTAAGCTTTCGCAAAGAAAAAAGAAAAAAAAATATTTTGAGCGTTGTTTCGACTGACTTAATGGAAAAATGACGGAGAAATTGGAATTTAGTGTTTTTGACATACCGTTTGATAAAATTGTACCAACGAAACTCAAAATAGTAAAGACTCTCTAAAATAGTAAGAGTCTGTCCAGAAGAAAACTTAGCCGTGGGATTTTTTCCGACCGCACGCGTGACTCATGGATATTAAAGTATTCATTTCGCGGAGGGCCGTATTTTGCGGGGGCATAAGAGGGCCCTCTCGCATCATTGGTAAATTACAGTAGCGCTTAATAAAAATAAGTGACAATCAATTATTATACCAACGATAAAAGGGAATAAAAAAATTCACGCTAATTTAGTAGATTTAGACATTTTTCATTTTCTCTGAAAAGCCGCGGTTACGAAAATAATCATGCTCATCACATTTTTCTAAGTTTTATCATTAAGATTTTTACTTCACGTCACATTTTTCTAAGTCTTATCATTGAACATTCGGTGACCCCCTGTTCTATTCTTGTTACGGAATCTTTAGATTTTTCGACACGCATGGGCAGTTTATATTAGGAATCTAGAGTAATTTAGTGTATGAATAATTAGATAGAATGAGGCCGCCGTGTCATCTCCATAACCTACCGTATAAATGAGACAATTTTTAGAGTCGTATTTTTCCATTAAAAGTTGGACAACTTTGCTTGAAATTTTACCAGTATACTGGAATGTATTTTTAGTTGATTATAGACGAAAATCAGTTCATTGTTAAATATTCGGGTTCGTGAAAGGAATACCTTAAGGACTTAAGCACATATTTTTTTCGCATTATCAGCCATCTCGGATAACACCGGGAATCGGCAAATCAGCAATCTCTTTAGCACTCGCGGCTTGGCCGGTATGAGACATGGCCTCAAGATGAAGAAGCTGTACTACGCCACACAAGAATGCGAAAGAGATAGCTGCAATTTTATAACAGAAGTTTAGCGAAATTTAATCATATTTAGGGCACAAGAAAATTGCTAAGTTCTATGTCAGTCAATTCTGTAGAGCCCGATGTTTTTTCCTCCGAAAACAAACTTTACCATTTATGATAAAACTGTGTTCGACAATTTGTGAGGTTATGTTGACCTTGTACATGCCCTTAGGTCATATGCCATATTCTAAACAGTTTTTCTATGCAAGATTCATTACAAGCTGTCCGATATTTCTTTAATGATGAGCCGGTAAAAGTACATGTGGAAAATGTTTTTCAAAAACGATTTTCTACTTCGTTTTGATAATATAAACAATCTGTAATGAAATGTCGTGCAAAACAAAGAATACCCAACTCAGCATTCCATACTTCAAGTGGTCCTTCGTTTTGATTTTATTTATTATACGTACGTGTTTATCATATGAAAGAATTATTAACTTTTTCGTGATTTCACCAAACTGATGATCCCAAAATGTTGATGGCTATTCTTCAAATGATTAAGTCAATCGGAAAGCTTGAACAGCTCGAACCTTTAAACTTGCTTATTTACGATGCTTCAGCTTTACCTTCGTTTTTCTTCTCCACCAACATTTTAGAAAAATTATTTGAAATTATTCAACCCATCTATCCTCCATATGCGAAAATCAAACGAAAACATAATATTTTTTTTCTCCAATCTGTCTATTCAATTATTCTGATGTTTTCAAGTTCTTGCAAGTTTAGAAAAAAAATTATTACAAAATTATATAATACACAAATAGCTTAAGATAAAAACAGAGAGAATGTTCATATTAGATATAAAACAGGATTATGAAAACGATGACTAAACGACTAAATATTATAATAAATAAGAAAACTGTCTGCGCATAAAAATAGTAAACGTCGAATTGTGTTGTTTGAACATAAGCGCAGCTTAATGAAAGAATTCGCGTAGATTAACATTATGTTATTAAAACTTTGAGAGTATTAGGATGTTAGTAATATTAATAATTGTTAGAGGTACTGTTTTTCAAAAGCCCATGATGAAGGGGACTTCGTTCAATTAATTTTGAACGTCATGTTTATAGATTTTTTATCCTCTGTCTTCGCCTATTTTCTTACTTTCAACATCATTTACTTAATCCTTTGGAGCTCTATCCTGTTTTCTCTCAGCTGTGCTCCCAGCAGCAAACCATTCCCTATGTTGTTCCTTTTCATTGTCAAGAATGACCAATCCATCCACATTTGTTCGATCGTCGTTGTTCTTTATGTTGGTTATTTCACCTGCCGGCTCCATGTGCACATTACTGTGACTTTCCTTAGCATCATTCACATTTTCCTTTATATCCATAGCTTCGGCCATGTCGTAGATTTTATCCTTTCTAACCGTACCCCCATCACCAAGGTTCTCCTCCATCTTCTCCTTAACGTTCTTATCAGAGTCTACAACATCGGGATTTTTGTACTTTCTACCCTCGACTGTTTCTTTTATATCTAATTCCGTGTCATCTTTTCTATTCGTTTTCTTATTGTCAGCTTTCTTGTTCTTATTTTCATTACTGCTTTCTTTGTCCCTTACATCATTCACTTTTTTCTTTATGCCTGAACCCTGTGGGAAATTTACTTCAACGCCACGGATTCCTGGCAGCCCTGTTATTTCATCGGATTCATCTTTGGTACTTTCGCTGTTCTGTTTCATGAAGAATGTTATCGGCTTCTGCCATTCTGGTGTCTCACGAGGATGATAAAGATTTCCACCGCTGTGTTTGCTCTTTGATGCATTCCCTGACACAACTGCCCTTGCTGCAACTTTTTGAGGTGCTTTTCCGCCTACCGCTGTTCATAGGAGAAAAAAAGAAAGCAAGGTGATGCTCGGCTCTAACCAGCCATTAATGGATGACCCCAATATAGAGAAAGCAGGTCGTAGTTTTCAGGGAAAACAAAATCGCTTCGATAAGTTGTTAAGATTTGTATCATCCTAATAAATACATCTATAAGTTTCAGGCTTCTACTGTGTATATACTTTTTACGCTAATCGTTCAGACATTTTGTTCAATTATACTTGTTTTAAATATTGAATATTTTTTTAGCACAGTTTGAAAGAATCTTCAACGGCTATCTCTACGAAATGTTATTGAAAAAATCGCTTAGGAAATTCGATAAAATGTATGAGAACTATTGTACCTTACCTTTAGTCGAAACACTTCCAGCTTTTGTCCTCACCATTGTTCATGGAACGAAGATCACGTTCCGGTTTTTCAATCGACCTCTGAACTGTCAAAATTCCTTTAAGTGTAATTGAAAATCGGCAACTCTAATCGTGTCTGACAATGAAACGAAAAACGTTTTTTTTTTTTCTTTATCGACGTTAGCCACGTGACGGCAGTTATTTACGTCGAAAACTGGCGGGAAGCATATCCATTAGGGCTCTATATTACACCATGGAGCACGGTCTTACATACAAGTCTGGAAACTCTAATGCTTACAGCCGCAATCAGATGCAGCGTGGCAAACTCGGTCCCAGAGCCGCCACTAGTTGTCGCTGCAGTTCCAAAACCCGGACATACATAACCTCAATTCGGCGAGCAACGGAGTGAGCGGTTGAAAACGTGTATCGCTGAGTCGCTGATAACTGTTCTTTGCATTTGTATTTTTATCAAATTGCATAAAAAACACGGGAATGAGGGATAGAAGAAAAAAATAGAGACACGTGGCTTTGAACATACAACAACGCGAGTATGAGGTGAGTACGGAACCACTCCGTCAAAGTTCACATGCAATATGACAGCTTTAAAATCGTACCTATATGCTTATCACGCTCGCTTGGCTTTAGAAAGTTTGTTTGTTTGATTACGATTAGGATCATATATTTTTTTATTGTATTAATCGAAACGGACAAACGCCTTTTCCTGGCCTTTTTAACAGTGTTTTGAACTTATAATAAATGTCCGTGTAACGAACATGAAGGTGGGATAGAGATAGAGGGATAGAAGCATGGCCGACTAGCGCTATCTGTCTGACCCCCCCCCCCCCCCGCGCGGCGCAGCGAGTATTCTGATCACAACGAGCCTAGTGGGGACTAGTGAACTACCAACTCTCTTCAATGAGCTACCTACCCCTTCCACTGGAGTTTCCAGACCTGTATTCGGCCCGGTTCCACAACTCTCGGTTAAGGCTGGGAATAGACGTCCGATTTTTTCTTTCCGACAATCCGATCCGACGGTCGGATCCGACTGTCGGATCGGATTGTCCGAAAGAAAAAATCGGACGTCTGTTCCCAGCCTAACCGATTTAACCGGAGTTTAACCAGCTCAGCGTGGTTCTGATTGGTCCAGTCGCCCTTAAAGTTCGGTTAACTCGATTAACCGAGAGTTGTGGAACCGGGCCTTAGGGGTCTGGCATCTTTCAAAATTTTTGCTACGCGAAATATCCTCCGTTTGTAGTGTCCTACTCTGCCACTCGTGGCGCTAGTTGTTCTCGAACAATCCTGATGCGCACGCAGGGGCTATGCATATATACACACACGCACACATATAATTCGAAGCTTTCATAGCTTCGAATGCGAGGATTGGCTACGGTGAAAAATGCACCTTTTCAGGATTAAGCGAGTACCCTGAAGTACAACCGCGCACAACATACGGCATTACCAGACGAGTATAAGTATTTTATTTTTTATTTTTTTCCCCTACGGTACACGCTGTTCGCGTTTGTTACCTATTTTCCCCCTCATTGTGACCGTTTCGTTCCTCTACTGTTTACTCCTTTTTTCTTCACCTTTCTCCCCGTTACCCCTGCTTGCGGCCGCAGCCGACTTCCCCTCTGTATTATATTCATCGTGACATTTCTGTCATGGGTATAGGGAAACTGCAGAAAACCTATACCAATACAGCCAGTCATCGAGTTCGCCCCTCAGTCGTGGAACGAGTCTTATTTTGCCGCGAAATGCTGAAGAAAAACATTTCACGAAGAAATGTATGCGACTTGGATTCTCACCCGGGACCTCCCGGTCCGCTGGTTAGTGGCGAGCACGCTCCCACCAGACCATTGCACCGATTTACACGAGTATAAGTAATTTTGGTAATTTCATCGATTCCACACCTCGGCTTGAACTCCAAACGTCGTATAGGGACGTCCAAATAGTCGCATAGGGACCGTGAGTGAGCTGTAGATTGCAGCACCACCGCCGATGAGTGCGCTCTGTCGCGTCTAAATGTGCAATTAGTGTGGTGAAATTTTGGCTGTGAACAGTATGGTAAAAAACAAATATTGCAAATCTAAATCTTAAAAGTTATAAAACATGGTTTTCGGCCTGTGGTGAACGATACGAAGTATCGTTCATCGTATCGAAACTTCGTATCAAAATGATACGAAGGGAAGAAAGTTGTTCGATTCGGGCCACCTTTTAGATGTCACTGAAATTGAAAACACGATGGATGAATTAATCATCACCGGTAAAGTTGTAGCTCAGACTCGTGTGTCAATTTTTTACAATGTCAAAATAACGGTACGTATTAAAAACGTGTGCATAGTTTATAAAAACATATTAACGTTTGAAATAAAGAACAATAAAAAACCTTTCAAACTTCCAGATCGATACTGATAGGAATGTCACGACCGCTGAATTTTGATGCAAAGCTGGTCTATTTCGAAAATGCAAGCATATTTCGCTATAAACCTTCGCATCGTCAGTTATTAGGTTATGACAAAGGTGCAACAATGGCGAGTCTGTTTTCACCAAAATATTTATGCGCCAAGGCATCCAAATTGAAACCCTGTGTCATATCATCAGACAACATTGGATAATTTTTGGCTCACACTCCGCTCGCAAAAATGCTGCGATTTGAAGAAAAGAATCAAGCAGAAATCATCGCAGCAGAGTCGCTGGTTGAAATCACAAAGTTGACCGAAAAGAAAGCCAAAGAAGACAGGGCCAGAGCAGTGATATTGGAGATATTCATGCTCCAATTGGGCAGTTCTACATTTTCCTTCCACATTTACTCCACTTCTGAAAACCTCAAATTTTACAACGAAAGAGTGTGCATCGACATCGATGCTGCATTGCAGGTGGGTGTGATAACCATCGACTAATCAAAAAATTGTAAGTGGTTTGAGGAAAGAAAACTGCGGATCTCTGCGAGTATAGGCCACAGAGTAAAGGGCACTCGATTCGACGTGGACAAAGTCATCACCAATCTGCTCTCGGCAAAGAAATTCACGACGTCTGGTACATCATATGGGACAAAAAATGAAGAAGTTGAACTGCGCGAATATCAGAAGCTATTGGATCCCGGATGCAAGGTCGTCAAAGTTGGTCTCATCGTCTCTTTGAAGCAACCTTGGCTGTGTTGCTCTCCAGACGGAATTCTCGTCCATGGAACAAACACATGGGAAAAACGTCCCGTCGAAATCAAATGCCCTTGCAATAGCACAAATATACCAATGTGTGATCAAGAATCATCAAAAATTAATGTGAAATTCTTGAAGATGTACGAAGACGGTTTGCGGTTGAACGAAAATAATTCAATATGTACTCAGGTTCAACTCCAGATGTGTGTAACGAATACCCAATTCTGTGATCTTTTCACTTATTCTCCAATAACTGTGGCTTAGTATTAGTTCAACGTGATAACGTGTTCCTAGCTAGAGTTATACCCAGCATGGAGCAATTTTACTTTAATCATTATTCCCAAAGGTTATGCTGTTGAAAGTTGCATCGTTCAGACTTATCAACATTGTCATAGATTTTTTCGCACCGACCAAAGAAATTGAAACGCTATAAAAAAAGAGAAGATCGAAAGCGTTACGGAATAAAAAATATATAACCAAAAACATTTTTATTGCGTTTTTACAGCTGCAAATTTCAGCATCGTCAAAAACGTAGATTATTGTTTGATGAACCCAAATACTTACCATTGATCTTTGTTTATTATTATAATGGTATGTTAAGTCTGTTGGTATCAAACGTTATAACAATGTTGGCTGTAAAACAAATTAACACTGTGTTGTTAATATCAATAATATATTCCCCAACGTATTCAAAACATGTTAAATAAAGATGAAAGTTTGAAGAATTGATTTATTATGTTGAATGATTATTTATTTCGGTCCATAGTGTACATGATTTTTCTTGTTTGTTAATTTTATGTACAATTCCCGTCGTTTTTTTCTTTGATGATCGGATTTTCAAGGTTAATAAAAGCACAAACGACAAAAATGATTTCATCAACGTGAGGGAACAGCGATATACGCACTTTTGAAAATATATATCCGTTGCAAAATCCGCTCGATATGTATTTGCACTGAAGCGATAGAATATATTTTCTTCCACTTCTTCAGGTAAAAATTGAGGGTTGTGCAGGAATGGAGGCATGCAAACTGCGTTCTTATTTTCCACTTGAGCACGAATTGTTCGAAAACCTTTGTCCGCAAGAACAACATCTCCGGATTCGATTAAATCTTTGAAACCACAGTCATTTGTAATGAAGCAATCACCTGCTCTGCCACCACAACCCTTGGATACGAAGCTAACAAACCCATTTGGAGTACATCCCAACAAAATCTTTACTGTGTGATGGTGTTTGTATTCAGAGTACATCAAAACTTTCGCTCTCACCTGTGACGATACTTCGGTATATACTTCAGTGCAGTCAATTATGACACGGGTTTCTGGGTAGTGTTTCTTGAATGCTTCTGGTAAAGTGGCTTTTACAGTTGCTTTTGAACGCCAAAATGCAACGGTTTCCAATAATACTTTTAAACACTGGAACGTTGTTACGACCGTTCGCTGTACCGAAGTTCGATGAATATCGAACAAAATACCCAGTGCCGTATAACTCAACCGTGTTTTTTATTTCATCAAAGTAATAAACAATTGCGTGCCTCCACTCATTTTGAGCCGTCAGACTCTGGAAGTATCGAGAAGGAAAAGGCAAGACAATATTGTAAAATTAACACCAGTCAAACTACTGAAAGCCTCATCATTTTTCATCGAAAAAACTCCGTGGAAGCCAGAACATCGCAGTTTTTCAAAATCTTGATCGATAGGATTACAACCAAAATCTTTAGCATCCTTCAAAATCGTAGATTTATATCACACATTTTGTCCGCAATCCTTTTTGTTGGAATGTTCACTTGTACTTGTGCCGTACATATATCATCACGATTATTCAAATTACAGAAGAAATACGCAGGTTCACCCGAATCGCTTTTCATCCCGGCGTCAGTCTTGCAAGTTATAATTCGATATGTCACTTGTGAAGCGCCATTGGATGTATTGATTCCTGCTTGATAATAGTCCTGAATCATCATCAGATCAGGAGTTTGTTGGTCCATTCCAATGGAATCGCAAAGTATTTCTGGTCCCTCGACGTGCCCATTTCGATTTAACGAACGACGTTCTTGCCGCTCGAATCGTTGTACGGCCTGAACAGATTTTCTTGTCATTCGTTTCCCATGAAAAATCGTGGGAACATAGGATGGGTGTGATGGATGTTCCCATTTCGCGTTATTGATGAAATGAGCACTACATATTTTAGTGTTCTTCGTTAGTTCCTAATCCGTTGGATTTTTACTGAAATCTAAAATGAATTGTAGGTTATGGCTGAATTTCGACTCAAATTCCGAAGATTCCATTACTTTATCGCTGTATTTTATATATCAGGGACAATTGTAGAATGATGTACGTCTCAACTTAAGAATCACATTAGTTTAATTAACATAATAGTACTTACACGTAGTTTTTCACTACCTTTATCCATTCGGGCCGTTTTTCAGTTTTCCATGGGGCATGTACTGTGCTCTCGGGAAATGAGTAAAACTTCACTGGTGGGTAAACGTCGCGAAGTCGAAATGGCGTATTAAAACAGCCTCGAATACAACAATATCGTTTTGATGAAGACATTACGATAAAAAATCCTCGTAATCCGTGAATTAATACAAAAAAGATAACTGCTATATACAAGCGATGTTATTGTCACCATATTAATGTTGGAATTGGCCGCTTGGTGGCACTGTAAGCGTCGCGCACGGTCCCTATTCGGCGTCGGGGTGGTTAAGTACGCCGGTTAAGTATGCTGATATCGAGATAGATGTCGCTGGGGTGCTTCGGACCACATGTACAGATATACGCAAACATGGGTCCGATGAAGACGGTTCACAGCTGATGTACCTAACTTTCATTCATCTTTAAGTGTCAGAGTTATAAAATTTAAGACAACGTGATACGGTATCTGATTAATACGCAATCAGTATAGATAAAGCATAGTTTTTTAAATCAAACACTTTAGTTTTTTATTCTTGTGTGCAATTTTTCAGAGTACAAAACGAGCATGTATGACCAAACTTGAGTCTACAGATATAATTCAATTTCTAAATCGCCAATTACGTAGAGAATTACAAGAAAAACTTCCTCCTTGGAGAGTATGCTGTGAATATTAAGGGATCATTACAGTGTAACAGGTCGAAAAATAGATCATTTTCGCTTTTTATTTTTCGAGGGTTAAAATACGCCAATCAGTCTGATTTTTTATGTCAAATCAAAGCACTCATGAAGAACAGAAAGTAAGTTCAAAACGTTTATTTCTACTATTTCTTTTACATTTTTTTAACGGTTGAAAATGTCTTCGAAAAAGGGTGTTTTCATGGTGTACACGGGTGTGGCCGTAAATATTATCTGAAACAAAATTTGTAATAAGATTATTTATAAGTATAAAAGCCGTTATCTTGCTATGGAGGTTTTTTTTAATCAAAAATGATAAATTTAGCCTATTTTTTCGATTGTTTTTAGTTTAAAAAAATATGAAGATTTGAAAAAAAATGGCGTGAAGAATATTATGTCAAAATTTGAGACAAATGGCTTGAAAACTGTTCCTTTGAGAGTGTACACAGTTAAGAAAACCGACATTTTGAGAAAAACGCGCTTAAAGTTTTGACGTCTCACGCTCGAATCACGTTCTCTAAGGCTGTAGCGACCTAAATTATTCGTATTTCGCCCCAAAAATTGAACAGCATGTTTACAGCTGTCTAACCATCGATGGGGCAGGTGAGGTACATCCGTGAAGGCCCACATAGGCCCGGGTGCCTCGGTGAGTAGCGACACCGCCAAGCCGAAGCACCAATAGACCAACGTCGACGTGGGCACGGACACGTCAATTGGAAGTGGGCGAGTAATCGTACGCATGAGGATCCGACCAATGATCCCCTAGTGGATTGGGAGACCTAAAAAAGACCAAAAATTGGTCAAAATGACCCTATTTCGGTCACGGTCATTTTCTACCCTTTTTGAACCGAAAAAAGTGACTGAACAGTAACCGAACACTGTTTTTTTTAGGTTAGTCACTTGAACGTTATTTTTCGGTTTTTGGTCACTGAAATAAAAATTAGGTTAGTCACTTGACCGTTTTTTTTTTTCGGTTTTCGATCACTGTAATAAAAGTGAGGTTAGTCACTTAACACTTGAGGTGTTTCATCGGATTTTCCATCTGTAAATGAGAAAGGAAATAATTATTATATGTTGACAAGAATGAAAAGAAATAATTGTTTTCTTGCAATTATTGCTATTTCGTGTAGCACGTTACGTATGTATGTATGCCACATATGTTTTCCACGCTGCTGCTGCTGCTGCTGCTGCTGCTGCTGCTGCTGCTTTGTAAACAAAATGAAATTAAAATATTGTAAAGAAAAAAGTACGAGCATGTGCACTGCATTATACATATACGTTATAATATCCTATGCACTGAGTATTCACTTCATATAAATAATAGATAAGCATATTCCACGTGGTGTACTCTCGGTTCTCGGCAATCCTCGCCGCCCCGCCGAGGAGTCCTCGATAGGGTAGATGGTCGCTTAACGTACACGCAGGCGCAACACGTCTCTTCATGCGCAGCAATACTGAACGCTGCCTGACGCAGCAACGCGATGCTGAGCGACACATTTGACGAGTTCTTATCAATATCGACGTTTATATGTCGTGTGCGCTGGTAGAAGGGTTGTGGTCCCAGAATCAACGATTAAAACTCGTAGTTAAACGGACGTTGGGACGCGAGGGCTATCCGGTTGTGAGCGACAGAGAGATAGAGGGTCTATACGGTAAATGATCTCAAATAATGAACAATTCGAGCGTAGCAGGTTATATTTCTAAATGGGCTACCATTTACCTTGTTACAAAAAAATAACAATGCCGTGTTTATGTTACAGTTGCATGCCGGAAACTCCAACATTGCCGTCGTCTAAATCATCAGGGGAGGCTAACGGCAGCCAAAGTACGCGAGTGGTTATCCATCGAATTAAAGAGCGAAAGAAACACCCCAGTGACCGAAGACCGGTCAAGTGACTAACCTTACTTTTATTATAGTGACCGAAAACCGAAAAAAAACCGGTCAAGTGACTAACCTCAAAAAAACGTTGTTCGGTCACTGCTCGGTCACTTTTTTCGGTTCAAAAAGGGCAGAAAATGACCGTGACCGATGACAAAGGTTTTTTTCGGTCTCCCAATCCGCTAGGGTCCTGATTGGTACCATGGGGGCTAGTTTGCCCGCCGTCCCACGGGGCGGTTACTGGCCGATTGTGGTTGGTTTCGTGGTGGCAGTGGTTGGGCCGCATACTGGTCAGGGCAGCTACGTGCATCCGACGGGTGAGCTACGTTTTTATTAACTCGGGCAGCAACCTGCAGAGTTGTTAGAGTGTTGGAAAGTCACTCGGCTTGACCAGTAGTCGCATTAGGATGTGCCTCCTAATGTAAACTGGAAGGCGTAGCGTGTGCGTGCACATACTCGCCGCGGTTTGTCGGCGTTCTCCGACCCCCAGGTCGCGGGGCCCGTGTTGTTAGGGCTACAAGCTAGGTACAGCACGTAAAATCAAATTGGCATTACATGTCTAACTATCGGATAATACGAAAAAAGTCGATTTTTTTTAAATTTTACACTGATGATCCCTCTAGGTAAGCACCCACAGGTCCGTGTCGTACGCAACGGATGGATCGCATCAAACGGATTAATTAGGCGTAGTGCGTCCACTATATCCGTCGCTTTCGGATTGCCGATTGTCATCGGTACGCATCGGATTAGTTGCCTCTCCGACAAATTGCATCGGAATTACCGCCGAGCCGATGCATGCGATCCGTCCGGAGGGGATCAGCGGACGCACTTATATGGCTATCCATACATAGAATTCTAAAATCTATTTGATGCAATCCGTCTGATGTGTACGATGCGAACCTGTGGACGCTTACCTTTAAAATGAAGATAATTCAAATTGAAGAGACTGGCACGCATTTACAAAAAAAAATCACCATTTCACGCAAAGTTCCTGTGAAATTTATATTTAAAAAAGTAGTTTTATTTTCTAATTTTTCCAAAACAATTCTCGTCAAGTAGGAGGAGCAATACTATTAATATTTTCATCAAGTTTCAACTGAATCGACTTAGTAGTTTTTGAGTAATCCTGCACTCCAATTTCGAAAATCCAGTTTTAAGAAAAAGGGCTTTGAAGTTTTCGCCTGCTCCAAATTTGAGCGATGAGGCATGGCGCTGGCAGGCTGTAACGTTTGAGACTTCCGAATTTTTGTTTGAAACTTGAGGAAGATTATCTACAGATAGAGATCTATCGTTTAACGAGAAAAAAAGAAATCGATTTTCGTATCAACGTTACAATAAAATTTAAGACGAAGTGATACGGTGATTGATTGATACGCATACAGTACAGATAAAGCATAGTTACTCACAGGCGATAAAGTTTTCAGTCGGAATATTAAGTATGCTTAAACAAAAGACTCACCTTTGTTCGCTTTTGGAAGCATTTTTCTTCAAATCGTCATGTGAAAATGATCGAGCCTAGATTGGCGGAAATGTTGACGTTTGCTCACGCTCGGTCTGTCGTGAGCAAGAAGACTAGAGAACCGAAATGAACTGAGCGACAAGAACGCAAGCGACGCCATCGGCCATTGATGATTACCGTTTCTCATCCATGTTGGCAAGGAGACTATAGGGAAGGAGTCCAATCTCCGTATTCTGGCGCGTCGGTAAACGTGAGACAGAATTGGATACTGGCGGCGCTAGCGAAGTTAGTCATTGTGTGCTATATATACATGTATGCTTTGCGCATACCATGGAGCCTAGATACCAGGAGGTTCAGCGGCAATGCAAAGGCGCTGAAAAAAGCGTCCCCGAAAATGGCCCGAAGTGATGGCGCTGGGGTGCAGCGGCACCTACATATATAGTAATATATATTGGTCAACGAGGTGAAAGTGATCGGATGAGTTTCTAACCTCACGACAGACCGATCGTGACATCAAACGTCGAAATATCCGCCGATTCATAATTTCCTCATGACGGTTCGGGAAAAAAAACGCAAAAGCGAGAAAAGATCTCAAACTCAAACTCAGAATGGCGGCGATACAGCCCATCTAGAAAAACGTGTTTTTTTTTACATATAGCTTCACGGGAGAACGGTTTTCTCGTAAAATATAAGGCCTGAAAAAAAACCAAAAAAAATGATAATTTATATATTATTAGTTATGAGACTACCTAGAAATTTGCTTTCAAATTTTGCAAAAATAGCGCACTTTGAAGGAAATAAATCGATTTTTTGCAAAAAAAGCAATAAATTGTTTATAAAAAGAAGTTTACATTTAATCAAAAAACGGCTACGTACTCCCATAAAGAATATAATTGTGAAGCTGCTATCAAAATTTCAAATCGATGCAGGCAAAGGTGGTCGAGTAATCCGTCTTCCGAGATCGAATAAAGTGGTTTCGAGAAAAACGCGTTTAAAGTTGTACGAGCAACTCAGAGCGCGTTCCAAGGCGCTGCGGCCAAATCGGTAATTGAACCTTTAAATAAAAAAAATTGCTACAGGACCAATTGCATATTGTTTTTATGACACCAAAGTATTTTTAGGAAAGAAAACGTCTTTCCAAAATCCTAGAGTGGTGTTATCCCTTGACACTAATGAGGGTTAGGTACGTCATCTGTGATCTGTCTTATATCGCACCCATGTTTAGCGTATATCTATATACATATAGGTGCCGGAGCACCCCAGCGCCATCATTTCTTGTTCCCGTTTTGGGGACGAGTTGAAAGGCCTCGCTGAACCTCCTGGTATCTAGGCTCCATGGCGCATACGTTGGTATCAGCTGTCTGTGTTGTTAATAGCTGTCACACCACTGAAAATTTTAATTTTCTTAACCTCAATTCATTTTATAAATAAGTTTCGTGTAGCTGAAACAGTGTCTTAAGATGTTTCTACATTTAAGACGTAGCGCAATAACCCACTTAATTATGGAAAAAAAAACCCTAAAAAATGCCGTAACGATTTATATCCGACGTAAATATACATTCCATTCCGATGTGGTCAGGTGGCCGAGATTATAGTGCGTAAAATATGTAGAAACTGTAAGCGACTAGCAAATGCGAGTGTAAATTGCAACCTCTCATACCACTGCGTCAAGTGTAGTGCTTCACGCGAAAATGGAAAACGCACTTTAAATAACTCATCAGATAAACAGCTCCACCGCTGTGCAAATTGCAATAACCTACATCACCCAGTGATCATAAGTGATACCTATACTACAAGGTCATATACAAACGCTCATAAAGTGAGAGACATTAGACAACAAGAACTCGTTGAAAGAATTGTGATACACCCGAAAGTCAAATCGAAAATATCCTTTGCATAAGCCAAGAAGACTAGAGGTAAAGAGTACGAACGCCTACGGCGATCACGATCCAAAAACGTCCATGGAAATCCAGCTGAGAAGGGCGGCGCTGTTCTCTTACCGAACCGAATTGAAGTCAGCAACAAACCAGTGCAGAAAACACCCTTTGCTACTTCATATGGAGCGATAATTTGATCACATTAATTGTAAAACCAGTGCCGTACGATATGCAATGGAACGGTAATTCCATTCTTCATATGGAACGGTAATTTGATGAAATTAATTGTGAAACCAGTTCATGAAGGAAATTTCTATATATTAGATAGATAGAATTCTTATATAAATAATATAGATTGTTTTGGAGAATAAAAACGAAATGAGAAAATTCAATCAATATGTTTTTTTTTTGCGGAAGCAGTAACAAACAAAATTCATTTATAGACATAATAAAATTCATAAGAACTTTGAATCTAGAGAAAACTTCTACAAATTATCACTCATTATATGCTGTACAGATAATTATCACTCATGATACGCTGTACAGAAAAAGAATAGTAACGGAATACACAAATTAAGTCAATATGTTTTTTTTTGTTACGGAAGCATTAACAAAGTTTATTTCTAGATACACGAATATTCACGAGAGATTTGAATCCAGACGAAACTTTCACAAATGATCACACATCATATTCACACAATATAATACGCTGTACAGATAAAGAATAATAACGAAAAACAGAAATTAAGACAATGTTTTTTTTCGTTGCGGAAGTACTGACAAATAAAATTCATTTATAGACATAAGAAAATTCATAAAAATTTTGAATCCAGACAAAACTTTTACAAATGATCCCACATCATATTCACATGTTATGATACACTTTACAGACAAATCGATCTTACAGTTTTCATTTTTTCCTATTGTCTTTCGTCTTAATTTTTCTTGCATTATTATTTTCGTTGACCGATCGCGCTAGAAAGGGTCCTCTCATGACGAGATAATAGTTTATCATTCTCACAAAATTCATAAGAATTTTGAATCTAGATGAAACATCGACAAATTATCACACATTATGATACGCTATACAGACAAAGAATAATAACAAAATACAGAAATTGAGTCAATATGTTTTTTTTCGTTGCGGTAAAACATTTGTCTGGATTCAAAATTCTTATGAATTTGCTTGTGTCTATAAATAAATTCTGTTACTGCTTCGGCAACGAAAAAAAATATTGTCTTAATTTCTGTATTTCGTTATTATTCTCTATCTGTACAGCGTATCATCAGTGTGAATATGATATGTGATAATTTGTAAAACTTTTGTCATGATTCAATATTCTTATCAATTTTCTTGTGTCTATAAATGCATTGTGTAAGTGACTGGTTCCGCAATGAAAAAAAACCATATTGACTCAATTTCTGTATTTCGTTATTATTCTTTGTCTGTGCAGCGCATTATAATGTGTGAATATGTGTGATAATTTGTGAAAGTTTTGCCTGGATTCAAAATTCTCATGAATTTTCTTGTTTTTAGAATCAAATCTTGTTTGTTACTGCTTCCGCAACGAAAAAAAAAACATATTGACTAAATTTCCGCATTTTGTTATTATTCTCCAAAACAATCTATATTATCTATATGAGAATTCTATCTATAGAAATATATAGAAATTTCCTCACCAACTGGTTTCACAATTAATGTGATCAAATTACCGTTCCATATGAAGAAGCAAAGGGTGCTTTTTGCATATCGTACGGCACTGGTTTTACAATTAATTTGATCAAATTATCGCTGCATATGAAGTAGCAAAGGGTGCTTTCTGCATATTGTACGGCACTGGTTCGTTGCTGACTTCAATTCGGTTAGGTAGGAGAGCAGCGCCACCATTCTCAACTGGATTTCCATGGACGTTTCTTCAACACCGTGTTCGTACTCCTTACCTCTAGTCTTCTTGGCATAAGCTATGGTACTACCCCACGGTCTTACATACAGGTCTGGAAACGACCGTGGTGGGGGTAGGCACCGTTAACGAACGCACGTTTGTTTCCAATTTTCGCCACTACGTGGCATTGCTATCGGCGTGTACGGTGCGACAAGGACAGAACAGCTTCCGTCCGTCTCTCTCACTCTTCTCGATGATCCGAAATACACATTACCTTTTTCGTGGGGGGGGGGGGGGCGAAGGGGGAATAGAGGTAGATGAGAAATAATTGTGGAATAAGGAGGGGGGATTGTGGAAGAGAATAGAAATGGGGCTTGTAAAAAGGGGAAGATCCTGTATGGCGGGAAGAAGACCAATATAAAAATTTTAAAAATAATTAAAAATACTTACCTTTTTCGAATGAAATGGATTTTCATTCGAATTTTATTCCGAGTTTCTTTCGATGATCGATATACAAATACCTTTATTGAACACCCGGTGTGACACGTGCGTACCGCACACACCTTCGGCATGTCGACAAGTTTTCAATAATACCCTGAAACAACGGTCCACCTTCCCAAGCTTTATGAATATTTTAAACTACAAATGCTCGTTGACGCGACGCAAATAGAGGTTATCGAGAACGTGTAATCAAAAAGTTACGACAAGGCAAGGGGCGAAGAGAGAGATCACAGAAGACCGTGGTTGGGAGGTACTCGCCGATAGTAGCGACGGCGGTGGCGACGAGCGGAATGAAAAGTGAAGCTCGTAACGGTGCCTCACGACTCCATTGAAATCTGGCTTCGTTTCCAGACCTGTATGTAAGACCGTGTACTACCCGCAGCGACAGTAGCAGGGAGACTAGACAGAAGGAGTGGACACACAGTGCTCATAAAACGTCCGCAAAAACGCAGCAAATAAGGAGGCGCTGCGATCGTATGTGTCCGATCGATTAGCTCCGCCTACTAGCCTCGTGCTCTTGGCGTGCTCTCGGTTGCTGTTGACAGCACATTCGCGAAGGGCGACCTAACTATAATGTAAACCCCAAGCGTAGCCACAACTTAAATAATGGAAACCTACATCTTATTATAATGGAGATGATAGCTCCGTGGGTAGCACGCTGGAATAATACACGAGGATATCGGGGTTTGTCTTTTTCCCCTTATACAATTATTATATCCATGAATCCTGTACTTTATTTTTTAGTTAGATTGTAAAAATAATAAATCGAAAACGTCTTTGAACGATAAACAGCGAGGTTGAATTTTCAATTTTTATCTTTATTTCTCATATACGCATATGCACGTTTCTCATATCTTTCAACGATTGAATTGATAAATAGTATCATTAATCAGAATTAATCAGAATTGAGAGGCAAACAAAACAGAAAAAATACTCAATGAAGATAAACCAACGGAAGAGAGAACAGCTCGAAGAAAATGCAGAATCGACATTACCACACTCTTTGGTAAACTTTACGTTTGCGGAGGATGAGATAGCTCGACGTTGGTACAAATCATCGAGGTTTGCGACTCAAAAACTGACACATGAGTCCAGAACAAACAATACAACAAGGACTATAAAAAAACGCGTGAATATGTCTACCCAAATCCGCTACAAAGGAAAGTTTACAAGAAAAAAGGCGCTTGCTAAAAGACTGAAAGCTGTGGCAGCCATATGTCAAGAAAATGCGGCTAAAGGCGATGAGAATAACCATAACCTCAATGATTAGCAACAAAAATTCGCTGTCGAAAAACGTCGGATTGTGGATTTACAACATCTTGCCGACAGTTTGAATTGTATTCGCTGTAATAAAGATAAATACATGCATAAATTGAACAAATTGAATTTGTTTGCAAAATAAATTTATTCCACATCCGTCTCAGAATTACTAGAACTTGGGAAAAAAACATGCTTCGAGTTCCCAGACCACGCGCCGATCAGCTGGCTGCAGCGTACATTGTTGCCATTCCGTTACAAATGTTTAGGCCCGAGTTCGGTGTGGGGAATCGGCATGATGTGATTAAAAATGAGCCTCAAAGCGGAGCACACAAATACATCGAAATCAAATTCTTTTATTATTTGTACGCATGCGTTAAGTTTGGACTATTACAATTATTTGAGACGTTATCGTCAAGAGAGCTGCGAGTGGCACAATCTGGAACTATTGAAGGTCGGATTTTTCAAGATGCTGGAACTACGTATTGGCCTATGCTGTGTCCACTCCTTCTCTCTAGTCTCCCTGGACAGTAGCAACACAGACATTCGCTACGCAGTAGCGAGCATCATCCGCAGCAGCACGAGACCCACCGCTACCATGAGCCATCATTTTACATTTTACGTTTACTAAAATAATATCAAGACTTGAAGATACTGATAACAACAGTCCAGAGTCTACAATCCAACTACTACTGAGATGCGTTTGTTTGTTAAGTCTAATTTTACGCACAATATCAAAAAACTGTATGGGACCGCGCGAGGTACTGCTTTCGATTCTCTCCTCGTAAAGTTGTTGTATAACTGAATTTATTAAATTGAAATTGTTTGTTACACCCTTTATCGGTAAATTCGTTTGATTATTGATTACATTTGTTATAAGAATCATAATAACGCAAATAAAAATAGTAATAATTCCTAAAAGCTATTGACGTTGATGTGTTTATTGATGGTTGATGGTTTTTTCGTAACTACCCAAAAATGCATTATAAAAATTATTTACAAAGTCATAATACATTTTCCGTAATTAAACAAAAATGTAAGAACTTTGTAAAAATGGTCATACTAATTATTGCTATAAACTAATTAGACGAACTAAATCGCAAACAAACAATGTTACTGCACGATAGGTGTTTTTTTGACAAGAGTCAACAATTGGCCGCGATGACAGTCAGTTTCACCCTGTGCACTGGCTGTATTACGATATTTTTGATACACTACGAACACGGACGAGGCCTACAGGCCATATTTAACGACACGCTCAGGAAGACTAACGATAAGGAGTACGAACGCCTGTGGCGAGCCCGATTCAAAAGCGTCCGTGAAACTGTGATTTTAGTAGTTAGTGTTTTCACGGCGTGGGTCGCTAGTGCGTGACCGCACCGAAGTGAACTAAGCGACAAGAACATAACCGACGTCATGTGTCATCGATGATTCCCGCTCGTCGTCCGTGTTGGCATAAAGCATGTTGGGTCTAATCAATTTTGCGAATTGTGTTAGATGTAAAAAAAATAATTGTGTCTTGGTATAAAATATATTTAGTAATCTGCAGCGAAAACAATCAATCGTAGGTAAGAAAAATAGTACTTACATTCATAAAAAGAATGGTTTCGATTTATCGTACCATTATCGTACCGAGTGAAATAAAAATTATCACAAACGCGAGATATGGAGTAAGTGTCCCGTCGATGAGACAAAACGTGCAATATATGAATTTTTTCATATATTGCACGTTTTATCTCTTGCACGTTTTGTCTCATGTCTCGAAAATAAACAAAATGTTTATTTTCGAGGCGTGAAAATGGGAAGAAAGTGGGTGAGTGGGTGAAATATCGATTTGCCATTTTCATAGAAAGTCAAATTAAATAAAAGCTTGTAATATTGTTTAAATTGTTGCTTTCAGTGCCCGAACGCGAGACAAACTTGGAGTGCAGCGATCGATCGACAACTGACGTTAAAATCAACAATCAAGTTGTCGACAAAGTTTCGGACATGAAAAATTTGCAGTACGTGGGATGCCAAGCACACAACGAAGAGCTCACGGAGAGAGTGATAAACTAATATCTCGTCATGAGAGGACATTTTTTAGCGCGACCGGTCAACGCAAATAATCACGCAAGGAAAATAAAAACGAAAGCCAATAAGAAAAGGTCAAAACTGTAAGATCGATTTATCTATACAGCGTGTCATAATGTGCAGATATGATGTGTGACAATTTGTAAATCTATTGTTTGAATTCAAAATTCTTATGAGTTTTCTTGTGTCTGTTTTTACTGCTTCCGCAACGAAAAAACAAACATTGACTTAATATCTGAATTTCGTTATTTTGCTTTGTCTGTACAGCGTATCATAATGTGTAAATATGAAATGTGATAATTTGTAAAACTTTTGTCTGGATTAAAAATTCTTATGAATTTTCTGGTGTCCATAAATAAATTTTGTTTGTTACGGTTTTCCCAAGGAAAAAACTGACTTAATTACTGTATTTCGTTATTATTTTTTATCTGTACAGCGTGCTATAATGTGTAAATATGGTGATAATCTGTAAAATTTTTGTGTGGATGCAAATTTCTTATGAATTTCCTTGTGTCTATAAATAAATTTTGTTTGTACTGCTTCCGCAACAAAAAAAAACATTGACCTAATTTCTATATTTTGGTATTCTCCAAAACAATCTATATACAAGAATTCTGTCTATCAATATAGAAATTGCCTTCACCAACTGATTGTACAATTAATTTGATGAAATGATCGTTCCATATAAAGTAGCAAAGGGGGCTTTTTGCATATCGTACGGCACTGCCTTTACAATTCATTTGATTGAATTATCGCTCCATATGAGGGAGTAAAGGGTGCTTTCTGCATATCGTACGGTACTGGTTTGTTGCTGACTTTACTTCGGTGCGGTAGGAGAGCAGCACCGCCCTTCTCGTCCTCGCTTTTGCAGACGTTTCGACGACACAGCGTTCTCACTCCTTACCTCTAGTCTTCCTGGATACAATCTTGGGTCAAATTTACGGACGTTTCTTTTACCAGAGATTAGTAGGGAGATGTACAACGCTCCCCTTTTCGACATTCCTTGGAAATAGCGCAAATTAGCGGCAGGGAGTTCGGCAATAAAATTTTGTGATCATCGCCTCTGTCAAGTTTACAGATTCCCTTGTAGCCGCGCGAGTCATGGTCACCGCTCAAGTCGGTATCGCTGTCAGCGTGAACCACGGTCTTATAAACAAGTCTGGGCACAGAGGCTAAAATCTTGTGACACTAAGTGAGGCCAATTGAGTTCCAAATTCCGCCACGTCCCTAGCGTCGGAGCGGCCGATTTGCTTATGTATACTAGTGTTGTTGTGTTTGCTAGTATATTGTGGATAACCTCGTCGCCACCTTACCACACCGTACACCGATGGCCAATAGAAGTGGAAATGTTTATTTTGTTTGAAGTGTCTTTCATTGAAGTGAACCAATAATTCAAGTGAATTGATAATTGAAGTCAAAATTTTGCAATGCCTGAAAGATCCTATATTGCGTGAAAAATGGGTGAAGGCCGTATCGCCACTCATAAATGAATTAAAAACAACGCACAAAATATGCGACAAGCATTTTAATCAATCCGACATTATGCGCCACTTCATCCATAAAGACGGAGATGGACAAATTATCGCACAAGTAAGTTTCTATGATAAATGCTATATGTAATTATGTGAAGGATGTATTCTTATTACAACCATGAAGACAGTACGCATTCAGTACAATCGGCCGCTCCGATACTAGCGCTCCAAGTAGTGTGGCCCGTTTCCGAACTTAAATGGCCTCACTTTTTGTCACACGACGGCCTATGCAAAGTAAATGGGAGTGCTCAGACCTGTTTATAAGACCGTACTCTCGCCCTAGCGGGGTTCGAGCCCGCGTCGTCCATACTCAGATCCCGCCCGCTGATATCTCAGCCGTGAGGCTCTTGTGATTGCAAGGCTGCGTTAGGTATACAGACTTATCCCATGTGAAATGTGTTGAAAAAAGATGCCGAAACACACTTATCCAATGTGAAATGTGTTGAAAAAAATGCCGATCGATAAATACTCCAAGTTCTCTTTGAGCCTTTCTCGATCGTTTCGGCACTTTTTTCCTACAATTTTTTAAATTAATTTTCTAAAGGGAAGAACAAAAACTCATTTCCGTATTGGGAGAACGATTCATTTTTTAATCATGTTTTCCAACACCGTTTGCACCGACATTTTTAACGCCCGCTCGTTTTGGGCAACTTCACCATGCGTCCGGTGGGGCGAGCGGGTGCGGGTTCGGTCCCAGTAGCAATGTCTTTTTTTTATTAAACATATATGAATTAAATATCATAAATAATGCCTGGACAGGGGTGAGTAGCTAAAGCGAGAGGAAGCTCGAAATTTTTCGAATCTCAAATGAAGAAAAAAAATAGATAAAAAATCGATTCACCAGGGATCGAACCCGGACCGCAAGCATTGTTCATCCGTCAGGCTACCAACTCAGCCTCGACGCTCATTGAGGATACAGAAACATTTACGATACACACTTATCTATAATGTTTAGTGTTGATAAAAGAATCCGCCGAAGCGACCGCGGCAAAGGCTCAAGATTTCTCTTTGAACCTTCCACGGTCGTTTCGGCGTTTTATTTTTTAACGCGTTTCATCGTTAATTTTTTTAACCCGCATTCTCGGCATAAACAGGCAACCGAGAGAAAACAATGATCTCGATACATGTTTTTCACTTTTACATTCATTAAGAGGGAATGGTACCCCATCGCCGTCGGTATGGCAGATCGGAATAGTAGATACCCACGGATTTCCTAAACGGCTCTTCCGAATTTCACGAAATTTGACCAGACAATGTCAAATTGATAGATGAACGGCTGTCTGCTCATCAAATTTCTTGAAACGAAAAAAATTTAAGTAGATTGTATTACCATGCTGGCGCCGTGATAAAAATGATATAAAATACAAAGTTTGGCTAATGCCACGACTTGGAGGGGAGAAGAGCCGCGTAGCCACGTTAAAAACACGTATTTTGGCACCTCAATCATCTCATTCCTCCGCATATTTCACGAAATCCATAGGGTTCTACAAGTAGGTAATTGCTGATAATTTCGAGCAAATCTCGCACGATGTTGGCGAGACTAGGTTCCCGCGAATTCCAGCGAGGCGCTCAGGACGCGTTCTCTGCAGACGACGAATGTATTTCGAGTTGGCTCGAAATCGGTGAGCTGAGAACGTGATAGCAACGAAAAAAATGTCGAAAATTGTGCGGTGGTGTTCAACAATCGTGTTTTTGAATTGTTTTTCAACGAAAAAGAAAATTCGGTGCGGAGTGTTCGAGTTGTCTCAAGTCCAACGGGCTTACGCATAGTTTAATCGTGCGAGCCGCGTCGGTGACGTATTCGTCGAGCGACGTTAAGGTTATGTACTCACATCGCTCATTAATTTTTCCCCTAAGAACGAATTTCTTTATTGTGTGGAATCGTTTAATCGCACGCGATATTAAAAGTTATAGAAGCATAATTTAAAGTTGGAATAAAAACTCGTTCTTGCTCGAATCTCTTTTGGGGGAAAATTACAGTATCGGCCTCTTACCATCTCACAATAAGATTTTTTCAGTTTATCATACAAACTTTGTCAGTGCATCATAAAACAAGCTGAACACGCGTGGCATTATGTGTTCTATGAATGCTCATAATTATTTTAAAGAATTATATCTTGTGTCGTGAAGATGGATTGCACCAGTGCTTATGACTGTGTGTACGGTGAGTGGAAAAGCTGCACTTCGCAGTGTGCCTCCGACGCTTTGCAAAAGACACAAGCTCTTTGCGGATACTTTTGTGTCGTGAACCAATTTCTGAACGGTGTAGACCAAAAAAACGTTCAGATATGAAAATTGGAAAAATCTCACCCTTCGCTGTATTCGCAAGATTGTCCATGCGAACAATTACAAGTGATGGAAGCAATCCCTAATGGATTGGGAGACCTAAAAAAAAGACCAAAAATTGGTCAAAATGATCCTATTTCGGTCACGGTCATTTTCTGCCCTTTTTGGTCACTGAAATAGAAGTTAGGTTAGTCACTTGACCGGTTTTTTTCGGTTTTCGGTCACTGAAATAAAAATTAGGTTAGTCACTTGACCGTTTTTTTTCGGTTTTTGATCACTGTAATAAAAGTGAGGTTAGTCACTTGACACTTGAGGTGTTTCATCCGATTTTCCATCTGTAAATGAGAAAGGAAATAATTATTATATGTTGACAAGAATGAAAAGAAATATACATTCTTTTCTTGCAATTATTGTTATTTCGTGTAGCACGTTACGTATGTATGTATGCCACATATGTTTTCTACGCTGCTGCTGCTGCTGCTTTGTAAACAAAATGAAATTAAAATATTGTAAAGAAAAAAGTACGAGCATGTGCACTGCATTATACATATACGTTATAATATCCTATGCACTGAGTATTCACTTCATATAAATAATAGATAAGCGTATTCCACGTGGTGTACCAGGGAGACTAGAGAGAAGGAGTGGATACACAGTGCTGACGAAACGTCCGTAAAAACGCAGCAAACAAGGAGGCGCTGCGATCGTCTATGTCCGATCGGATATCTCCGCCACTAGCCTCGTACTCTTGGCGTGCTCTCGGTTGCTGTTGACAGCACATTCGTGATGGGGGACCTAACTATTGCGTCTACCTCTCCGATTTCGCTGTCTTTCGCTCTCGGTTCTCGGCAATCCTCGCCTCCCCGCCGAGGAGTCCTCGATAGAGTAGATGGTCGCTCAACGTACACGCAGGCGCAACACGTCTCTTCATGCGCAGCAATATTGAACGCTGCCTGACGCAGCAACGCGATGCTAAGCGACACATTTGACGAGTTCTTATCAATATCGACGTTTATATGTCGTGTGCGCTGGTAGAAGGGTTGTGGTCCCAGAATCAACGATTAAAACTCGTAGTTAAACGGACGTTGGGACGCGAGAGCTATCCGGTTGTGAGCGACAGAGAGATAGAGGGTCTATACGGCAAATGATCTCAAATAATGAACAATTCGAGCGTAGCAGGTTATATTTCTAAATGAGCTACCATTTACCTTGTTACAAAAAAATAACAATGCCGTGTTTATGTTACAGTTGCTTGCCGGAAACTCCAACATTGCCGTCGTCTAAATCATCAGGAGAGGCTAACGGCAGCCAAAGTACGCGAGTGGTTATCCATCGAATTAAAGAGCGAAAGATACCAAGCGAAGGTGCTAAGAACAAAGGCCAGAGGCCAAAAAGAGACAAGAAGAGAAGAGACTTCGACTCCGACGAAGAGGAGGAGGAGGAAGAGGATGAGTATTAAATGGACACAAAAGTGTTATTGTTGTGGTTTATTTCAAGATATTAAAAAAAAACGTTCAAATTCGCTGATGTTTTTGTGTACGAGTTTCTATTATTATATTTCCAATAGCCTTCCAGAAGGACCCTCTCTCTGCCCCATGCACTTCGGTTCGCCTTCGGTCACTACTACGGTCAGTAACTGAAACACCCCAGTGACCGAAGACCGGTCAAGTGACTAACCTTACTTTTATTATAGTGACCGAAAACCGAAAAAAAACCGGTCAAGTGACTAACCTCAAAAAAACGTTGTTCGGTCACTGCTCGGTCACTTTTTTCGGTTCAAAAAGGGCAGAAAATGACCGTGACCGATGACAAAGGTTTTTTTCGGTCTCCCAATCCGCTAGGGATGTTTCGTTCAACTTTCTCCACAGTACTGTTCATGTGAAAAACGCTGATTAACATTTTATAACTTTATTTAGCAGGATTCAGTAAATTATCAGAAGATTTTTCTTGCCACTGAACAAGATAAAAATTTTGACAAGCAGTGGCAAAGCGAATAACTTGCTCAGGTGCTTATAAAGTTTGTTATTGTGTTCACCGGCAAGAGAAATATTCTGATGATTTACTGCATCTCTGTAAAGAATGTTTTAAAATATTACTCAGATTTTTCCACATAAACAGTACCGTGGACATAGTCTAACGAATCATTTCTTCCATCACTTGTCGTTCTTTTTATGGACACTATTGCGAGTACAGCGAAAGGTGAGATTTTCCTTATTTTTATATCCGAACAAAGTTATCTTGGTCCACACGGTCTTGAAATTTGTTTGCGGCACAAAAGTATCCGCAAAGAGCTTGCACCTCTTGTAAAGCGCAGAGAGCACACTGCGACGTGCAGTTTTTGAACTCACTGTACACAGAGTTATAAGTGCTGATGCTAGGCAATTCATTTATCTTTCCACGTTAAACGTAATTGTCTTAACCAATTCTGACTATAGAACAACTGATGCGAAACTCGTTCTCATCATTCTATAATGCATCCGCAATATTTGAACCTAAAAGCTGGAAAATTATTAAGTGGTGAGAAAATTTAAAAGAGCACGTTGAAGCTGAGAATCCCTAGTTTTCTAGTTTCCACTTAGAAAATTGTATTTGTCCCTTTGTTATTAATAAGTTAAAAGAAACGTCGCAATGGAAAAATGCTCGATTTCTCTTTTTACAATATAGTATAAGGAAAAATTTGTTCAGTTAATAACGCAATCAGACCCATTTTCCTTGGATGACCCTCTCTATTCTGAGCTTTTGTTACTTCAATACAAAAGTTATATCTTTGCGAGTGATTATCGCGACCATTATATTTGGGCTTTTTTTCAACTTTTTCCCAGTTTTCTTCCACAAAAAGTATGCTAAGCGTAAAGTTTCTCATATTTTTTTGTGTGGCCCGAATTATGAAGGTTTTGAATTGGCCAAAAGAAGTAAAGAAATGTTTGTTCAGAATTTACTCCAATACTAACTATTAAATGTAATATAGAGTGCCCGACCGCGGATACTGTGTCAAATTTCTGGCAATATCATACCAGCGTTCCACTCTCCCCAACCCCCCTCCGTTCCGAAAAATCTCCGAAAATCCGCGCAATTGTCGCGTGAACAGTCAGTCTTCTCTTGAAATAAGTACAAGAAGGAACTCTATTGTAATCGACTAACCGCTCGGTCTTATCGATTATACGCCGCTCGGCATGGTCGCTCGACACTATCATTTTCGTTATTGCGGCTTAATTTGGCGCTCCTCCGTGTGATCCACGTACGCGCATTTTTAATAAAAATCAAGAAACAAAGTGAAAGTCTACAAGAAAATTTGTTGTGAATCCTGTGCTTTCCTCCCCTCTATTTCGCGCTATTTCACAGAACTGGCGAATTAAAAATTATATTAAATGTAAAAACGCGCTTATCGAAGGGCGCGTACGAAACATTTAAGGTCCTTCGAGCCGGATATATAAGATAAACCGGTGGAATCGTGCGAAAATTTGGACAGTGTAATTCGAAACAGATAGTACAGTTCACCTTCAAGGACAACTTTGTTTTCGCTTCGCGCTTCGAACAGTGTAAGCAAAGACTCGCACCCTGCGAGAAACGACTATACAGCTCGGAGAATTAAAATTCGAAAACTCCGAGAATTGTCACAATGCCTTCGTTCGAAGAGCTCATCATAGAGCAACAAGCGACCTGCGAACAACTTCGAAGAATTTTACCGAATTATCGGAAACTCGGTAAAGATCGATTCACGATCAGCAAAACACGAATACGCATCCAAACTCTACAGGAGTTATGGTCTTCATGCAGAGCCCTCGACGTTCAACTTCGTCAAAAGGCTGATGACGCAAAAAACCAACACGCATACTTTTTCAACGCTGAGTTCATCCAGGCTGAAAACGACTACGAGGATGTTTTGGACAAACTCACGGATCTTTTGGATCAACAAGAGAAAGCGGCGCATCCAGTCCCGGCGCCAAAATTGGCGAACTCCACGATGTTCGGCGAGACGCGGGGGCCATCTACGTTCGCTCTCCCACGAATCACGATCCCCAAGTTCAACGGTGAACCTACGAAGTGGGAAAGTTTTCGCGATTCTTTCCAAGCGCTAGTCGGTGAAAATGCATCCCTAACGTCAGGTCAGAAGTTATATTACCTAAAATCATTCGTCACGGGAACGGCTGCTCTCATGATCGAACACGTATCGGTCTCAGACGCAAATTACGAAAGCGCTTGGCAGCTACTCGAAGACGAATATGATAATCCGCGCGCGTTAGTTCTTGCACACATTCACGCGTTTGCAAATTTACCGACTATGAAGACCGAACAAGAAAGCGAACTTAAATTGCTGCGTGACACGGTTAATTCGTCATTGACCGCGTTAAAAAACTTGAAACGTCCTGTAGAACATTGGGACGACTTATTAGTCTACATGATTTCACAAAAATTCAGTTCGCGCACACGTACCGAATGGAATCTGAGTCTCGGTGCATCAAATGAATTTCCGTCATTCAAAACACTTAAGGATTTCTTGACCGAAAGAATCCGCGGAATTTCTGCTCCCGTTCAGATAGAGAAACTCGATAATTCAAACGCGAACGCGTCAAATAAAAGTAAGGGTAAAGCTAATGTACACAATGCGACTGCCAAGCAATGTCCCGACTGCTCGGGAACACACAATCTTGTTTTCTGCCCCGCGTGGTCCAAGAAAACACAAGACGCTAGATTCGCGTTCGCGAAAAGCCAACGGCTCTGTTTGAACTGCTTGAAAGCTGGTCATTTTCCGAATAATTGTCCTAGCTCGAATCGTTGTAAAGAATGTAAAAGGCCGCATCATACGACGTTGCATCGCGCTTCGCCCGATAGCCATGACGCTACAGTCGCGCCTGACGATCAGGTCGCCGACGTTTCTAATCCCGCAGCTAGCGTTAACGTGCTTCCTGCACGAGCATCACACTCTTATCAGTCAATCGGTGCGATTTCTGCGAGCAAAGAACGTTCGCCGGACCGGACCGCAACAATTTGCACTATGCAAAAGTGCCTTACTTCCGTACTTCTCGCTACCGCATGGGTACGACTACGAACTCCGGAAGATCGAGTCATAGAAGCACGAGCTTTAATCGATCAAGGTTCATCACGTAGCTTCATAACGGAGTCGCTTGCTCATAAATTGCGCACTCCTCGTCGTCGAGCTGATCTCGACATCACCGTCTTTGGAAACGGAAAATCCGCGCGCTCTACGTCCTACGTGAATCTCTCGGTCGAATCATGCTCCGGACAAAACGCGCCGCCTCTTAAAATGAGAGCATACATTTTTAAAAGCCTCACGAATTACGCCGCGAACACGTCGCGCAAAATAAATTCCTGGCAACATTTACGGGGTCTACAACTCGCTGATCCCGATCCTTCCAGTAAGGAGCCGATTAACGTCTTAATCGGTGCAGTCTCTATGGTCAATTATTACTCGGGCCGCTCCAAAAGGGTCCTCTTGGGTCACCGACGGCCCAACTCACGCGGTTAGGATGGATAATCTCCGGACCTATCGAAAGCTCTCGCAACCAGCGAGCTTCTCACGCATCCACGATGCACTGTGCTATCGAGCACAGCACAGACGCAATTATTCGTAAATTTTGGGAAATCGAAGAAATTCTCTCCCAAAAATTCCTCACACCGGAAGAGGAAGAATGCGAAACTCATTTCTTGGAGATGCATTCACGCGATAATACGGGACGATACATAGTTCGCTTGCCGTTTCGTCTCGGGTCAGCCCCAGATATCGGTGACAGTCACCAAATCGCCTTATCGAGATACGCTCAGCACGAGCAACGCTTGCAGAAAAAACCGGAACTAGCCCGGGCATATTCAGATTTTTTACAAGAATACGAATCTCTGGGCCATATGGAAAGGGTTAATAGTCCCGATAGAAAAAAGAAGCCGTTATACGTTCCGCATCACCCCGTGATCCGCGAAAACAGCACAACTACTCGCATGCGGGTCGTTTTTAACGCTTCAAGCGCGACGTCAAACGGAACGTCTCTGAACGATCATTTGCTCATCGGTCCGAAACTGCAACGCGACATAGGCGGTATCATATCAAGCTGGCGCCGACATAAATTTGTTTACCTAGCAGATATCGAGAAAATGTTTCGACAAATTAAAGTGCATCGCGAAGATACCGATTACCAGCGCATCGTTTGGCGACCGACTCCGGCCGTCCCCATAGTAAATTATCGACTCCTTACCGTCACCTACGGTACAGCGTGCGCACCATATCTTGCAAATCGTGTACTCATACAATTAGCAGACGACGAAAGAAAATCATTCCCTGACGCGGCCGACGTAATCTGTAACTCGACTTACGTGGACGATGTCCTATTCGGCGCAAATGAACGGGAAGAAGCGCGGGCAATTCGCACCCAACTCGTTGCGCTATTACAACGCGGTGGGTTTACGTTACGCAAGTGGGCAGCAAACGATATCGCGCTTTTATCTGACATTCCGGATATCGGACACGATCTCGCAATCGATCTCACAAAAGTGGATTCGGCTATCCTCAAAGTTCTGGGCATCACCTGGCTTCCCAAGGAAGACGCGTTCAGTTTCCAGGTAGGGGAAATTCCGAAAGTGCGAAGTACTAAGCGCTCAATTTTATCGCTAATCGCAAGACTGTTTGATCCTCTCGGTTGGGCCACGCCCGTTGTTATCCAGGCCAAAATGCTTATACAAGATTTGTGGCTTGCGAAAGTTGATTGGGATGATGCCGCCCCGCAATCGGTTCAAGACACTTGGGAAAAATATTGTCGCGAGCTTCCCAGCCTTTCGAAATGACGAATTCCACGCTGGAATGGTCTGTCGCCATCTCACAATGCCATGGAACTGCACGGCTTCGCGGACGCATCGCAGCGCGCGTTCTCCGCGGTCGTCTATTTACGCGTTCTCAACTCGCCGTCGAACGTTTCGATATCGTTAATCGCGGCAAAATCCAAAGTCGCGCCATTGAAAATAGTCGCGATCCCTCGACTAGAACTAAATGGAATCGTGTTACTCGTACGACTATTTGAGTACGTGAAACAAATCGTCAAATACGATGTCATTTCCGTGCACGGTTGGACAGATTCCACCGTCGCACTTGCGTGGCTTACCCAGCATCCGTCGCGCTGGAAGCCTTACGTAGCAAATCGGGTTTCCGAAATCCAGACCAAAATGCCGGAAATTAAATGGCATCATGTTCCAACGTAAGATAATCCTGCGGACTGTGCGTCCCGGGGAATCTCGGCAGAATAATTAATTCAGCATTCAGCCAGAATTCAGCATTTTGGCCCAAAACTCGACCTAGCGCACCGTCCGAGCACGTGGTCACTCAAAAATCAGTTTTCGACGAACAACGCGCCCCAGCGACCATACACGTTGCACAAGAGAAGGAAGAGTGGGACCTTTCCTATCGATTTTCCGATTGGGGCAAACTCCGCGTCACGGCCCTCCTTTTGCATTGGCTTCGCAACTTTCGCGCTCGACAGCACGATAAATCAACGGCGCGCGATACTAAATTCGCAGATCGTATACAAGAATCTCGCGAATTTTGGATACGTAAAATCCAGAACGATAGCTTCGCCGCTGAAATTCGCGCCCTACAGCAAAACGAGTCGCTTCCGCGGTCGAGCGTGTTAAAATCACTCAACCCTTTCCTCGACGGGAAGGGCCAGTTGCGTCTTGGCGGGCGGTTACGCCATTCGTTCTTGTCGTATAACGAACGCTTTCCGCTGATTTTACCGCGCCATCGCATCAGTGAATTGATTATCGTGCAAACACATTTGAGATCGCTCCACGGCGGTTATCAATTAACGCTACGACTACTACGCCAAAATTACTGGGTTATCGGCGCCAGATCTCTCGTAAAATCGAAAATCAATCAATGTTTGAACTGTACTCGCGAACGTGCAGTGACTGCACGTCAACTCATGGGGGACCTTCCGCCTCCTCGAGTTAACCCGTCGCCCCCATTTTCTCATTGTGGTGTGGACTACGCCGGTCCATTTCAAGTAACACCCTATGTCGGCCGGGGTCAAAAATCACGTAAATATTACGTCGCTCTATTTATCTGTCTCGCGACTCGCGCAATTCATTTCGAATACGTCGACGATTACGCGACATCCGGTTTCTTAGCTTCATTTCGACGATTCGTCAGCAGACGTGGTCTGCCTTCTGACATTTACAGTGACAACGGTACAACCTTTCAAGGTGCCGATAATGAACTGCATCGCGCCTTTCTATCTACGATTAAAAATTCGGAATTGCGCGAAAATTTAGCCACGGACGGAATCCGTTGGCATTTCATTCCGGCTTCCGCGCCTTATTTTGGAGGTCTATGGGAGGCCGGCGTCAAAAGCTTTAAGAGTCACATGAAAAGAGTAGTGGGCTCTCACTCCCTTTCACAACTCGAGTTTTCTACATTACTGTGCGAAATCGAAGCGTGTTAAAATTCCCGTAGTGGGCCTCTCGCCCCACTACGGGATGACCCAGAACATTTCGATGCGCTAACCCCTGGGCATTTCCTGATCGGGAGACCCCTAGCTAGCATTCCCGAGCCCTCGCTGCTCGACGTCAACGAAAATCGGTTATCTCGTTGGCAAAAGGTAATCACTATGCGCGAACATATCTGGAGAGCCTGGACTCATGATTATTTGCACACTTTGCAACAGCGCGCTAAGTGGCAGAGCTCGTCGCCTTCCCTCTCAGTAGGTACGTTAGTCCTTCTAAAGAATGAATTACTCCCTCCGTGTCGATGGGAATTAGCCAGGGTTATCGATACCCATCCAGGCTCAGACGGGCTCGAACGTGTCGTTACGCTTCGAACCGCGAAAACAAAGTTAAAACGCCCGATCTCAAAGGTCTGTCCCCTTCCCTGTGACCTGCCCTCCGATTCCGCGTTACCTTGACGCGCTTTCGCGCCGACCGACTAAGACAAACGTTTAGTTTAAGTCGATACAATGTCGGGGATGACTTATACCGTTTAGTTTAAGTTCGATACAATGTCGGGCATGGCTTTGTAAAATTTAGTTTAAGTCCGATCCCAATGTCGGGTTTATGATTTTGTTATTTGATTTAAGTTCTCGCTTATATTGTCGGGTCCAAATTGTGTAAATCTCGACATCACACGGAGGTAACTAGGGACTCTTGTATTTCCTTTCGTTTCTGCCCGAACGAGGCGGGCGGTATGTTCAGAATTTACTCCAATACTAACTATTAAATGTAATATAGAGTGCCCGACCACGGATACTGTGTCAAATTCCTGGAAATATCATACCAGCGTTCCACTCTCCCCAACCCCCCTCCGTTCCGAAAAATCTCCGAAAACCCGCGCAATTGTCGCGTGAACAGTCAGTCTTCTCTTGAAATAAGTACGAGAAGGAACTCTATTGTAATCGACTAACCGCTCGGTCTTATCGATTATACGCCGCTCGGCATGGTCGCTCGACACTATCATTTTCGTTATTGCGGCTTAATTTGGCGCTCCTCCGTGTGATCCACGTACGCGCATTTTTTAATAAAAATCAAGAAACACAGTGAAAGTCTACAAGAAAATTTGTTGTGAATCCTGTGCTTTCCTCCCCTCTATTTCACGCTATTTCACAGAACTGGCGAATTAAAAATTATATTAAATGTAAAAACGCGCTTATCGAAGGGCGCGTACGAAACATTATGAGTTTTGAGCACCATTATTTCGCTCGTTAGGTGAAACAAATTTGCTTTTTAACATTTACGAGTATTTTCGCTTACGAACAGTGACGTAGAATAGTCTGTAGAAAGAAATAATAATTACACTTTTTCTTCAACAAATAAAATGTCTCTTTTTTTCTCAAGGTTACTTTTATTTGCTTGTCAATTTTTCATTATAAAATAACAAATAAACCCGCTAAAAGTAAAACAGTCCATTTGGTAACTTTTTTTTTATTTGGAGATTTTTTTGGATGTTAAAAGACATAACCTTTCTGTATTTCCTATACTTTTTTATACGAAATTTATCTTCGGCTAAATTGGCATATTGGGAATTTGTTTTGTCTCTAAATTTGTGGACAAGATAATTAAGTATATAAATGTCTTTAGAAGAAAATTTAGAATACTAAAAATTAATGTTTCCATTTTAAAAAATTGTATATACCAATATATCAATGTAGTAGAAAAGAAATTTCGTAATAAAGAAATATTGAAAATACAAGGTGGTATTAAACGTTCAAAATACAGTTCATTTTTCAAACAAAAAACCGAGTTACACAATGGAATTTTTTATTGCCTGAGGCTATACACGATTCGGTCTTCGCTCACCATAATTTCACTCGTCGTTATTTTCATTAATTAAAAGTTGATACCTCCAAGCTGTATTCACTACTCTATCTGAGAACATTTATGCGAGTTATTCTCGATATTTTCTGAGAAGGTTATCAGGGTTACAAAAGAAAGTTCTTTTCAAACCTTATTTTTTTCGGACGGCAAAATTCATTAACAGTTTTTTTCAGAACTAATCTTTTTTCTTTTCGGTAAAATTCCTCAAAGTTTTGGCATAAAAATTTAACAAAAGTTTTTTTAAACTTTAACTTTTTTTTAAGTATTGCTAAGATGACATTGAATTTTGCCAGTATTGGGATTTAAAAAATGCCAATACTGGCAAAATTCAATGTCACCTAGGCAATACTTTTTAAAAAAGTTAACTTTGATTTGGCATTTCAACAATGCCAAAACTGGCAAAATTCAATGTCACCTAGGCAATACTTTAAAAAAAAGTTAAAGTTTTAAAAAACTTTTGATGAATTTTTTTGCCAAAACTTAGAGGTATTTTACCGAAAAGAAGAAATATAAGTTTTGAAAAAAACTGTTAATGAATTTTTTCTTCCGAAAATAAGGAGGTTTGAAGAGAACTTTCTTTTGTAACCCTGATAACCTTCTTAGAAAATATCGAGAATTACTCGCATAAATGTACTCAGATAGAGTAGTGAATACAGTTTGGAGGTATCAACTTTTAATTAATGAAAATAACGACGAGTGAAATTATGGTGAGCGAAGGCCGAATCGTGTCTAAAATGAGTCAGTGTTGTTTCCTGAAACGTTTTACAAATTTAAAAAAAAATTGGAAATTTTTCGAATTTTTTTCTCAAATTTAACAAGCAACTAGTGCACAGTCGTGAAGTAAGTCGAAACAAGCTGGTCTTTTCATTTTGATGATGATTACACGATGTTTAGGAACAATAGACTTGTTCCTTAATTGTTTTGTAAACTTTGATCAATCGGTCCGGAAAAACAGTGTGACAGCTCAATTTGCAAATTTACAGGGCTATTGGGGATACATCAAGCTGAAAAAAACCTGGCACCCTAGTCTTTCCATCAACGCTTGTGGTGTAGTGGTAGATTTACTGAAGAGCCGTAAAACGTCAATTTTTTGCACTTTTTTCATATCAATGTTAAGGGAGAAAAAAAATCTCAAAAATCAATGAATGAATTTTGTAGGAAGTGTATTCAAGTTTTCGAAGCTGCGCTTTAAATCCTTGTGCGATCATTGGTTGCTGAGATATCGATGATCAAAGACAAAAGGATCCTTTTTCATTCGAGGTCGGATATCTCAGCAAAAAATTGACGTAGAGAGATTAATAAAAAATGAAATTGAAGCTGAATAAAGAAGCTAACTGACCTATCCATTGATTTAACTGAATACAAATTTCTTGAGCTCGTGGAACCTTGAAAAGAAACAAAAAACAAAGACAGATCTCAGAACTAGAAACTTGAAGCATCAAAATCCTTTTTTTTCATCTCGATACGACCATTTTTCACACAGATACAGCGCTTCAAAAAACACTTAAAAAAATGCAAGAAGCTTTCTGTTCCTTTAATTTTTTGGTCCAGCGTATTTCATAATATTCTTTTCGCAACAATATTTTTTTACATTTCGCGTGAAAAATAATAATATAAATTTAAGAAATATAATAGGGCGGGCGGAAGGGTCAGAAAATGAGCAGAGAAGTATCTATATAAAGGCAAAATATGCGAGCAAGAAAAAAGTGGGAAACATGTAGAAAACGAATAAAACTCAAAACATGATTTACGTAAATACAATCAATTATTTAGATAATTGAATCTGTAGTATAAAACTAGATCGAACGAGAGCGCTAATATCTTCATATGAGCGCTGCCGTTCGCAGTGTGTCACCAGCAAAGACTTGGTGAGCGGTGCGAAGCTCTTCGCACCTACCGATCACGAGCGTGGTCGAGATAAAAGTCCATTGTTTAAATGATTGATTGCAAATATTGTTACTGCATTTTGCAGCGAGCCGACGACGACCACTTACGGTGTGCCGTGATTTACGTAAATATTCGGTGACGGGCTCCATTCGATGAGAAAATGCAATCAATTATTTAGATAATTGATTCTGTAGTATAAAACCAGATGGCACGAGAGCGCTAATATCTTCATATGAGCGCTGTCGTTCGCAGTGCGTTACCAGCAAAGACTTGCTGAGCGGTGCGAAGCTCTTCGCACCTACCGATCACGAGCGTGGTCGAGATAAAAGTCCATTGTTTAAATGATTGATTGCAAATATTGTTACTGCATCCTCGCACCTACCGAACAGACGCGTGGTCGAGATAAAAGTCTATTGTTTAAATGATTGATTGCAAATATTGTCACTGCATTTTGCAGCGAGCCGCCGGCGAACACTCACGCCGTGTCATGATTTACGTCAATATTTGACAACGGGCTCCATTCCAGAAGAAAATGCCATCATTTATTTAGATAATTGAATCTGTAGTATAAAACTAGATGGAACGAGAGCGCTAATATCTTCATATGAGCGCTGTCCTTCGCAGTGCGTCACCAGCAAATAGACTTGCTGGGCGGTGCGAAGCTCTTCGCACTTACCGATCACGCGCGTGATCGAGATAAAAGACCATTGTTTAAATGATTGATTGCAAATATTGATACTGCATTTTGCAGCGAGCCGACGACGACCACCTACGGTGTGTCGTGATTTACGTAAATATTCGGTGACAGGCTCTATTCGATAAGAAAATGCAATCAATTATTTAGATAATTGATTTTGTAGTATAAAACCAGATAGAACGAGAGCGTTAATATCTTCATATGAGCGCTTTCGTTCGCAGTGCGTCACCAGCAAAAAGACTTGCTGAGCGGTGCGAAGCTCTTCGCACCTACCGATCACGAGCGTGGTCGAGATAAAGGTCCATTGTTTAAATGATCGATTGCATATATTGTTACTGCATTTTGCAGCAAGCCGACGACGAACGCTCACGGTGTGTCATGATTTACGTCAATATTTGGCGACGGGCTGCATTCGAGAAAAAAATGCAATCAATTATTTAGATAATTGAATGTGTAGTATAAAACCAGATGGAACGAGAGCGCTAATATTTTCATATGAGCGCTGTCATTCGTAGTGCGTCACCAGCAGACTTGCTGAGCGGTGCGAAGCTCTTCGCACCTACCGATCAGAAGCGTGGTCGAGATAAAAGTCCATTGTTTAAATGATTACTTGCAAATATTGTCACTGCATTTTGCAGCGAGCCGCCGGCGAACACTCACGCCGTGTCATGATTTACGTCAATATTTGGCGACAGGCTCCATTCGAGAAGAAAATGCGATCATTTATTTAGATAATCGAATCTGTAGCATAAAACCAGATAGAACGAGAGCGCTAATATCTTCATATGAGCGCTGTCGTTCGCAGTGTGTCACCAGCAAAGACTTGCTGAGCGGTGCGAAGCTCTTCGCACCTACCGATCACGAGCGTAGTCGAGATAAAAGTCCATTGTTTAAATGATTGATTGCAAATATCGTTACTGCATTTTGCAGCGAGCTGCCGGCGACCACCTACGGTGTGTCATGATTTACGTAAATATTCGGCGACGGGCTCTATTCGAGAAGAAAATGCAATCAATTATTTAGATAATTGAATCTGTAGTATAAAACCAGATGGAACGAGAGCGCTAATATCTTCATATGAGCGCTGTCGTTCGCAGTGCGTTACCAGCAAAGACTTGCTGAGCGGTGCGAAGCTCCTCGCACCTACCGATCAGAAGCGTGGTCGAGATAAAAGTCCATTGTTTAAATGATCGATTGCAAATATTGTTACTACATTTTGCAGCAAGCCGACGACGAACGCTCACGGTGTGTCATGATTTACGTCAATATTTGGCGACGGGCTGCATTCGAGAAGAAAATGCAATCAATTATTTAGATAATTGAATCTGTAGTATAAAACCACGTGGAACGAGAGCGCTAACATCTTCATACGAGCGCTGTCGTTCGCAGTGCGTCACCAGCAAAGACTTGCTGAACGGTGCGAAGCTCTTCGCACCTACCGATCACAAGCATGGTCGAGAATAAATGCAAAAATAATTGTTTAAACGATTATTTTTACCGTATGTTTTTTCAGCGCGTAAGCAGCAATCTATATTTGCTGAGACGTACAGAAAGTACCGTATCTGCCGATCATACGCGTGATCGAGAATAAACGCAAAATTATTTTTTGAACAATTATTTTTGCGTAATTTGTACCGATGTTTTTTGCAGCGTGTAAGCAGCAATCATATTTGCTGAGAGGTATAGAAAGTACCGTATCTACTGAGACGGAAAAGACCGTCTCATATACTAACCAACAGACTATCGCCCCAAGCAGACCACGGAGTCAACCGATTTCGGGAAAAGGAAGGGGTAAAGGGAAAAACAGACCAAGACCAAGTAGTCCGCCACGCTAATTAAATTAATGGCTGACAATAACACAGGGAAACTAATGGTCACACAAGAAAAATTTATTCAGACGTTACGCTAATTGAATTAAGGGGAAAGAGAAACCGGCAGAAACCGGACAAACCAACTAATTTAATTAAAGACGGAGAATAAGGGGATTTGAAAAGCGTTAAAATCCGTGTATAAAAGGACGAGAAATTTGGAGAAAAGGCACTCTTTGAATCCCTCGTGGATCGACAAGTACTGCTTGGCAAAGTACATCCCTAGTGGAAGGAAACGCTGGGAACACGGAATGTTGAGAAACCAGAGAAACAAGGAGTCGCGCCTAAAAAACAGTTGAAAGAGCACTTCTTTCATTCCTCGCGGATCGACAAGTACTGCTTGGCAAAGTACCTCCCTAGTGGAAGGTAACGCCGGGAACACGGAACGTTGAGAAACAAGGAAAAAACGGAGTTGCGCTTAAAAGCATTAGAAAGCTCTCTTCATTTTTTGTTAAAGTGAACTAGTACTGCTGGACCAAGTACATCCCTCGTGGATCGGAAACGTCTGGAACACGGAACGTTCAGGAATAAAAAACAAAGAAGAATTGAGATAAATTTATTTTAAAGAGAAAAGATTGGAAAATCAAAGAAAAATAAAAAGAGCAAGAAGGAGAGTTAATAAATTAAAGGTAGCAAATAATTAGCGCTAAATAGGTAGGAAAAGTATAGTAGGAGAAAATAGGAAGCGAGAAGGTATCATAACGAGCGAGCGTTACGAATAGATATAAGGGAAAATATTAAATTTGGAAAATACAAGAAATATTATATTAGGAGATAAGAAAGCATACGCTACAGTCATACGAAACACACACACACACACACACACACACACACACACACACACACACACAAACACACACACACACACACACACACACACACACACACACACACACACACACACACACACACACACACACACACACACACACACACACACACACACACACACACACACACACACACACACACACACACACACCGGGATCATCGATTAATACGGATCAGGATCACAGAAAGGGCAAGTAGGTATTCCGAAATTACGGGAGCACCGAAACCTGTGCAAAAAAGGGTCATTCGAGTGCTCGCGGCATATCGCTCGATTAAACTATCGTAGACAGGTAGGTGGCGACATCGTACCTCACGATCAAGGACCGGGCGATCTATTATCGAGGCGCGATAATTGATCGGGAGAGAGCATCGATCACCGTTACGCGAAGGACAGTGCCAGGGTAGGGGAATAGCGCGCCGGCGGCCCGTAGATCGCGATTTCTAGCGCCACGAGTGGGAGAGCCCTAAGAGAAAGTGATAAAGGAAAGTACCGCACCGCTATAGGTCCAGCACCGATACCTATCGCGCCGCCAGCGAAAGCACGTCGAAACTTTAGGCCGACCGAAGCCGCAGAACTAGAAGAGAGGGGGAAATCGATATCGATCCATGATAAATGATCCCGCCCGACCTCCCTATACCATGCGAGTAATGAGTAGTTGACCGACCGAGAAAAATCTTGCGAAACACACTATAAAACAACACAAACAACACAGTACACCGATACATAGCGTTATTATTATTATTATTATTTTATTATATCGAGCCATAAAACTGAATAAATCATATTTTGTTAAAATTACCCAAAACACCTGAGTTTCTATTAATTTCTTCCCTGTTCGAGTCCCCGAACCTATAAATTTAATTGTAACGAATTAACACCCGTTACACTACCGATCATATCCGTGATCGAGAATAAATGCAAAAATAATTGTTTAAATAATTATTTTTGCGTAATTGTTACACCGTTGTCTTTGCAGCGCGTGAGCAGCAATCTATATTTGCTGAGAGGTACAGAAAGTACCGTATCTACCGATCATACCCGTGATCGAGAATGAATTCAAAAATATTTTTTTTAACAATTATTTTTGCGTAATTTTTACCGATGTTTTTGCAGCGCCTAAGCAGCAATCATATTTGCTGAGAGGTACAGAAAGTACCGTATCTACCAATCATATCTGTGATCGAGAATAAATGCAAAAATAATTGTTTAAATAATTATTTTTGCGTAATTTTTACACCATTGTTTTTTGCAGCGCGTAAGCAGCAATCGTATTTTTTGAGAGGTACAGAAAGTACCGTATCTACCGATCATACTCGAGATCGAGAATAGATGCAAAAATATTTTTTTAACAATTATTTTTGCTTAATTTTTACCGTTGTTTTTTGCAGCGCGTAAGCAGCAATCATATTTGCTGAGAGATATCGAAAGTACCGTATCAACCGATCATACCCGTGATCGAGAATAAATGCAAAAATAATAGTTTAAATAATTATTTTTGCGTAATTTTTACACCATTGTTTTTTGCAGCGCGTAAGCAGCAATCGTATTTTTTGAGAGGTACAGAAAGTACCGTATCTACCGATCATACTCGAGATCGAGAATAGATGCAAAAATATTTTTTTAACAATTATTTTTGCTTAATTTTTACCGTTGTTTTTTTTTGCAGCGCGTAAGCAGCAATCATATTTGCTGAGAGATATCGAAAGTACCGTATCAACCGATCATACCCGTGATCGAGAATAAATGCAAAAATAATTGTTTAAATAATAATTTCTTTCGCGAAATTTTTGCACCGTTGTTTTCGCAGCGCGTAAGCAGCAATCTATATTTGCTGAGAGGTACAGAACGTACCGTATCTACTGATCATATCCGTGATCGAGAATAAATGCAAAAATAATTGTTTGAATTATTATTATTGCGTAATTTTGGCACCGTTGTTTTCTGCAGCGCGTAAGCAGCAATCTATATTTGCTGAGAGGTACAGAAAGTACCGTATTTACCGATCATACTCGTGATCGAGAATAAATGCGAAAATAATTGTTTAAATAATTATTTTTCCGAAATTTACACTGTAGTTTTTTGCAGCGCGTAAGCAGCAATGTATATTTGCTGAGAGGTACAGAAAGTACCGTATCTACCGATCATACCCGAGATCGAGAATAAATGAAAAATATTGTTTTTAGCAATTATTTTTGCGTAATTTTTGCCGATGTTTTTTGCAGCGCGTAAGCAGCAATCATTTCTGCTGAGAGGTACAGAAAGTACCGCACATTTGTTAATGTGTCAATTGTTAGAAATAATTAATTTTTAACAATTATCTCGCTGCAGAACAGCGCGAGCCGCCAGCAAGACCTCTTGCTGCGAAGTTGAGATTCTCGATGATCTCGAATTTCGTGCAAAGTCGGCGTTGACGAAGAAAACAATATTCTTTGTCCACACCGACCATGGGTCAGCGTGTGGGTATGTACGTGTATATATCCACACGAAGTGTGTACTCGCTGCGAAGGGCCAGTATGCGGGAAGAAAACAATCTTCAACCGCGTGCGCCCGACGTAACGAACGCACACAGAGACACACGCGCACACACACGTTGTGTCGAAGCATACATTGTTATGCCTCGACGCAAGGAGGCCCGTGGCCCCGTCGCAGCGTGTGTTCGGAACGAACACGCGTTCGGGATGTGTAGAGATTCGGTCGGTGGCTCTCTACTCCTGTAGTTATCCGCTGCTTGTCCAGGTTCTGTAAGGTCGGTAAGATAGGAGGAGGCAGGAAAAGAAGGCTTGCGTTTCGTCTCGGGTACAGTGACAGACTCATCAGTAGGGCTGTGTCACTGTACCACGATCGTATATACAGGTCTGGGCACTCCGTTAAAAAATGCGTGACTCTAAGGCTGGGAATAGACGTCCGATTTTTTCTATCCGACAATCCGATCCGACAGTCGAATCCGACTATCGGAAGGCACTCGTGCCATACATTTGAATGAGCATGCAATACACATCCGATCCGATAGTCGGATCGAAGTTCCGACTATCGGATCGGATGTGTATTGCATGCCCACTCAAATGTATGGCACGAGTGCCTTCCGATAGTCGGATCGAATTGTCGGAGAGAAAAAATCGGACGTCTATTCCCAGCCTAAGTGACGCCTCTATTTGCGCATTCCACCGCGGCGCTAGTGAAGGGGAGGCACTTTTGTTTATACCGCGTTTACGGGGCATGGCATGCACGTGTGTGGTGACGGTCGTATGTACGTGTGGCCTAACCTCGTTTTGGCGGGGTGATTTCGAGTGTATCGTAGCCACGGTTTTTATTCAATACGGAATAACAAAAGATGAAGGGTCTATATATTGCGATGCCGAAACGGTGCATGATTCCGGGATGCAGAAGTGGATACATAAATAACCCAGAGCACGTCTCATTATTTAAAATTCCCAATGATGACTACTGATATTTTCTACTACTTTTCTACTACTACTACTAATTGAAGGAATGCGTCCTACACGTAAATTTCGAATTTTCTTCTTTTCCGAAAACGAAAAAAAAATGTAAATGGATTGAGCGATGGTTAAATCAGCATATCCATGTCAAAGACGATAAGTATCATTAACTAATGGATCATCGCTCATATTTTCGGTTTATGCTTTTAGTTTTTGTCTTCGACTAAATATTTAGGATGTGTTAATTTTTCATCACAGCCACGTGAAGGGAAAGACAATTCGCATACGCGCATACATCGCGCTCTGTCGCACATGCCTCCGAGATAGTAGCGCTCCACGCTTTTGCGGCCAGTTCCGCAAAGAGAGGCGTCAGATAGAGGCACGCTTTGGGGTATACGGAATATACGGGAGTGCCCAGACCTGTATATACGACCATGCACTGTACCCTGCCCTAGACGCGCTGGGTGTTAGGATCTAGGGGAGAGACGGTTTATATATTGGACCGCATGCCCCTGCGACCGCTTGTGAGAAACGCTGGAACGATGTAGCCGCGTAGCGGTGAGATGGTGGAACTAGCAGGACCGCCACAGTAGTCCCCCCAGTGACAGCGTTGTGAAGTATGCTGGAGGAGGGTGCGGATGAGGCGTTCTTGAAGCTTGAGCGGTTATGCCGTATTAGTGAGGCCATTTGAGTACGTCTGTATCGACATGCCCTCACGTGTTGGCGGCTCGTCAGCTGAGTGTGTGCCTGGGACCCTATTGGTTGTTGTTGCCGTGTGTGTGAGCGGAGAGCTTCGTGGCCGTGTCCTCTGCGAGGCGCGTGGTGAGCGTCGTTGCCGTGTCCTTCGTAAGGCGCGTTGAGCGAGTGGAGCGTTGTTGCCGTGTCCTTCGTAAGGCGCGTTGAGCGAGTGGAGCGTTGTTGCCGTGTCCTCCGTGAGGCGCGTGAGTGTCGTGGAGTGTGATGTACTCTACACGTGTAGCGGCTTTGCTCGTGTGGTGACCCTTGGGCTGGCTCATTGATTGGCTGGTACTCGTTTTCGTTGGCTAGCTCGTTGATTGGCTCTACGGCTAAGTTGATGTGCTGACTCCATTTTTGACGTTGCGTGTTCATAATCACGTCGGGGTCACCAATGTAGAGATTCGGTCGGTGGCTCTCTACTCCTGTAGTTATCCGCTGTGTAATGCCTAGATAGCATATGCTACCACCAACCGTGATTCTCCGCCTCGAATCGCGGTGGTGACGGATGTTGCCGCAAAGCAGCACCTTACCTTCTGCCTTGCGAAGTCTCTATAAAATTGTCCGGGGATTCTTTCGCCTCACATGTGGGTTCGCCTGCCGAAACCCCTTAGTATTAAAGAGCTTGTACTTTTTACCGCACGGCAGCACTTGGCGCTGCCTACTGTCGGGTTCCCCTTCTGGGTTCCCCTACTCTAGACCTCTAGCGATAGGAATTCTATTTAAACCCGCGCTCTGCCTGACGGAGCGTCTTATTCATTCGAAACTTGTATTTGAAAACATATCTACGTATTTTCAATAAAGAGAACCTTTGTTCAGCATAAAAGTAAAGGTAAAAATACGTTTTCACTCTTTACCCCGTGACAAATTTGGCGATCCTGCCAGGATAGTAATTCAACGATTACGATCAAAAGAATACTATCTTGTGACGAATCCGGGAAGTCTACGGACTTCTTTATAAATACACGGCAACAGCAACTGACAAAGAATCATCGGAAAAATTCTAGACGGTGAACTTAGTAACCGTTACTACGGAAGGATTTACATTCCGACCCTGAACGTATCTTCCTACTGAAGAAGAAAGAAACAGACGTCACCAAGCAAAGCTTGCACCGCTGACGTCCCGACTCCAATCGTCGTAGCAGCAGCCGAGACGACTCCGAAGTACTACGGTGCACCAGGACATCGCCCGACCAGCCGCAACGCGTCAGTTTCGCCGTTCACGTAAGAATTCGACCCGTAGGACTGGATCCGCGAATCCATATCCTTCGTTAACAAAAATCGACACTCTACTCTGAATTATTGGGCAAGTTTGTAGCAACTTTCCTCTCAATAACAGAGCTAAACCAAATAAAGGCCGGAGGCAAGGCTATCACCAACCACGGTCCACCATAATAATTCCCACGGTCAACCGCGTCGCGATCATACACCCGTTACACCCGTGAACGATAGTCTAAGAACACTTAAATAACTCGCGAAAATAATTTGAAGAATACGCTGGCATTCCACGAGTATAGAACTCCGAAACAGCATTTTTCTACCGAGGATAGCGACGACAAGACTGACGAAGACGCCACTAACATTAGACGCACTATCGTTAGACAGACTCCTCAGTATTCCGCTCCTAAAATGGCAAATTCAAGAACAGATTCCCCTATCCTAACATCGGAAAATTCTATCGTCGATAAAATTATGGAATCTATTAAGGCTCAAGGAGTTCTGGCAGAAGAAAGATATCAGCAAATCTGTGAAAAATTAACATTGACCGACAAACGTTTCGAAATAGCCAATCAAGAAAATCAAAACCGATTACGCGATATGAGAAGACTCGCGAGGCACATGAAGGTACTCGCCACCGAGGATGAAGAACAAAGCGATGACGAAATTACGTCACAGATGATTCATGCAACTCGAACCACGCGCGCCTCTCGACAAAACTCACACCCCCATACTCCCGAATCTTTATCGCCGGAACGTTCTCACTATGACGGATCACACTCGCAAGCCGCTCGACCTAGACTAGACGGGCAACTCCACCGTATTGTAAACAATAACACGTTCCCAGCCAAGGAACTTATCCGTACCATCGAAACGCTTCGAGGAAAAGATGATGTGGGGACCAAAGATTTGATACGTAGCGTTCGACGAGCGAGAGACCGTTGTTCGCAACCCGAATTATTACTCGACTTCATATTAGCCGAAAAAATCCAAGAGAATGCTAAACGAGCGATACGATATATTCGTATTGAATCCTATGAAGAGTTGTACGATGCTCTCCAAAAAAACGTAGCGATAACAATTTCTGTTGAGACCGCTCGTTCACGTCTCGACAATATCCGCCAACAACAAGCAGAAAACGTGCAAGGCTACACACTACGTTTTCGTCAACTTTTAAACGAATTGAAATACGCCGTGCAGAGTGAGCATTCCAGCACACGACACCGTGCTATCGCAATGCAGATCGAGGAGAAGTCAGCGACCAAACGGTATGTTATGAATCTACGAGAGGAAATCGGATCGCAAGTACGCACGCAGCGACCCGATGACGTCAACGCAGCCTACCAAGAAGCACTCGAAGCTGAATGCTGGCTCAGAGAGAAACAAAGCAAAGGGCGCACCACTCAAGTCTCTGACCAACAACGCACTCCAGCACGCAATCGGAATACCAACACCACTTTCACCGGGTCACGTGCTCCGAATCACTCGGCGCCCCTAGCCGATCGAATGAAGTTGTTTTGTAACAGGTGCAAACGAAACGGACATACAGACGAAAAATGCTATGCAAAGAATCAACAGACTCAAAATTTTCAACAGGCCAACAACCAAAAGCGTCCACCCCAAAACAACCAAGTGCGAATGACGAGCACCGATCCAAGCGAGGAAGAAGTCAAGGAACAGGAGGAAGAACAACCAATCGACCAAGAAGAGACAGAGTATCAGCAGTATCTGGAAGACTGCAATCAGTCGCAATCCGATTATGGGGAACAAGTAGAACAGGAAAGTTGTTAACTGACAGTGGATCTTCCATCAATCTCATTAAGAAAAGTCTCGTTTCTCCAGAACATCGAGTACAACAAAAGGCAGGAACGTTCACCATGGGGAGAGATAAATACGAGACCGAGGAAATGACGAATTTATACTTTCAAGGAAAGCGACACGAATTTCACATAGTTCCCGACGATTTTCCTATGCCTGAGGATGGTTTAATCGGACTACCCTTTTTACATGCATACGATTATTGTTTAACCAAGGATTTACTGCAACTTGACAACAAAAAATACCCTCTGCAGACGAATGAAATTTATATACCAGCTAACAGTGTCGCTAGAATCTCAATACCTGTCGCGCGACAATCGGGTGACCTACTAATCGAAAATATCCAAGGAATACCTGACGCAATATATCACGTACACAAAGGAGAAATAAAAATTCCTATCCACAACGAAGAAGCAACCCCAATCAAAATAACTATTGGTCAAGTACAAGGAACGCCTGCGACCATTCCGCAGAAAAAAATATTCACGATGACACCTAGCGAGTTAAATAAACGGTTGCAACTTTTGAAAGATCATACAAGATTGGAACATATCGACCACGGTCATCGAGAATCGATATCCCGGATTATTCAAGCATATCACGAAATTTTCACGTTCGAAGGAGACCCTCTTCCGTGCACGAGCCTTGCTCATCACCAAATAGTTCTCACCGACAACAAAGCTATCAACAACGCATCCTACCGACCACCAGAATGTCATAAAGCCGAAATCTCTCGCCAAATGACAGAAATGCTTAACAAACGAGTGATCAGGTACTCCAAGTCACCGTACAATTCACCTATTTGGGTGGTCCCCAAAAAGAACGATGCCTCGGGAATAAAAAAATGGAGAATTGTAGTCGATTATCGAAAATTAAATGAAAAAACGGATCAAGACGCTTACCCGTTACCAGTGATCGATGACATCTTGGATCATTTGGGGAAAGCTAAGTTTTTCTCGGCTTTGGATATGAGCTCTGGCTTTCATCAAGTCCCTATGGAAGAATCATCAAAAAAATACACCGCATTTTCCACACCCGAAGGACACTTCGAGTATGAGCGAATGCCTTTTGGACTGAAGAATGCTCCAGCCACATTTCAGCGAATGATGGACACCGCCCTCAGAGGATTGGTCGGAAGGGTTTGCCTCGTTTACCTCGACGATATCGTTGTTTTCGGATCATCATTAAAGGAGCACAACGAAAATTTGGTGATTTTATTCGAACGACTCAAACAAACAGGATTGAAACTCCAGCCGGACAAATGCGAGTTCCTAAAACCTGAACTCGAATATCTTGGACATGTTATCACTAACGAAGGTGTGAAGCCCAATACGAGCAAATTGGAAGCTGTTAGAAACTTCAGAACTCCGTCAACACCAACAGAAGTAAAATCTTTCTTAGGTCTCGCCGGATACTACCGGAAGTTCATGAAGAATTTCTCGACAATTGCAAAACCTCTCACTAACCTAACAAAGAAAGATCATATTTTTGACTGGACTCCAAATTGCCAAAAATCTTTTGACACCTTGAAAGGCATGCTGTGTTCGGCACCAGTCTTGAAATATCCGGACTATACAAAGGAATTCACGCTGACTACCGACGCATCAAATGTAGGACTCGGTGCTGTATTGTCACAGGAAGGACACCCATGTTGCTACATATCCAGAACACTCAACAAACCCGAGGTCAACTATAACACGTCAGAGAAGGAGTTACTTGCAGTGGTTTGGGCCTGTAAAAGACTCCGACAGTATCTTCTGGGACGAAAATTTACGATTCAGACGGACCATAAAGCCCTACAATGGCTTGTTAACGTAAAAGATCAATCGTCGAGATTGTTAAGATGGAGACTACGTTTGGAAGAATACGACTATAAGATCGAATACAAGAAAGGCTCAGAAAATAAAGCGGCCGACGCTCTGTCTAGAGTCTTCGCAACCACCAGAAGTGAAGCTGAGGACGATTCATCCACCGGTTTACTCGAACGTTATAAACAATGGACTTCCAACAATCAATCACCCGCCAAGTATGTGGTCAAGCCAAATGCCATAGGAAAACATTGGATAAAAATAGTTAAGACACCAGAGAGACTAACTAACAGCGAAACGCTACTACCAAACTACGACGAGCAACAATGGTTGAGAATTTTAACGAATCTTGCGATGAACACCCTTTCGCAGAAAATTACTATCATACGATTCCATTTCTGTGACCCACAGTTTACGACAACAGACAAACTACGATTACGTCAGATTTGCGATTTTATATCACACGAAGTAATCCCAGATTACAAATTAATGATTTGCCTTACGGACAAAACCGAATTGACACCAGAAGAAAAAAACAAGATTATTAAAGAAGCACACGGTTCTCCGGCTAGCCAACACTTCGGCGAAAATAAAACCCTTGACAGAATCAAGAAGATCGCGCAGTGGAAAGGAATCGAAGAGGATATCATACAGTTTGTTAAAAGTTGTGACATTTGCCAACGACATAAGTTAACACGTATACGACCACGTTCGGAAGCAGTAATCCCTGATACAGCACTCGAACCAAATGACAAAATAGCTATGGACATCTTCGGACCGCTACCCGTCTCTAGCAAAGGCAACAAATACATCTTAAGCATTCAAGACACACTGACAAAGTATCTGGCACTGATACCTCTTGCTAGAACAGATAGCGAAACCATCATCGACCAATTATTCGAACACTTCATTTATATATTCGGCTCGCCTAAAAGTATACTCACAGACCAAGGTACAAATTTTATATCCAACCTAATGCAAGACTTTGAGAACCTTTTCCGAATTAATCACGTGAAAACGACAGCGTTTCATCCGCAAGGCAATGGATCCCTTGAAAGAACACACGCTGTACTAAAAGACCTCATCAAAACAACGATGGATAACAATGCTAGCGATTGGGATGAAAATTTAAAATTTATCACTCTGGCTTACAATACGTCGAAACATGAGAGTCTCGATCAAACCCCTTTTGAGCTCACCTTTGGACGACAGGCCAATTTGCCTTCTATCCTAGGAACCACTACTCTCCTTACACATCATGAACTCGTCAACGCATGGAGAAAACGGCATAATCATTATTTAGAACGAGCAAGAGACAAATTGCTACAAGCAAAAATTAAGGATAAAGAAATACACGACTCCAAGATAGCTATAGTCATGCCAATCTTCAAACCAGGTGACAAGGTCATGATCCACAACGACCATAAACAAAATAAGCTCTCTCCGGAATGGACTGGACCTTTTGAAATAACGTCAGAATTGTCAAACAACAACTATAAAATAATAGCCAATGATAAGGAAGTAAATGTGCACGTGAATCGACTGAAACCCTACTTTAAACATGTCGTAGGATGCGGGCGAAGGAACTAGTGCTCCTCTTCATTCTCATCACAACCATTGGTGGCGAACTGACAACTACTTCGTTAAAGGGATCAACAATATATTCCGAATATATCGGGACAGCGCAGACCTACCACGACGAATGGAAGTTGGTCGTAGGAATCGACATGAGTCAGATTCAGGAACGCTACATCAAGCTCAATGAAATTTTCACTGACACGGTTGCTGCCTGCGGACATTGTAGCGAGGAGCTCGAGATGAAAATCCTTGAGGGACGACTGGAACGATTGGATACCCTGAGGAACATTCTTGGAAGCGTATTGCGCGAAACAACATTTCGAAGTAAGAGAGGATTAATCAACGCTGTTGGAAGCCTATCTAAAGTATTGTTTGGAACCTTAGACCAGAGCGATTTGGACTACATCAATAGAGAATTCGATAAGCTCTACGAGAACAATAAAATATTGGCAAACAGTATTTCCAACCAAACGAAAATCATCAAAATCATGTTGAATTCGGAAAGTCACGCTATCGCTGCCCTTACTGAGGAAAGCAAGAAGAACCTTGAAAATTACAATTTTCTTATTAATACCTTGAACAATCAGACAAAAGATATTTTCCTGAGTAACCAATTAACTATCTGCGCCTTAATCTTGGATGAATTAAATACCGACATAAACATGATACTCGATGCTGTGAGCAGCGGAAAAAATGGAATTATCCACTCCCAACTTCTGACTCCTACCATCCTGAAAAATAGTATAGCAGAATTTGAAAAAACCTATCACACAAGCTACCCAATCGAGAATACTGAAACGAACTATGGACACATAATTGACATTTCTGAAGTGACTGTACAGATACGAAGAATGCAAATAATATACATACTCAGAATTCCGCTTCCAGAAACGGGAGATTGGAAACTTACTAGGTTTATCCCTATACCTTACAAACGAAATGGCAATTTCCAGGGTGTACTACCACAGAATGAATATTTATTGTTAAGCACTCCTATCGTTTCATATATCCCCATAGATAAACCACAAATCGACAAATGTAAGAAAATACTATTACACTACATTTGCAAACGCGAACAACCAACGTATTTGCTCGCTGAAACCTTTAACTGCGAAACGTCCATTCTGAAAAGTCAAAAAAAATCCTATTGAGCAATGTAACGTCTCACCATTTTTTATAAAAACGTTAACATACATACCACTAACTGATAGAAAGGGATATATAATAATTCCAAGCGAAACCGTTGAGATCCAGACACTGTGCGACGGAAAGTCTTCTCGGTTTGAAATATGCGATCCCATTCTTGTAACATCCACAAGTGATTGCACCCTCCTTACGAATGGAGCTCTGATGAAGCTGTATCGTTCGAGCGAGGTTCGTCGGGACTTCACGTACAATAAGACTGTCGAATTTCCATTTGATGTCACCGACCTGCATTTGTTGAATAGTCGGTTAGTCCAAAATGAAATCCACCCGCAAATAATGAAAGATCTCGGGTTGAGACTCGACGACGTTGAAAGTTCCCTAAATAAAGTCAGACAGAATCGACGTACAAAAACATGGACAGAGACTGCCTCAGGAACACTGACATATTTAGGTTATGTAAGCATGGCCATACTCAGCCTGGGACTAATGTACAAGTGTGGAATACTGGGACTGTTATCTCGATGTATGCCCAGTATCTGTATAAATTTATTTTGCCTACACAATACGATTAATAATAGAAATCCAACCCCTATTGTGCGATATGTGAGGGAAGAAACTCCGGAGGTTGAACATGAGCCAGAAATCCGAAGACGACATTCGCGTTCCAGCGAGAGTGTAACTCCCAGCGAAAAAATACGCCTTTCAGGTGTAAGGCGAATCTAGAAGGGGGAATGTAATGCCTAGATAGCATATGCTACCACCAACCGTGATTCTCCGCCTCGAATCGCGGTGGTGACGGATGTTGCCGCAAAGCAGCACCTTACCTTCTGCCTTGCGAAGTCTCTATAAAATTGTCCGGGGATTCTTTCGCCTCACATGTGGGTTCGCCTGCCGAAACCCCTTAGTATTAAAGAGCTTGTACTTTTTACCGCACGGCAGCACTTGGCGCTGCCTACTGTCGGGTTCCCCTTCTGGGTTCCCCTACTCTAGACCTCTAGCGATAGGAATTCTATTTAAACCCGCGCTCTGCCTGACGGAGCGTCTTATTCATTCGAAACTTGTATTTGAAAACATATCTACGTATTTTCAATAAAGAGAACCTTTGTTCAGCATAAAAGTAAAGGTAAAAATACGTTTTCACTCTTTACCCCGTGACAGCTGCTTGTCCATGTTCTGTAAGGTCGGTAAGATAGGAGGAGGCAGGAAAAGAAGGTTTGCGTTTCGTCTCGGATACAGTGACAGACTCATCAGTAGGGCTGTGTCACTGTACCCTGCCCTAGACGCGCTGGGTGTTAGAATACAGGGGAGAGACGGTTTATATATTGGAACGCATGCCCCTGCGACCGCTTGTGCGAAACGCTGGAACGATGTAGCCGCGTAGCGGTGAGATGGTGGAACTAGCAGGACCGCCACAGATGAACGCGCGCTGTGACAACATCTAGCGGTAGGGAGCAGTAGCTCGTGCCAGCGCTGCCCTACCGACTCGAGCCGGGGCTGCGTCGAACGTTTGCTTGGGTATCATTCCCTCTTAAGCATCTTCTAATCCGCAGTACGACCACACAAATATGTCGAGCTCGATCGGACGGAAAACCTTGCTCCGTTCGCCTGTCGCGTTATCGCCTGTGCACACTGCGCGCGATTTGCGATATCCAATGGGAGCTCAGGTATTTCAGAAACCCCCTAGGAGAGTGAAGCTCCCATTGGATATTGCTCATCGCTCGTCCCTCATCGCGCGCAGTGCGCAGAGGCCATAAGCACGATTTGCGAGGGGCGGAGAGTTTTCTCCCACCGAGCTACCCATTCGTGTTCACGGTGACTGCGATACCGACTTGTGCGGTGATCACGACTCGCGAGGCGACAGGGAATCTGCAACCTCGGCAGACGCAATGATCAAAAAATTATATTCCCGAACTCGCCGCCGCGATTTAGCGCCATTCCCGAGGCACGAGGAAAGCGGGAGCGTTGTACATCTCCGTACTAATTTCTGAGCGCCGCTAATTGAGAACTAATCTTAGGGGAATTCCCCCAATACAATCGGCACATAATATCCTTAAGAACTGGTTTTCTATCACGGTCTTACATACAGGTCTTGCAACGAGGTCAAATTTTCGTGGTCCCGGTAGGCACGCTTATCGTCTCCACTTTTCGATTCACTATGCGCCGCTGGGCGTCGCCACGGGCGTGTTTTTACGCATAAAAGTGATTTTTTTTGGTAGTGTTTTCGAAAAAAATGCGAAATGGTTTAGGGTTGCGCGGTTCGCATTTGTAAAGCGGGGTACAAAAATTTGAAGAAAAAATGCTTCGTGTTTCGAGTGCCCAGAAACGTCGAACGATACAAAAATTGACTGGATGCTATTCCGGGACTGCAAGAATCTCAGTACGTGTGCGAAAAACATTTCGAAGAACGATGTATTGTGATACATTGGAGAAAAAAGGATGTAAATGGTTGTAAATTATGTGAAAAGTGATAATTCGCATATTTGCCCCTTATTCTAATAAATTGTGAGAAAAAACGGTAATAGTCACTTACTTTTTTGATAATACCCTGAAAAACGCAGAATGTCTAGACCAAAAAGTTAGTTATTGCGATAATTAAAATATCATTATGTTAAAAAACAGTTTGTTTAATAACTGCGTCACCATAACAAATTACCTTTAAAATGCCTAAGCTGGAATTCAAATTTAACCGAATGACGCAATCATCTAAATATTGATATAAATTCGTAAAATCACAAGGAAAAAAGTGTACCTACAGTGGAAAACTATCTATATACTGCAACTTACTTACATCAATAAACGACCAAAATAAAATATAGTGCAAAATGAACAGATATGTGCTGTTATAAATTCATGTATTCAAAAAGTTTTCAGTCTTCTTTAGATTAAAGTAGTCTTCTTTTTTTTTAATCGACACATTATTTTTTATTGGTTTCGTATATTATGCAGCTTACACGACAGTACGGTAAATTAAGATAGGCCAAATGGCGCATGCGCTGCGGTCAGGAGGGAAAAGGACAGAAGAGTTTTTTCTCTATTCGTCGCATGGAGGCTAGAGTAGAGGAGTCCGAACGCATATGGCGGAATGGGTGAAAAAGTGACATGAAAAAGCGATGATATTTCCTAGTTTGAAATTCAGCCACGGCAGCGCTCTTGTTCCAAAGATACCGCTGTGAAGTTTCGCGTTGGTCATACAACGAAGTGAGCTCTGAGTTTTATTTCCGTTTTATAGGTCTTTATTCGCGTGACGTTTTTTTTCCACGCTCGAAGCCGGCGTAATTTCTATTGCAGTGAGGTATTAATGTGCATCTTTCGAGTTGAAATATGAACAAAATTAATAAACAATACATATTTTCAATTTCAACCATTATACTAGCTTGCAGCGTGGAACAGCCAGTTCAATTTATTCAACTTGCATATTACAATAACAAAATATTACCCCACAAGACATCTAATATTTACAATAATGAATTTCTTTATTTTTGCAGATTGCTTCATCGAGGTCAAGATGGGTAAACCGTGCGCGTTTCCGAGATATCGAACTGGGCGACGTGCCGTCAGGGCGGAACGGACGCGTGCTGGATTACGGCAGCTATCGGTTTTTTAAGTACCCGGAGTAAGTCTTTTGCTCTACATTTTTTTCTTATTTTCGACAGTAAAGCACTTAGCAGCGCTGCTCAGTATCCAGTCGAGCTAAAAATCGGTTCCCCGGTCGAGCTAAAAATCGCATAGCAGTGCCGCCAAGTGCTTTGTTGTCGATTATGTGATCAATACAGCAAACTCCCGCTAACTGTTTAATGAATAACTGTCGCTGACCCTCCCGCTTGAGGGGAAAGTATCGCTCATGCTTTTGCTCTTTAGTGGCGGAGAAGGGTCCTTCGGTTACTGTCGCACCGCGCACATCAGGATCCTGACAGTGCGAGAGTTGGCGGAAGTTCACTGTACTTATAATATCAGTGCATGTCACTGACATTTTTTTGTGGTTTGAAATTAATTATTATATTAAATTACAGAATATGCTGCAGCGATGGAGCGAGGCCATCCAACACCAGCTTGCTCCAAGTGATTTAGTGTGCGAGCTTCACTTCTCTGACTCCGATGTGGTCAAAGAAGATGGTACGCAAATGCCTGATGGAGAAATTATTATTCCCCGCAGGAATTATTCGTTGATTGCAGATGCATTGCCCATCGCAGTAAACAACGGGGTAAGAATAGTAATATTTTATGTTATACGGGTGTCCCGCGATAGAATGTCATCTGTGAAATGCGGGGTTGGGGATGAATTTCCGAGACGATTGATATAAGCATGTATGGGTCCCAGATCAACCCCTGAATTGTTATTAATTTTTCAAGGCAGTCAATCAGGCGCGCCCGTTGAGCGGGCCTACGTCGGTGACCGACACGCACATATGTAGTGCCCGGCGGATTGGTTCACCAACGTAGGCCCGCTCAACGGGCGCGCCTGATTGGCTGCCTTCAAAAATTAATAACAATTCAGGGGTTGATCTGGGACCCATACATGCTTATATCAATCGTCTCGGAATTTCACTCCCAACTCTGCATTTCACGGATGACATTCTATCGTGGGACACCCTGTATAATCTGTATTGCATCCTTTGCGGGTTATTTTTTTGTCGCCTATTTATTTGTCTTGCAATTCTGCTTTCTTTTTACATTGTTTTCGTTTCTCTTCTCTTTATTTCCTCCTCTTTTCTCGTTCAATTTTTTTGCAACACCTTTCTCTCCTTCTTCAATGCAATAATCAATCATTGTTTTTTTGCGACAGGAGAACGTTGGCCAATCGGAGGAGAACGTTCCGTTCAACCCGTTACGAGAGACCGTCTGGTGAACGGGCCCGAGTAGCGACGAGGTGCACGAGCAGCGCTCCAGTTGTACAACAAGGAACCTCCGGAGATAACGTGACTTCCAAAGAGGTAAGTTCGAGCGGTAGCTTGCAGTTCTTCGTGAATCAGAAAGAAATGTTTTGGAGGCGAAAAGGGTTCTTATGATGAATTCTCGAATTTTCGTAATATGCTTCCATTGAAATAACTGCATTTTTTTCTGAAGAGATAGCGATTTCTGCCTATGTTCATTATTTTGTATTCAGATGCCCTTTCTTATGCAACTTGGGTAATGGATATTGGATTATTTTTCGATTTGTGGTAAATTTTGAAAGTCAGTCGTCGATTTTCACCAGTTTTGCACGGCCGCATTGGCCGAAAAAATTCGAAACATTTATTCGAAACAGATCGACTATCCTTGTGGCAAATTTTCTACTGAAGACAAATCACATTGAGTTTGCATAAATTTAATTCAACTTTTATAATTACAACGATGCAATTACTATTGAATTGAACACAAATTATTAATAAAATTATAATGACATTCAATCTAATATTTGAATTAGCTTTCATATTATATTTAATTAAATTTGAATTCATAAATATCATTTATATTCTATTTACCCAATTCAATGAAATTTAATAATGAAATTATCTTACAAATCCAATTCAATTTCATTTAAATTCGAAGTAATAATTACCATGACAATCGAATGTCAAATTGTCTGCTGAACACGAATCACGTAAAGTTTTTATCGAAATCTCAAATTTAATTTGAAAACGAGGAAAAATCGATTTCCAATTTTTCTTAATACAACGCTTCTATCCAAATAAGTGTACATTTTTTTCCTGCAGAGATAGCGACTCCCGCTTGCGCTTATTCTTCTCGTATGCAATGACCATTGAAAATGCGACTTTGGAAATGAGGATCGGATGATATTGTGATTTTTGGCGAATTCTTAAAGTCAGCCCTTGGCTTTCCATTTCTTTTCCAAGGCATATGCATGGGCCCAAAAAATAGAAAAATGCGTTTTTTCTGTCTTCCAGTTCTTTTATGAGCCATTCATATAGCCAGTTGTTTGCTGAACGCTAATCACTTTCAGTTTCCATCGAAATCTCAAAAATCCGGTGTGGAAACGCGTAAAATGGATTTTTCATTTGCCTTTAGATTAGGTTTCAATTAAAAAATTGTAACTATTTTTTCCAAAGGGATAGGTATTTTAACCTGTGCTCATTTTTTTGCATTCAATTGCTATTTAGAATGCGAGCTCGTTTATTAAGATCTGCTAATTTTTCCTTTTTTGCGAATGGAATTCTATAATTGACTTGTACCTATTATTTTTATGCAATGACTTGAAGAAAAAGAAATTTCGGCAAAGAAATTTTTTTTTCTAGATTTGTTCTCGCATTTGGGTTTCTTGAGGAAAAGGTGCTTGCGGTGCGACTCCAAGAACTCATACACCAGATGATAACGCTGCTTCCTGAGAACAAATTGAAGCCCCTGGTCCACCGCAATGCCTATACACAAATTATAAAAAACGTATTTATAAAAATAATCCATCTCTCGAATCACGCGACTACAATATGGTAAATAGAGACAAAATTACGCTTTTGCTTCGTGCTCATAGATTCAATATATTCTAATATTTCCTACTATTCATTTTCTCCTTCGAGCGCACTGATCAAATTAGTACACGGCTGTGTTGAGTGGAAAGTAACTTCAAAACACGAGGAGCTGGTTATGAAATGTCTGGGAAATTGCCAATACTATTTCTGGCTGGGCTTGCGATCTCGATTACGATGCAATCCTCTACGAGGTTCACCATTTCTTCAAAGTGACAACGATTAAAAGAATAGAGAAATAGCCCTCGAGTCGGTTTGGATATGTGCTATTTATTTTACTTGAACTCTTCTTCAGGATTGTCCGACATCTTGGTGGAAGAAACGAAATTCTAATACGCCGCTTCGTACGATAAACATTTTGCTCCACGGTATAACCAAAAACAAATAAATAATGCAAACGAGTTCGAGCTCCATTCGTACCCGGATCGTTTGCTCGCGGGGAGTTGAACTCGTTAACCTCGGGCACGAGAGAACGATAAGGAGATCCTCGAGCTTGCGAAGAACACCCAAACGTTTGACCACACTTATCCATGAACAGTGGTCAGAATTATTTAAAAAAACAGTTCTAAGCATCAGGTCCAAGAGATAAGCTCGGAGAAATTGTACACGCGCATACTCTGGAGTATCGGATCTTCGATTAATATTTATTTCTCGTGTTATTCGCAGGCATTAACACAGTGTCAAGCTTCAATATCCGGAAGCCGACGTCCAACCATTTATGGTAAAGTCACACCAATACTTTCAGGACTTCAAACAGGAAGGTCTCAAGGACATACACCAGGCAAGAAGGAGTCGGAATAATATTAATGCCCAGTGTAACAACCATTATACGACAGGTGAGGGACACCAAATTGTACAATCAGGCTCTCGCCAACAAGAGGCATGAAAAACTAATACTTTTTCTTTTGAAACAGGTATCGCGACAGAAACCCCAAGTACTGCGGTCAAGAAAGATGCCATGGATCCCATTCAGAGTCCAGAGAAATTGAGAGCGCTCGAGGCTCAATATCGAACCACCGTCTCAAATAAATTTAGGCGTGAAAGAAAAAAAGTGCGTGTACACTGCTACACAGCCGAGATATTAAATGTTTAATTAATGTTGAGTGGGCGTAGCTTGTGCGTACTTCGGAGGGGCTGACCATCCCCGATACGTCTCGTGTGTACATGAGGGACAGATGTACAAATTATGAACTTGAGTTCCATTCAGCCGCAATTTAAACTAATCAATTTTCAAGATAAGCAATGTGGCACTTTCGAAAATATTTATTTCAGAGAAAAAAATGTATCCTTGGAGTAAATGATAATTTTTTTTTTTTTACTCTTCCATCTGTACAGGGATCTTCCCCCTTGATACATAACCCCATATTCCAGTTTCCATATATCCCCACCTCGCGGCCGCAGCCGACTTCCCCCTCTGTATCGCATTCGCCATGCATTTCTGCTTTTGGGTATAGGGAAACTGCGGAAAACCTATACCAATACAGCCGGTCCCGAGTTCGCTTCACAGTCTCGGAGCTAGTCGCGTTTCGTCGAGAAATAACTCACAGGCTACAGTGGCACTCGCACGACACACACACGTACCGGTCCGTGTGCGCGACACGCGTGTAGAACTGGAGCTACGTCACGCCTGTGTTTTTACTTCTCTCCGAAACTACGAGACGGTGATTCGAACTCGCGACCTCCCGATGTGTTGATTCCAGAGGCAAGCACGCTAACCACTAGACCAACACATCGGTTGAGTAAATGATAATTATACAATTTTTTTTAATCAGCCAGTAAATATAGCGTAGATATTTATTGTTAGTCTGGTTTTTAAACCATTTTTATCAGCAAGCAAATATTGTTCGATCTTCCTTGTATTCTTCTTCACTCGAGAGACACATCGAGGATTTTTCGTAACTCGCCACATTTGTTTTTTTTATCAATTGAAGATGAAGAAACGATCAACACCGAATGTTTGTTACTGGCTTTATCGCAATTAAGCCAAACACATTTATTCGAAAATTCCAACTCACCTTGACGATCCTTGCGATATATTTTTTTTCTTCAATAATCAGCGTTCGCGATCTCACAGCGTGTAATTAAATTGATTCGTGCTGCTAGAATAAAAATATTAATGCATGAAAAAAACAGGCAACACGAACGAGAATAATGAGGCTCAGCGCAAGAAGTTCGGCCTCGCTCGCGAAATCGGTGAAACACTTTTTGCAATGTTTAATTTCTGAATTTTGATACCCTTCATGTACGCACGCAGATAATGTAGATTAATTCATTTAAAACAAAAAAGAATTCATTATCAAAATGCAGTTGATATACGCGGTTGAGAATTTCTTGTATCCAGCAAAAGTCAGATGGCTACAAAAAGTTCAACGAACCGCCAACGAGCCTCCAGCCTGTCCTGCGCTACATCAATGTATGGGCTGTTCCACACCAACGCGAAATATTTTTAAAAATATATAATTTCATGAAATACAAGTCGTGTCCATTCTTGTGAAAAACAAATCGACGAACTACAAATGATTAATTATACAACCAACCATCGTAAATGTACAATCTAATCGGGAAGATGTACACATTTTTTAATCCCACAACATCACTGCCACCTTCGTATCTGTTTTTTGAGCATTATGAACATTTGATGGGCGTGTAAGAAACAAATAAAATATCGGTGGTCCCGAAATTATCGTTTATTATTCATTCATCGTCAGTATTTTTGTTTTGCGAGAGTTTTCGTCTATAATTAGCCGTCCATAATTTCCGTTCAGTTTTTTAAAAAATTACTTACATTAAGAAGCAAAAATAAAACTGATTTTTTCATTTCAACACTTAGTTTATAAGCAATATTTATTGCGAAAAGAAACTTTCCCGACGAGGGTGCGATCCCGGGCTCGTGCGCACGTTACTCCAGCGTGCTAACCATAGAGCTATCACTTGCATCACTAGAATAAGTAGTTTTTTAATATTTAAGCAGTTCCCCCGGATGGAGTTTAGATTCGGTTTGGATTGTTGGTTGGTTTGAGGTTTAATGTAAATTCTATATTGTTTTATTTTTATTTGTCGTGACTTAAAAAAATATTTCTCTTTGGAATCGAATAACCGATTTGGATTTGGTTGGGTTGCATTAGGGGTTAGGTTGCGTTATGGTTATTTAATCGTTCATGTCACCGAATAAAAATAAAACATTTGCAGTATTGATCAGCTCCAAGTCGACTGATTTATCGACATTTCATAACTATGAACAAAAGCATATCAATATAACTCATCAATTTTATAGAAAAAATGTACGACAAACTATTTCGAATCACCGCGTTTCCCGGCATTTCCGGTATCGCCGCAGTAGAGTCGCCGCCACGCAGTAGGTGGTGTAAGTCGTTGCCGTCATCGCTTCTTCAGACCATTTCTCCAACACTGCGTTCGGGCTCCTTTACCTCTAGTCTCCTTGCCTGTATGTAAGACCGTGTTTTCCATGCACGTCTGAATTCGTTGCTATAGTCTCCTTGATTAAAACCACGCTCTTACATACAGGTCTTGAAACTCGCTCAAAATTTCAGTGGTGGGGGATAGCCTCTTATTGAAGCACCGACTGTTTCAACTCGTGACCACGAGGATCGCTGCTATAGAGTGATGCAGGCTGTGTGAGAGAGACGGAAATAGATTTCAAAAGTAAACAAAACCCAAACATAACCGCTGATTCACGCGACCACACGCGACCTGCTCTACTTGTAAACTTGTAAAAACGGGGATATTGAAAAATGAGTAAGTGGTGTATTGTGCTAACGTGTAAAACAGGCTCTCAGAGTGAAAAATCGAAACGCTCAGTGTTTCGGGTGCCGAGAGACTTGGCGCAATTGAAAAAATGGGAGGCCGCGATACCGGGAGTTGGGAAATTAGAGCCGAGACACGTTGTGTGTGAAAATCATTTCGAACCGAAATATATTAATCGAGAATGGGCGAAAGAGGCGTTGGAGCCGGGAACCTGAAAAAAAATGAAAAATTATTGGGATCATTACAATAAATACTTTCCAGGCTGGAAAACAAAACAAAGTTAGTGAATTATTTTCATTTATCCTACTCGAGAGTCCTTCGCTTCAAGGTCGGAAAAGAGATGTTTTTTCTTATTTACCAACGCAAACCGTTTCGGAAACTGCAAAGTAGAGATAATTGAAAATGTTTCTTGGGACATGCAATACAATTTTTCGAAGAGGAAATAAAGAATTGCAAAAGAAGCACTGTTTCTTGAGTATTTGTTTCATTTTCAAGAAATACATCCTGCAAGTGTTTCGGTCTGGATTCCACTTCGGTCTGGAATAGTTGCCACCTATTTTCCGGTCAATTAAAACAACGCGTAAAGCCTATTTTTTATAAAAGCTAAAACATGTTTTTAAAAAACCGAGCGCGCAGGGATCAAACCCCTGAAAGCAGCATTACGAAGCTTGCACCGAACCCCTCGACAAACACGAGCTCACATTGACACCTATATGAAAAGCATTCATATTCATTGAACTCACTTGGATAACTATAGTCTTTTGGTTTTTTTCAGGTTTACGATAAAGTTACTTTTAATTGTATTTAGGTCCATCATGCATTTTTGACATTGAATATCATAATTTGCCTACACCAGCCAATTGTACAGCTAGGTTAGGTTCCTATGAGTCAACAATCGATTTCCATCTCTCTCGCACAGCCTGCATCACTCTATCGCAGCGACACTCGTGGTCACTAGGCGAAACGGCCGGTGCTTCAATCCGCGGACATGCCCCCACCACCAGAGTTTGAAAGACCTGTATGGAGACCGTGATTAAAACCATGGAGGCTAGAGTGAGAGGAGTCCGAACTGTGCATTTCAAAGGGGCTACAAAAATGTGGTCAAACAGGGATGGTGCCACCAGAGATTAGTAGGGAGATGCACAACGCGGCCCTTTTCGGCGTGCTTCGTAAATGGCGCTAAATCGCGGCGGCGAGTTCGGGAGTATGATTTCGTGATCATCGCCTCTGTCGAGGTTGCAGATTCCCTTGTAGCCGCGCGAGTCCGTGATCACCGCTCAAGTCGATATCGTAGCAGCGTGAACACGAATGGGTAGCTCGGTGGGGGAAAAGTCTCTGCCCCTCGCTCGCTCGACAGGCGAACGGAGCGAGGTTTTCCGTCCGATCGAGCTCGACATATATGTGTGGCCGTACTGCGGATTGGAATATGCATTGAATGAATTTCAAAGTGAAAAACATGTATCGAGATCATTGTTTTCTCTCGGTTGCCCGTTTATGCCGAAAATCCGGGTTAAAAAAATTAACGACGAACCGCGTTGAAAAATAAAACGCCGAAACGACCGTGAAAGGTTCAAAAAGAAATCTTGAGCCTTTGTCGCGATCGTTTCGGCATTTTTTTCAACAGTAAACATTATGGAAAAGGGTGTATCATAAATGTTTCTCTATCTGCAATGAGCGTCGTGGCTTAGTTGGTAGCGTGACGGATTACGATGCTAAAGGTCCGGGTTCAATCCCCGCTGAATCAACTTTTTTTTTCTTCATTTTATATTCCGAAAATTTCTAACTTACTCTCGCTTTATCTATTCTCGCCTGTCCAGGCATTATTTTTTATATTTAATTCACGTATGTTTAACAAAAAAAAATGTTGCTACGGGCATCGAAGCCGCGCCGTCCGTACTCAGAGCTCGGACGCAGTGCAGCCAGATCGCGCGTAAAAGTTACCCCCTCTCTCGTCTCTTACGCGCCCATCACGTAATCGTAGTAGCGCGTGTCCGTGAGCGAGCGTGCTCGGACGTCTTCGGAAAGAGCCGCGCAAGGCGTAGCGCCCCGACCGCGCCTTCGGCTGCTACACCAATGCATGGACGCTGAGCACGTTCATGTGCGGCCAAGCTGAAACGAAGGCTTCGAGAGAAAAAGCATCTGAGCACGACTCGCGCGTGACGTCACCCGACGGCACGCGCGAGGCTTTTAGATGATTTCAATGCTAATTTATTTGTTGATTCTCTGCGTTATTAATGTATACAAAAAAATGTATTGCGCACTCTGGTCGCTTATTTTTTTAGTTTATATGTTAATTTAAACATAATAATAAATCTAAATTACAACTTATTTATCTTATATAAAATTGTTTACGCTTTACTGACACCCGTCCTTATGCCAAATAAATTATGATTCATAAAAGTAAGCGGAAATATATTTATATTCGTATTATTATATTAATTCTCATACTTTCATCAAGCGATAAAGCATTATACCCAAAAACAAGCCAATCATCCATCCGGCCGCGAATTGTAAGTACCAGAAAGTGCACATATTCTACAAGCGATGAGATGGTCCCGTTGGTGACGTTCCTGGCTTTCTGATTTTTTATTTTTTTCCTGGAAATTTCTCCTTTTCCTATGACCTGAGTGAACGGCTGCGGAGATATTCGGAGAAAAGTTAAAGATGAAAAGAAATGAGATTTTCGTTAAAAAAACTTTTTATTATTATTATTTATCCGGAAATTTCTTTTTTTCCTATTACCTAAGTGAACGGCTGCGGAGATATTCGGAGAAAATTTAAAGATGAAAAAAAATGAGATTTTCGTAAAAAAAACTTGATATTATTTTTTTTCCGGAACTTTTTCTTTTTCCTATTGAGTGAACGGCTGCGGAGATATTCGGAAAAAGTTGTAGATGGAAAAAAATGAGATTTTCGTAAAAAAAAACTTATTACATTTTTTATCCCTCATAATTCTAAGAAATAATGAATTTCCGAAATTTTTGCAAACATTATTTTCCTTAAGGGGTGTACACCACTGTACCGGGGTAACACCACTGTAACGTTTTAGACAAATAATACTTGGGGTAATTATTAAGCATATATTGAAGTATATTGCAAAAAAAATTTATGGGAAAATATTACAAAATGGCGACACTGCAGCAAATTCTTCCGAGGCATGTTGAACTTAAGGTGTTCTACGGCACGCAGTATAACTTGTGCCAATTTTAATCTGGACAAATAATTTTTTTTTAAATTAAATCTAGATAAGTGTAGCTGGCGAACCATGTAGGGGGTTTTAGAAATATTGATTTTTGATTAATTGCCGAGTATTTGACAAAAAATGTTCAATTTTTTTGAAGACAGTTATTTTTTAATAAATATTGTTTAAATTAACTTATCGAAAATCCCCTACGGGGTTCCGTAGCTACACTCATGTAGACTTAATAAAACAAAATGATTTTTTTTTTAGATTAAAATTGGCACAGTTGTACTGCGTGCCGCAGAGGTTCGACATGCTTCAGAAGAATTGCTGCAGTGTCGCTATTTGGTAATATTTTCGGATAAAAATGTATAGCCATATACTTATATATATGCTCAATAAATACCGCAAGTATTATTTGTTTATCACATTTTCTTCCGCCAAAAAAAATATAAAAAAATACGCTTAGTGTAAGGCCATTACAGTGGTTACAGTGACTTTACCTCTTAAAGTCTTCATATAATTTCCAAGATTTTCACGTGATCGTGATTAAAATGATGAAATATCCGGAAAAATTCGAAAAAAATTCGGATAAACTCGGATGTTTGCGTAAAAATAATTGTTTGCAAAACTCTAAATTCTTCATATTTGTTCCAATTCATAGAAAAAGTCGGAAAATTTTTCCGGAAACAACCGGAGTTTTCCGGATAAAAATTTGCACTATGGGCGCGGGATCGTACCCCGCGCTCAGTGCTTTTTTAAAAAATTATTATTACTATTAATTCTTATTTGATTAGTTATCATTACTATTTTAATTAGTTATCTTTTAGTGTTGAAAAATGTATCGCGCACTCTGACCGCTTATTTTATTAGTTTGTACGTCAATTTAAATACAATAATAAATCTAAATTACAACTTATTTATCTTCTAAATAATTGTTTGCGCTTTACTTACACCCGTCCCAATGCCAAATAAATTGTAATTCATAAAAGTAAGCGGAAATATATTTATATTCGTATTATTATATTCATTCTCATTTACTTTCATCAAGCGATAAAGCATTATGATAATACTTTATCGCTTGATGAAAGTATATGAGAATGTATATAACAATACGAATATAAATATATTTCCGCTTACTTTTATGAATTACAATTTATTCTCGATTGTTTTGGCACTTTTTTCCAACTTATCTAACGTCTATTTATTTTAAAAATGCTTTGTTGATTGTTTAGCCGAGTGCACTAATCAAAAACTGCATAACTGCAAGTTCAGTTTATTTAATTTCATAATAGACTAGTGCACTCGTTCTCGGAGGGCACCACGGGAAGGCAATCAACTCCACCCCCCATCAGCTCAAAGAGTCTCGTCTTGAAAACGGGACGCTTTCGAGAATATATGGTTCCCAAAAGCGCAACTCAAGGAACTATTGATCGATCGAAAAGCAGCTTGAAAAGCCTGTGACCACACGATTCGACAATTCAAGATGACTTGCGAAAGTGCTGTTTACAGAGCCTCCAATTGCAGACAAGTGCGACTTCGATAATCAATGACCGGTTGAATAATTTCAACACTCTGAATTTGCTGCAAATTTGACATATTGAAGCGCAGCTCATCGAGCCTCTGACTGCAAGTGGGCGCAGCCTTTAAGATACGAGTAAATTAATCAAACTGCAGCTCAAAGAGCCTCCGCTTGCAGCCAGGTGCTACTTCGATAATGAACGGTTGAATAATTTCAACACTCTGAGTTTGCAGCACATTTAACATCACGAAGCGCAGCTCCTCGAGCCTCTGACTGCAAGTGGGCGCAGCTTTTAAGATACGAGTACATTAATCAAACTGCAGCTCAAAGAGCCTCCGCTTGCAGCCAGGTGCTACTTCGATAATGAACGGTTGAATAATTTCAACACTCTGAGTTTGCAGCATATTTAACATCACGAAGCGCAGCTCATCGAGCCTCTGACTGTAAGTGGGCGCAGCTTTTAAGATACAAGTAAACTAATCAAACTGCAGCTCAAAGAGCCTCCGCTTGCAGCCAGGTGCTACTTCGATAATGAACGGTTGAATAATTTCAACACTCTGAGTTTGCAGCGCATTTAACCTCACGAAGCGCAGCTCATCGAGCCTCTGACTGCAAGTGGGCGCAGCTTTTAAGATACAAGTAAATTAATCAAACTGCAGCTCAAAGAGCCTCCGCTTGCAGCCAGGTGCTACTTCGATAATGAACGGTTGAATAATTTCAACACTCTGAGTTTGCAGCAAATTTAACATCACGAAGCGCAGCTCATCGAGCCTCTGACTGCAAGTGGGCGCAGCTTTTAAGATACAAGTAAATTAATCAAACTGCAGCTCAAAGAGCCTCCGCTTGCAGCCAGGTGCTACTTCGATAATGAACGGTTGAATAATTTCAACACTCTGAGTTTGCAGCAAATTTAACATCACGAAGCGCAGCTTATCGAGCCTCTGACTGCAAGTGGGCGCAGCTTTTAAGATACAAGTAAATTAATCAAACTGCTGCTCAAAGAGTCTCCGCTTGCAGCCAGGTGCTACTTCGATAATGAACGGTTGAATAATTTCAACACTCTGAGTTTGCAGCAAATTCAACATCACGAAGCGCAGCTCATCGAGCCTCTGACTGCAAGTGGGCGCAGCTTTTAAGATACACGTAAATTAATCAAACTGCAGCTCAAAGAGCCTCCGCTTGCAGCCAGGTGCTACTTCGATAATGAACGGTTGAATAATTTCAACACTCTGAGTTTGCAGCAAATTTAACATCACGAAGCGCAGCTCATCGAGCCTCTGACTGCAAGTGGGCGCAGCTTTTAAGATACAAGTAAATTAATCAAACTGCAGCTCAAAGAGCCTCCGCTTGCAGCCAGGTGCTACTTCGATAATGAACGGTTGAATAATTTCAACACTCTGAGTTTGGCGCAAATTTAACATCACGAAGCGCAGCTCATCGAGCCTCTGACTGCAAGTGGGCGCAGCTTCTAAGATACAAGTAAATTAATCAAACTGCAGCTCAAAGAGCCTCCACTTGCAACCAGGTGCGAGTTCAATACTATTTGTTACAAACTTACAAACCCTGCAGTTTTTGCAATTTCTGGTTCGGCTTGTGTTGCGCTCTAGCTGCGCGAACTGATGGCAATGCGCGATTATTATATTTAGTCTGTGCAAATATTTTAACTCTGACTAAAAACTCCAAATGCTGCATCCGATGAATTTTGCACGGATGCCTTTGATCGTACCATTCAGGATACATTTTAGCTGTAGCGAGTACGATGTCATCGGTGAGTTTTTGTAGGAGACCTTCAGACTCCCAGTGTTTCTCCCAAAGTTCCGAGAAAGCCTTCAACTGGACTTCTACGATTTGTGCAAACTTTGCGGTCGGTCGCTTTAATTTTGTCACTGCTGGAACATCAATATCGATGTTTTCGTATTCACGAAACTCGATATAATTTTCTTCTGGCGACGAGTCGTCCATCGGAGTCTTCAGAAGGTCATCGTTACAACGGTCACATGGTGTTCTCTTTAAGTTGCGATGCCCAATGTAGCCGGCGAAAAATGCGATGGCATTCTTCTCGTAGAAGCTCAAATCGTCGAGGGACAAATCTTCAGATCGCGATTCATCGCCGTGCGACTCGATAATGCCCGACGCTCCCGGAACATCGATATTTGGGTCCATTTCATCGTCACCAATGGAATCGACAGCCAGATCGTCCGTTCCTTCAAACGCCAGCGTTATAGCACTGGTCGGGTTGAGAAAGGCCGGTGCCTCAGGACATTCTACGTTGCCTTTGTCGCTCGTACCAATGTATACAGTTGACAGGATATGCCTGATAGTCAATCGTACCATTCTTGCCGTCGGGTTCGGATTAAATCCGCCACGACCCCGCAATTTGGAAAAGAAGTGCTCTACCGAGTCTTGATTGCAAAGCCCTGCCGCTAGTTCAAACTCAGGATGTTCTTCCTTTATCGAGAAATAAGTCATTAGAATCGACTTCACTGTTAACGGCAAACCTATCAAACAGGGTATTTTCCTCGATCGACTGGTTGGCTTCGGTACTACACTCCAGTTGGAAGCCCAGTCAATGAACTTTGTTAGAGTTTCCTCGATGTTAGGATTTCGATCCGAGAGGGGCCTTTTCGCGGGATTTTGGCAGAACAACTGGTATCCATTGCACGCATCAATAACACTGTTCATTCTTTCAGCAAATCTTGCAGACTGCCTCCACGTCGTGCTGCTGAGGCCGCAGGCGTCTTGACCGGCGGTCCTTATTGCCGCCGCGTATGTGTGACTGAGCATTTGAAACGCTCGCTTTACATTCATCGCTTCGAAACTGGACGGCTCAATGTGAGCTATCGTAATATGTGATAGCAATCTGGACGTGGTGTTGGTGCAGTCGTATTTCCACGTGTCTACGAAGTCCGCATACGCGACAATGACCTCGCCATTGCAATATAGCACCTTGTGCGTTCTGAGTATGCTCAGCAATCGCTTTATCAAGTGGGGCACATCAAATGATGCAAAGTACTCTTGCCCTTCGCAACGGAAAGTAGGGGTTGCAGTGTCGGTCACGCCAAGTACCGAAAAATAAAGCGATTGATTCGATGGTCCTTGATCGCACGTTGTCAGCACAACTTTGGCTCCTACTTCGTGAAGTCTTGCCAAGCATTGCTTTAAAAGCTGATGCATATCATTCGCGTTCATTCCAGTACCCGTCAAGAAATAAGCGATGAATTGGCGCCATGGATTCTTCGCATTTAAGCTATCGAGACAGAACACGAAGACGTACCGAGCTCGTTCATTGCGGCGTCCGAGTGATCCCAGATCTACGAGCCCTTCGATGCAATCGTACTTAACGGAATATTCTTCGAAGTTCTTGATTGTCATTTCGTCCCATTTGATGCAGCATATCCTTTCCGCAGGTGGCAACTGCGCTAACTTGATCTTCAATTTGTCAAAGATAGCTGGGCAAAATCCAGGCTTAATATCAATCTCAGATATCCAGAGCCTAACAGTGCTGACGGATGGGAAACGGCAGCCTGCTTTTTGCAAACGTTTGTACGCGGTAGCAGAATAATAAAATAGCTGTTTCGCCAAATCCTTTTCATCATCTGCATATGAAGCGTTCTTGCGGTGCAACTGAAGTTTGACCATCGCTCTCGCTGCTGGCTCGGTACAATCCTTCTCATCGAGGAATTCATCGATCGTTTTCTCCTTTTTTATTGACTTGATTCGGTTCAAAGCTCGTTTAAGTCGTAGCTGCAAAACCTTGTTCCGTTTCCGTAACAACTCAAGTTCTACTTCAGCTTGTACTGTCGAAGCTACTTTTGAGCGACCAAAATGTCGGTTGCGTCGCTTTCGCTTTGCTGGTGCGTGGCCTATCGAGGTATTCGCAGAATATGGGTCGATAGCGGTCCAAGTCATGGATTCATCTTCAGAACATTCAAACAACAACACTGCACGCTTTGCGTATTTACGCGTCGTCGACATCATCTTCGCGTCAAAGGACAAGTTCACTTCGTCTACGTCCATAGGATCTTCCGATTTGTTGGAAGTTGTTGTCACGATGGTGGACTGCTCGGACTCTTTAGGCGGGTAAAATTGTTGTACCTCCACGCTAGAAGCTGAAAGGCTTGTACTTACCGAGTGACTTGGACCTGCTATATTACCGTCCTGAACTTCCTCCGGTGCAAAGAATGGCACGGGAACAGCATCGCCGTGCAATCTGCCATTTGCATCGAAATCGTGCGGCTGAAAGTGTGAGGCGCACAAGCCCGCATTCCGCAAAGAAGCTGCTGACCAATTCTTCAATTGGGGATTGGCTGTAAACAATTTTACAAATATATATTACTACTTCCATAGCTGTATAGACTAGGGTACGTTCGATTGTTTAAATCTTTTTTTTCTCTCATTGCTCCAAAGCTTTGTTTTCCATCCAAAGAAAGTGCTCGTTGAAGGGCATTAATTTTTCACAAAATCACCTCTATGATGAAGCTCATTAATCAAGCTTGGTTTCCTCATACAGGAAGCTTTGTGAAAAATGGAAATTGAATATAAAACAATGGTCAAAGTTCTTCTTTGCAATGTTTATAATTTCAAACAATTTCACTAATAACTTTCAATTAATAAATAATAATATAAATTTATGAGGAAGCGATGTGCAAAAGTGCACTTTGCAAATAATTTTTTTTATTCTATAAAAGTGGTATATGCGTGTATGAATTTCTAATAAAATAACATTAATTAAAGGAGTTACTACTCCACTTGCGCACGAAATTTCAGATAGTGCGAGTAGCAGAATTGGTCGGGTCGGGACGGGTAAATAGACCATGATTCGGATCAAATACCCGAAATTTCAAATTTCGTTTTATAGTAGATAGCGCCGGATGAAAACGGATGAAATAGAGTCCAGCTTTATGTTCTCTACCCTTCGCCGATAGGTTGCAGTTCATAAGGAATACAAATAATTGATTTAATAATTTTAGTATTTTTGTTGTGTGTATGTTGAAATGTTTTTCCTGGAAACTTTTTTTTAGACACTCGCATTTCAGGAAATATCGAGATATTGGAATGTCGAAAAAGTGAATGAAAACAAGATTCTTCGTCGAATTTTCATTAATTCTGTCTAGTGCTAACTAGTAATTTCGGCGATTCATTCTTCTTAAATTAATTTTTGTCATCTTTTAATTTTTTCCCACAAAAAACTTGTTCTTCAAACGCTTATATCTCTGAAACTAATCAAAATATTTTCAATTTTAAAACATCAAATACACTACTCACACAAATTAAAGGATATTAAAAAAATTCCAAATTTTTGGCTGATTTTCAACAAGGGACAACTCGGAGAAAAGTGGTCGTACAGAAAATTAAAAAAAAAGAAATTGTAACTCCATGTTTCTAGTTTTCAAATCTGGACGGCAAATTTCTTCAGTGTGGACGGTTTTCAAGTAATCATTCGAAAGCCAACGAAATTTTTTTTTTTAATTTTTGCTCGGCTTTAAAAGGGTCTGTGGACTTCAATTTTTTTTATCATGCGACCATAAAACTCTTTTAGACAATTTAATCAGCTTCAATTTGACCTTTTAACGAGCTCCGTAAGATGATTTGGCGGGGAGTAATCGTCAATCAAAGCAAAAAAAGTCCATTTTAACTTTGACAATCAATTACTCGGGAACTAATGATCGTACAGAAAATGGAAGTAGGATTCTGGAAACTGCAAAACATTTTCTATGATTAGCAATTAGTGACTGTTGATAAAAAATTTTTTTTCGAAGTGATGCTGTTGACTGAAAAAAGTTGAAAACTTGCCAATTTAAAAATATTTGGAAAATTTGGTATAAGTTTGGATATAATGCATGAACGAAGGATATCGTCGGTAATTGTTCAACTTCGAAGTATCCCCAAAAAATCCTCAGAGTTGCAGAGCGCTGCGGTTTTTTTTCTTAGTGCCCCGAAGGTTTAAATTTATCGTTTCTGTCAAAAATCACAGTAACAAGCAATTTTTCGATTTTTATTCATTTTTTCAACTTCAAAATGGTTTTTTAGCAATAATGCGTAATTTTTCGATTCAAAGACATCAATTAAGGGTTACCCCCACTTGCGATTTTGAAAAAATCGATTTTTTTTATTGCATTTCTTTGAAGTATAAGTATCTGAGAATATGTCCTGAAAATTTCAAGTCGATCCGAACAAAATTGACTGAGATATGAGCGTTGAAAGGGAAGAATCCGTTGTGTAAACGACCGGAAATTGAAACTTTAAACGCGTTTTTCTCATAATGGCATTTCTGAAGTCGGTGGGCAAGATTACTCGAACACTAATGAACCGATCTTCTTGAAATTTTGCAGGCTTATTTAATACATAAAAATGTAGTCTTTAATCGTTCGATTTTTTTTTTCGAAAAAAATGGCCGTTTCGAAAAAAATAGCCAAAAAACGGCCGTTTTTTTCGTTAAAATCGAACCATTAACTTCGACTGTCCGCCATTTTGTGAAAAATGAATATTTTTTAAAATCCTTCGATTAAAGACTAGTTTATACTTATATTTGACTAAATCCATCCGCATTTTTTTTCAGATGATCCGCTTCGCCGCAATGTTGGTCATCGCAAACCGTGTATATAAAAACATTATTTCATTGCCGGCCATTTGCCACTAAACAATGTAATATTTTTCAATAAAAAAATTACTGAAAGTTCTTCAAGATGTGTTCTTTAAGATGGTATATTGATTGATTAAAAAAGTTTTGTAGTTTTCTTTTAAAAAATTCATGAAGAAGGCCTTTTTTGCGCTACAAGTGGGGGTAACGCCTTAACAAGAAAAAATTAACAAAAAAAATTCGATATTTATTTTTTATTCATAAAAAAAATTTCCAAATTAAAAACCAATAGAAAATTTTCCCAATTTTTTTTTCACGTGTTAACGATATTCTCCTCTTGTCAAACAAAATTTGGTCGATTTTTTTTACCAGTCTAACCACCTTTGTTTTCAATGTCAATTTAAAAATTAATTTAAAAAAGCTGATTTTTTATCGCGAACTTTTTTAGAGCGAACTTTTATTTTTTTTGCAGCTTCAATCGTTGAAATACGCTTTCTCAACAAACACAAAAAACAGTTTTTTTCAAAACTACGATAAAAATTTGGATTAAAAAAAAAATCTTGATAATTGATGTCTTTGAAGAGATAAATTACGCATTGTTGCTAAAAAAACCATTTTGAAGTTGAAAAAATGAATAAAAATCGAAAAATTGCTTGTTACGGTGATATTCGACAGAAACGATACATTTAAACCTTCGGGGCACTAAGAAAAAAAAATCGCAGCGCTTTGCAACTTTGAGGGTTTTTTAGAGACACTTCGAGGTTAAACATTACCGACGATATCCTTCGTTCATGCATTATATCCAAAGTTATACCAAATTTTCCAAATATCCTTAAATTGGCAAATTCTCAACTTTTTTTCGGTCAACATCATCACTCCGAAAAAAAATGTTTTTTCAACAGCCACTAACTGCATGTCATAGAGAATGTTTTGCAGTTTCCTAAACCCTACTTTTATTTTCTGTACGATCATTAGTTCCCGAGTAATTGATTGTCAAAGTTAAAATGGACTTTTTTGCTTTGATCGATGATTACTCCGCGCCAAATCATCGTACGGAGCTCGTTAAAGGGTCAAACTGGAGCTGATTAAATTGTCTAAAAGAGTTTTGTGATCGCATGATAAAAAAAATTCAAGTCCAGAGACCACTTTAAGGACGAACAAAAATTTGGAAAAAAAAATTTCGTTGGTTTTCGGATGAATACTTGAAAACCGTCCACGCTAAAAATGGTACGGTGCAGATCTGAAAACTAGATACTTGAAGTTACATTTCCTTTTTTTTATTTTCTGTACGACCATTTTTCCCCGAGTTATCCCTTGTTGAACGCAGGGCGTTGAATCTTGGTCTTTTTGGGTTTTTGTCTCCATTTAAAACCCACGTTAAAAAATTCGAAACTTTAAGGTGTTTGACGGAACAGAAGATATTTATTGTAAATTTTTGCCTTTCGCATATTTTTTAGTGATGCCAAAACGCAACTTTCCCGCGCTATTACTATACGATCCGCCAAAATTGACCGTTTTTTCACGTCGCCCTAACACACACACACACGCGCGCACACACACACACACACACACACACACACACACACACACACACACACACACACACACACACACACCGCGATCCGTTCTCGTAACGAGAACGGTTCGCGTAAATGAGCTTTTACCTGATCCATGAGAACGGATCGCGCAAAATGCATTAAACTTAAATTAAACTAAAAAAATAAACCTCCAAATGTTTAAAGCTTAGCTTCCCCTGCAGTCATTTTTGGTTAGTTAAGAAACTAAATAACCTTAGGAATGATAAAATCGGCAATTTTTTTTTAATCAGATGGCTAATTTTAAGAATTATCCACCTCGCTGTCATTGAAGGTCAATTGTAGCCAAAGTAGCCCCATTAAGTATTACTTTGTTTTAATGATTATTAAATCTGAGAGTTTGGCGCATTCTTGGGGCCTAATTAGGAACCATGAAGTCACCTGTTTAGATTTTTAATTTAAAGTTGAAAATTTAAGTCTTAATTTACCGAACGTAAATTTTTCACTTTAGACCAACATTTTCATAACTTTCATCACAGTTACGAAGCTGATTACTTTATGCATCAAAGTACTACTCATAAAGATTCAGTTGCAAAAAAAATCCCGACAGTTTTCTGCTTTTTCTTAAGATTTTTTTTTAATTGGTCAGGTCGAAAATTCTCAAAAATTCAGAAAAAAATTCATAACTCGAAAACTATGAAAAGTCGCGCGACATACATGGGGGTTATTCGGATACCCCACGATACAAGGGACCTAAATTTTATTTTTGGACGTCAATGTTCCGGCCACCCTGTATATATATATATATATATATATATATATATATATACACACACACATATATATATATTTCAACGTTAATATGTACGTCAAATTTTAATATATATTTATGTACTGTTTTTATGTAAAATGGTGTTGATGATCTCGTCCCAAAAAACCCACGTTTCGATTATCCGAACTTTGGATTGTCCGAATTAGTCTCGGTCCCAATTGGTTCGGATAATCGAGGTTCTACTGTAGATTTTTTTTACCACCTAACGACCGGGCAATTTCTTCGGTCATTCGGCTGGTCATCGAGTCTGTTAGGTTATTCTTGTATTTTCTATATCATTTCATATTATTTTTTTAAATTTTCAACGAATACCTCTTCGAGGTTCTTCGTATTTCCCTTCAAAAAATTCTAATCTATCACATATTTATTGTGTACGTCTTAAATTATAATAAAAAATTATACTACATAACAATTTACCTGTGTATTGTACCCAAACATCGTGTCGAGGATCGTCGACCTGCGGAAAACGAAAAAGATGCGATCCCGTTGAGACTCGCCCGTTGGTACAACTTTTGTACGCACAGCGGTCATAGATCCGTTCCTTTTTGTCCGTTCCTTTTGACATTATCTTTTCATTTGTCACTATTTCGCTTCTAAATAAGTAACTCGAAACTGTCGAGTGTCTTGTTCTTGTGAGATCAAGTATTAGCGACTTCTACGCAACAGCCTGCGAATCTGACAGATCGAGTCCAGGCAGTCTTCTGCAACACTGTTGCAGGCCACTAGCAAAGCATTCGTGCTCGCACTGTCAGTTGTTCCGCGAATACCGAAGTGAGAGCATCATGGTAAGCAGATCGTAAACGATTATAGAGAAATACATAGAGCAAATAACAAATACGTCTCTTGAGTACTACAGTGCTGTAGCACTCAAAAGACGTAGTTGTATATTTTCTGTAGAAACTATTGTGCGAGCGAATGAGATGAGTAAAAGACGATTTTATTTTTTCAGTCTAATTTATCTCTGGACGCCGAAATAGCGGCGCTCAAAGCCGTCGTGGTCACGGACGAACCGTAAGTACTTATAGAGTTTACTGCTGATTATTTCGCAATAATAGAAAAAACAAATTCATTTCATGAATATATTAATTTTTTTGTAGAGCTATGGAAGGCGTGGAAAGTCCGACATTGTCGTCGCAGCTTCCGCCGCCGCCGAAACCGCAGTATCTGCCGGCATCGCCGACTAGTGATAATAAAGCGGCGCCAAAAAACGGTATTTATTTTTATGTTCCTAATTATTTCTATTTTTTTCCTAAGGTGCACGCTTCTCGCGTTTGTTACCTATTTTTTTCCCCACTGAGAATATTTCTTTCCTCAACTGTTCCTTTCTATTGCTTCTTTCCTCCACTAGTACAGTCGTGCTGTCGCTGAAAAACCTCGTAATCAGAAAAAAATTAGAAGAAGGCTAGTTTTTTGACAGGTGATTTTGTAGGTGCTGCGGGTGCTAAATCCAAGTTTGCTTAAAAATTGGGGTGTAGGGTTTTTTAGGGGATGAAAGGGAATGGGAGTAGATTAATGCCAAACTACACCCCCTACGAGGTTAGCGCCGTGAGACAAAATGTGCAGAAAAATCCAGGCTTTAATTTTGTCCACAGTGCCGAAGTCGTGAAAGTCCAATAATTTGGGGGTGAAAAAGTGGGGCGAAATTTTGAAAAGTCAGTTTTAATTGAATAACTCTTTAGAAAAAAATCGTACACTTTTTGCTCAAATGGGAACGCTGTAGCCCTTGAAAAGACGGGCCGATCAAGTATTTGATCATCACTCTCCGATAATATCTTCACCCCCAAAAAAATTGTTTATTCAATAACTCAAAAACAATCGATTTTTCGGGTGTAGTTCAAATGTACAAAATGTAGAGAATAATTTTCTCTATATTTTTGTTTCTATGGATCACCCTTGAATTTTGATTTTTCAACCCCTCTCATTGATTGAAAATTCAAAATGAAATTCTGGGAAAACTATTGACCACACGAATTCGCCGCCGTGGAAGAATATGTAGCTTGAACCCTCATCTACATTTTGGCCCACAGCGCTAAACTCGTTTCTCTTTATTTTCGGTCAATAGTTTTCCCGGAATTTCATTTTGAATTTTCAATCCCTGAGAGGGGTTCGAAGAAACAAAATTCAGGGTTGGTCCATCGGAACGAAAATATAGAGAAAATTATTCTCTACATTTCGTACATTCAAACCATCCCCGAAAAGTCGATTGTTTTTGAGTTATTCCATCAACCATTTTTTTCAATCCTTCAACAATTCTTTTGAGGGTGAACATATTATTGGAGATGGATGATCAAATACTCGATCGACGCGTTTTTTCAAGGGCTACACCGTTCCCATTTGAACAAAAATTGTATGAATTTTTCCTAAAGAGTTATCGAATGAAAACTGATTTTTCAAAATTTCACCCTACTTTTTCACCCCGAAAATGAACTTCCACGACTTCGGCGCTGTGGACAAAAATAAGGCCCGGATTTTTCTGAACGTTTTGTCTCCCGGTGCCGACCTCGTGGGGGCTGTAGTTTGGCATTAATCCACCTCGATCCCCTTTCATCCCCTAAAAAAACCCTACACCCCGATTTTTAGTCAAACTTGGATTTAGCGGCACCTACAAAATCACCTGTCAAAAAACTAGCCTCCTTCTAATTTTTTCCGCTTCCAATATACAGCACGACTGTACTACACTGTTTTTTCCACACTCATTTTTTCTTCACCTCCCGCCCTTGCAGCCGCAGTCGACTTTCCCCCCTATACCATATTCATCATGACATTTCTGTTATGGGTATAAGGAAACTGCGGAAAACCTATACCAATATAACCGGTCATCAAGTTCGCCCTCCAGTTGTGGAACTAGTGTTATTTCGCCGCGAAATGCCGAAGAAAAACATTTCACGACGAAATGTACGCGACTGGGGTTCGAACCCGGAACCTCCCGGTCCGCAGGTTTAGTGGCAAGCACGCTCACCACTAGACCATTGCACCGGTAATTATTTATATTTTATTTATACACTTTATTATTTATTTTTTACAGTTACAAAGAAAAAATTTTGGCGCCGCAAAAAAAAGAAGAGTGGTCGTCAGCAGCAGCCACAGCGGCAAGAGGTACCCGAGGGAGCCCAAGGGCGCGAGAAGGGCAGGTCATCCATAGACCAGGGGTACGGCCAGCGAGGGGAGCGGCCGCATCAAAGACGCCGCGGGAATCATCGACGCGACCGAACCCGCAGTCGATCGCCCCATCGGCCGCACGTTGATATTGCTCAAAACGAGCGGGCATTTCAAATTTTAGTCCAAACAGTCTTGGATAATATGACCAAAAAATAAATGTTTCCGCCAAAACGTAAATGAGTTTTTACTTTTCTCCTTAAAAAATTAATTGAAAAATTGTTGAAGAAAAGTGCCGAAACGATCGAGAAAGGCTCAAAGAGAACTTTGAATTTTTCTCGATCGGCATTTTCTCAAAACACATTTCATATTGGGATGGGGGTCAAAACTTTGAAAGGCCAAATATAGAACGACAAAGATTTTGAAATGACAGAATTAGAAACTCAAAATAACGAACTGTAAATTATTCGAAATTTTATCCTTCGACCGATAACGAAATTGAATAGCTATTACACCAAAGGATTATTTATGTGAGAGCGCATTTATTCGAGAACGGGTATTCTGATTGTCTGCAGTTTGAGTCATACAAACACAGATTTAAACAATCTAGAACATTCACATCTCCGAAATAGAAAGACGTGAGTATCTAATATTGGTAATACCATCTATAGCAAAAAGCCAGATATCGAGGATACAAACTTCGAAAGTTTTGATCTCCGATAGGCAAACGAGCGATGGTTTATAATAGCGAACACCGAAATAGCGAACATCAAAGAAGTGGACGAGTTGCTTCATAATTTTCTGCCGATTTTCGCTAACACGTACGAGATTCTTTTAAAGTCTTTAAGAGGGGATATACATTTACAATGATCAAAAAATCAATTTCTTTTCTTTAAGGGATAACACCATTCTAGGAATTTGGAAAAATCGTTTTCTTTTGGCTTCAAAAATACTTTGGGGTCATAAAAACAATATGCAGTTGGTCCTGCAGCAAGTTTTTTTAAGGTTGGATAAGTGTGTACAGTAGAACCTCGATTATCCGAACCTCGATCATCCGAACCCTCAATTATCCGAACGATGACTTAGTTTATCCGGAAGCTCAATTATCAACGGAACTTCTTCTTCTCAAACAGCTGCGAGACTTAGACGCTCAAAAACGCGTTGCAGCCGTTCGTCAATTAAAAATGGACGATTTTATTTTTTAAAAGTATTTACAAAGGCATTCGACCTTTTTCAGGTGTTTAAAACACACACACACACACACACACACACACACACACACACACACACACACACACACACACACACACACACACACACACACACACACACACACACACACACACACACACACACACACACACACACACACACACACACACACACACACACACACACACACACACACACACACACACACACACACACACACACACACACACACACACACACACACACACACACACACACAGGGTGGGCGGAACATTGACGTCCAAAAATAAAATTTAGGTCCCTTGTATCCTGGGGTATCCGAATAACCCCCATGTATGTCCTGCGACTTTTCATAGTTTTCGAGTTATGAATTTTCGAGAATTTTCGACCTGACCAATTGAAAAAAAATCTAACAAAAAGAAGGCTGTCGAGATTTTTTTGCAACTGAAAACCTCCAAATGTTTTAATCTTAGCTTTCCCTGCAGTCATTTTTGGCTAGTTAACAAACTAAATAACCTTAGGAATGATAAAATGGGCAATTTTTTTTTTTAATCAGATGGCTAATTATAAGAATTTCCCACCTCGCTGTCATTGAAGATCAATTGTAGCCAAAGTAGCCCTATCAAGTACTACTCTTTTTAATGATTATGAAGGCTGGCAGTCTGGCGCATTCTTAGGGCCTAATTAGGAACCATGAAGTCACCTGTTTAGATTTTTAATTTAAAGTTGAAAATTTAAGTCATAATTTACCGAACGTAAATTTTTCACTTTAGACCAACATTTTCATAACTTTCATCACAGTTACGAAGCTGATTATTTTGTGCATAAAAGTACTACTCATAAAGATTCAGTTGCAAAAAAAAATCTCGATAGTCTTCTCCTTTTTTAAAGATTTTTTTTCAATTGGTCAGGTCGAAAATTCTCAAAAATGCAGTAAAAAATTCATAACTCAAAAACTATGAAAAGTCGCGCGACATACATGGGGGTTATTCGGATACCACACGATACAAGGGACCTAAATTTTATTTTTAGACGTCAATGTTCCGGCCACCGTGTGTGTGTGTGTGTGTGTGTGTGTGTGTGTGTGTGTGTGTGTGTGTGTGTGTGTGTGTGTGTGTGTGTGCGTGCGTGTGTGTGTATATATCGATTATGTATATATATATATATCGATATCGTTTCGATTATCCGAACTTTTGATTGTCCGAACTAGTCTCGGCCCCAATTGGTTTGGATAATCGAGGTTCTACTGTATACGTAAGGCAGGTTTGCAGTCACAAGAGCCTCGCGGTTGAGATATGAGCGTGCGGGCTCTGAGTGTAGACGACGCGGGTTTGATCCCCGGTAGCAATGTCTTGTTTTTTTTATAAAGCATATACGAATTAAATATCATAAATAATGCCTGAGTAGGCGAGAATAGCTGAAGCGAGAGTAAGTTCGAAATTTTCTGAATATAAAATGAAGAAAAAAAAAAGTTGATTCAGCGGGGATTGAACCCAGACCTTTAGCATCGTAATCCGTCACGCTACCAACTAAGCCACGAGGCTCATTGCAGATAGAGAAACATTTATGATACACCTTTTTCCATAATGTTTACTGTTGAAAAAAATGCCGAAACGATCGCGGCAAAGGCTCAAGATTTCTTTTTGAACCTTTCACGGTCGTTTCGGCGTTTTATTTTTCAACGCGGTTCGTCGCTAATTTTTTTAACCCGCATTTTCCGCATAAACGGGCAACCGAGAGAAAACAATGATCTCGATACATGTTTTTCACTTTGAAATTCATTTAATGCATATTCCAATCCGCAGTACGGCCACACATATATGTCGAGCTCGATCGGACGGAAAACCTCGCTCCGTTCGCCTGTCGAGCGAGCGAGGGGCAGAGACTTTTCCCCCACCGAGCTACCCATTCGTGTTCACGCTGACTACGATATCGACTTGAGCGGTGATCACGGACTCGCGCGGCTACAAGGGAATCTGCAACCTCGACAGAGGCGATGATCACGAAATCATACTCCCGAACTCGCCGCCGCAATTTAGCGCCATTTACGAAGCACGCCGAAAAGGGCCGCGTTGTGCATCTCCCTACTAATCTCTGCCATAAGAGTTCGGACTCCTCCCACTCTAGCCTCCGTGATTAAAACAGTCGCGGAAAATGTCGAAGATTGGCAGTCTTCGTGCTTAGTGATATTCACAAAAACAAAAACAATGTTTATTGTTACGCAAGAAATAGATGCCGAGAATATAGGAAAATTGTGTCGGACTTGCTTACGTGAAGACGGCGAAAAAATGGTTTGTGTTTTTTCAGGTCCTGCAGGGTCGTCTCTCGCTGCTAAACTAAGAACTCTATCGTGTCTCGAGGTACAGGTTAAATGCATCAATACGTTTTTTCCCCCTCCAAACACGTAGTACTTTGTTAGTTTTGCAAACTTGTTTTATAACGTCAGATATGAACAGGTCTGGCAGGGTGACGGCTTACCAGAAAAATTATGTGACCGCTGTGTCACAAGAGCCGAATCAGCCCTACTTTATAGAGAGCAATGCAGAGCTGCCGATTTGGCACTGAGACAAGCAGTCTCCAAGGTACGTTACGTAGAAAAGTCTCCTAACGATTATTTATTACATTTTGAAAAAATATATTTGAACCTTTGTAGTTCCATTGTACCGAGTCCTTTCCCTTTCACAAACGTAGCTTGTACCATTTTTTCCCAAAAAGCGGCTGCAGCCGACTTTCCCCTCTGTATTGTATTCGTTATGGCATATCTGCCATGGGCATAGGGAAACTGCGGAATAACTATGCCAAAACAGGCGGTCCCAGGTTTGCTTGCCACTTTCGGAGCTAGTCGTTTTTCATGAAGAAATAAATCAAGGACAACACATTCATAGACACACGTACCGGTCCGTTTGTGTGACCGCCGACTGCAATCGGAGCTATGCCACGCCCGTAGTTATTTTTCTCTGAAACTACCAGGCTGGGACTCGATCCTGCAACCAACCGATATTCTGGTTTAGAGGCAACTAATCTAACCACTAGACCAGCATACCGCTCTATTATTTATCATATTATATTACTGTATACTTCGTATAGCACTAATATTATTTTTTTTTGCATACCATCCCTGGCCATCAAATAGCTGGACAAAATCAATAAAATTGTCTTCATACATAATACATTGCCTGTATTAAGATATAGGCAATTACGTTTTTCAAATTTTCATTGAAATGCCAAAATGTACACTGAAATCATACTCTGCCATTTTGGATCATTTGTATAGGCCCTGTAGAAACGTAAATGGTTTTTACAAACAGAGCTGTATGCAAAGGCCAGTATACCAATATATTACTATTTTTATTACGTTTTTGCCCATTACATTAAATTATAGTTTTAAAATTAAACATTTCAAATATAACTCAAAACTTAGACAAATATAGAATGTGGAAATCTTGCCAAAAAAGTTCCTTAAACAATGTAATTGAAAATTATTTTGATGCTCGAGTTTGATTTTATTGCAACTTTATCGGTACAAACACGATTATGTCTTTAAAATCGTAATAGGATTGCAGATAATTCAGAATTCATTCGAAATTACTAGATACAATTTTTTTTTCTTTATTTTGCTAGAATGATAAATTGTTTCTCCATTAGATAGAAGGGCATGCGTCCCGCCAGGTCAAATGTAATGCTTCCTTTATACACTCTGTGTATAATTTTTCTATTCAAGTCCAGGTATAGCACTTGTTACAACAAAAACGATCCTTTATTACAACTTTAGTTCATGACAAATTAATTGAACTATTACTATACATGAATAGCTCAAATATTACATCGTTTACGTAGTCTAAGAAAACAATTTTAGTGTCTGATATGAATATTAAGAAAAAATGCTCGTTTTTATTTTTTAAGGTTTCCAGGGTGGTTCTGGATCAATCTATACATATCCCAAAGGTTTATTCCCATCAGAAGCATGACTATGCACCCATTGAGAGACCTGCCAAAGCTGTCAAATGCATGGAATGTGCAGCAGTATTTTCAAACTATGGAGAACTTGATATTCATGCAAGAGGGCACATGCCCTTTGTCAGAGAAACCCGACCAGTTCAGCACATGAATATAGTAGAATGCCAGAATACAATGGGGTACATAACTGGCACAGCAAGCAATATTGACAAGACTTCCGCCATGTTACAAAATTCTTTCATAGCATCGAGCAGCATAGAAAGCATAGGAAGCGCAAAAAATGATCGTGCATCTTGCGCTCTTCACTGCTCACTCTGTAATCACGCGTTTGTCAGTAGAACGCAGTTGATAAGTCACCACTTGCCGATGCACTGTCACAATGAGGCTGAGAATTCTTGCGACGACGAGAGTTCCATCGTCACAGAGGATTCGAAACTTCATGCTCTCGACGAACGTAATTTTTCACGGTCGATCGACCATCGTTCGGTGGAAAATTCAGTTATCGAAAATTTGTCATATGCACGCGCCAATGAGACGACGATCGAGGCAATAAATTATTCGGCACACATTTCACTGGAAAACACAAACATTGTCAACAACGAGGAAACGGACCAAGACGTGAACTCGCGAGATCACGTACCGAGCGACTTATCGAACGAATCCTGCAGCGATCGCATACCCAGATTTCCGAATTTCGACGAGGTGGAGATTCACGACAACGTCTACGAAGTTTTAAAAAATCCACCGATCACCAAGATTCCGAAATGTTTTAAGAAAAGTCATAGATGCAACGTTTGCAACAAATTATTCTCTCAGAGATCCAAGCTCTTGTCGCACTCGCTTTCTCACACTGGTGAAAAACCATTCGCCTGCTCAATTTGCGACAGAGCTTACACATCGAGGAGCAAATTGAACGCTCACAACCGTTTGCACACGCAAACGAACGTTCATCGTTGCGACATATGTGACAAGGCGTTTCCCTATCCGTCATACCTCGCGGAACACTCCAAGATCCACGACACCGCGAAGAATCGAAGTCGAACCGGAGATTACCAATGCACAGTGTGCAACAAGCAATTCCACCTGTTGAAAAATTTGAAAATTCATCTACGATTGCATACGGGCAAGGGCCTCGTGCGTTGTGAAATCTGTCAAAAGGCCTTTGGAAAAAAGTACAATTTAAAAGTGCACATGAGAACCCACGGTGTAATTGCAAAATTTTTAAAATGCACTTACTGCGGTAAATCTTTCGCAACGAAGGGCAATTACGTTGAGCATCTAAGAACTCACACGAGAGTCAAACCCTTCAAGTGTCGAATTTGCAACAAGAGCTTTTCTCAATCGAGTCATCTCAAAACACACGAAATGTCCCACAATCCATCGAGACCCCATCAGTGCCGATTATGCGGCAAACGTTACAAACTCGCGGCTCATCTGAGAAGACATACCAGTACGCACGCGAACGTTAAGGTGCACAAGTGCGAACAATGCGATCAAATGTTCTCCCAAGCTTTTAGTCTCAAGCGACACTTGAAAAGACACAGCGAGGCTCAAGTTTAAAGAGCATCATGATGAGGTAATCGAACCTACTGGTACTTGAAACCAACTCCGTACGAGACACTCGATTAATTCTGTTTTTTATTAATACCAATGTAAATCTCCAACGTTCTTTTGAATGTTTTTCTGCTTTTTATGAATATATATATGAATATAAATACACTCAGCAAACAAATTAAAGAAGCAGACATTTTTTTTTAAATTTCAATGATTTTCGAAAAGTCGTACCGTGAAAAATTTTTGGACCGGGAGGGGGGGGGGGGGGGGCAAAAAAAAGGATTTGAAGCTTGAAATCTGTAGTTTAAGAATCTCAGGGAGAACACTTTTTAGCATCACGCTCGTCGCTATTATAAGAAGCTTTTTCATAGAAGCTTTTTTCAAAAGCTTCTATGGGCTCAAAAAAAATCCTGGTTTAATCAATGCTGAAATCATGTAGCCTGATTCTTAAGCTTCAATTTCTTTTTTTTTTGCTCTCTGTACGATCATTTGTTGCTGATATATTGCCGATTGAATGAAAAGTCAGCTTTTTTCTTTGATTATCGATATCTCGTAAACTAATGATCGTACAGTGAGGCGAAGGTGGGTTTCGAAAACTTGAATGAATCTTCTATAAGTGTCTTTTGGTATTTTAGAGGTATTTTTAGAGGAGTCTACTCATAAAATGTCAAAAAAAATTCAACATTTTAAAGCCAAAAAATCAATTCACAATGTGTAGAAAATTGTATGGAATCATCTCCTCACAATTTTTCATTAACTGCTCATTAAAGCTCAGAAGATCGGAAAAATTTTTAATTTTGAAAAAAATCTTTCCCAACCAGTTATTATCGCCAGCATTAGCATTACCCAAAGCGTACCGCGTGGAGGTTGCATGGTCGGATTTACGCGGCTTGTGTATGGGTTTGGGTGTGTGCATTACTTTGAGAATATAAGACCGCACGGCTCGTCACTTTCGCGGTATTTAATGATACAATTTTCTACACATTTAGACATTTCTTTTTTCAATTTTTAAATTTATTTCTCAAAATTTCGACTTTTTTCAAAAATTTTAATTTTTTTCCTCAAATATTGATTTTTCTCCAATTTTTTTTTACATTTGATGAGTAGACGTCGCGAAATTGTAAGAAAAACAACGATTTTTTTTCGTTTTAATCTTCATTACCTGATGTTTAAAGGAGCAATAAAAAAGCTCCTTTATCTTTTGACAAAACTTTGACGATTCGGGTAAAAAAACGGTCTAACCGATCGATTTGAAAACTTACAGGGTTTTTGGGCATGTATTGAGCTAAACAAACCTAGAAACATTGGTCATTTTCGCAATATTTGCAAATGGCGCTGGATTTTCAAAAACGGCAGAAAAAGTCATTTTTTTGTACTTTTTCAAATCAATATTAAGCTTAGAAAAGAAATTCCTCTAAAATTCCAAAAGGCACTTACAGAGGATTCATTCAAGTTTCCGAAACCCACCTTTCGCTCGCTGTACGATCATCAGTTTATGAGATATCGATGATCAAAGAAAAAAACGGACTTTTCATTCTATCGGCAATATCTCAGCAACAAATGGTCGTACAGAGATTTAAAAAAAAAAGAAATTGAAGCTTGAGAATTACGCTACGTGATGTCAGCATTGATTTAACTAAGCATTGTTTTTGAGCCCATAGCCGCTTTTGATAAGACTACAAATTTCGAAAAAAAATTCTTATCGCTCTTTCTAATGATGGCGACGAGCGTGATGTTAAAAAAAATTCTCCCCGATATTCTTAAACTGCAGATTTCAAGCTTCAAAATTCCTTTTTTGCCCCCCGGTACGACAATTTTTCACGGAGTTACGGCGTCTCAAAAATCACTGAAAATTAAAACAAAATTCCTGCTCTTTTATTTTTTTTTTGCTGAGTGTATAAATGTCACTTGTCTGACTGGCACCACTGGTGCATTTTGAACATTCGATAATGCTAATAATTCTCTTATAATAACAACAATATCCATTGTGAATGCTCCATTGATCAAGATAACATAATAATATTAATATTATTATTTTCATCGAATGTTGAGGACACTTCATTGATCGTGGTAACAATCTCATTGTTGTTGATGTTTTTATCAATACCATCATTTTAAATATTATTCCGTAACCCCCTTCATTCTTATTTTTTATTTTTCATTCTTTCCTTTGTCCACTATTACGATTCTTATGGTCTTAATAATTTATCTTTATATCTTGTTTGACTTATGGTTTGTATTTTTAGTCAATCAGTCGCTCAGTTGCAGAAACTACAATCAAGTTCCAACGATCGTTGGAGATACTCGCGAGAACTGTTTTGATTTTTCTGTCGTTTGATTCATAAAAAAATACAAAGATTCAATCAGATTAACATACTCTCATAAATAATTCAATACAAACAGTTTATGGGGACTAGGCAGCGAAAATAGGCCGGAAATAGGATAAAATTCAAATGCCATTTGTGAAGAACTGAAAAAAAAATTCGTTCATCCAACCAAAATTCAGTTGGTTTAGCAAAATGTATCTTTAAATACGTTCAACTTGATTTTTGATTGGCATAACAAACGTTTCGTTAATCTAACTGAAAGTTTTAGTGGTGTGAACTGTAGCTTAATTAGCATGTCTGAGCAATTGTTAAAACAACAAAATTTCGAGACAACAAAATGCATTTTGCACATTCAACGATTTCTTTTTCTTAGTGCGGAAACAGCATACATGCCTTTTCTTCGGTGCAACGTCTTGGAGTTTTGGCTATTAAATTCAGTGGTTGAGGTCTCAAAAATATAAATGTATGATGGAGACAAGGGCCGATAAAGAAGACCACGCGTCTTATGCACTGCTCCCCTATTGCCATAATTCCGAGTAGCCGGTTGAAGTTTTCAGTAATTCCCTAACGCCATTCGCTTCAGGGAATGTTTCTGAACACGCTGAACATAAAAACTTTTCAAAAACCTAAAAATTAAGAAAATGACGGATATAATTTTAAAAAAACATCGAATAACAGATGACTGTTGTAATAATAATAATAATAATAAGAATAATAAATTGATTTTTTACATAGATGTTGGTTCATTTTGTACAGAAAGATGATATCTTCATTTTTTTTTAATCAAGGTGATATCGTCAATAGTTCTTGAGTTATCGCGGAAAAACTAGTTCAAAATGCTGTTTTGAGGAAAACGCGATTAAGTTCTCGCGCAGTACTATGGCAGAAAATCTGCAACTTACGTACGTTAAAAATTGCCGCCACTGTAGAACTTCTCGAGTTCAACTTTTTCTGCGGCAACAATCTCAGAACGTCGCTTTTTTCCACCCTAGCTTCTTTTGTTGATGCTTGCGGTCTGTGGTCTGCACCCAACCGTTAATCGTTAGTGGAGTATTGAACTTTTATTGCCCTCCTGAGCTCAATTTCACGAATGTTTCAGTTTTCTTAGCGCCAAAATGTTTCGAAGAGATTTTAGTAACAGAATACAAACAAACAAAAAACTCGGCCAAGTACGAGTCGGGCCTCGCTCTATTAGGGTTCCGTACATACGATCAATTAGCTTTTTTTAAACCAGACATTTAGTCAGGTAATGCTTTTTTTTCTGTCTTAGTTATAAGGTAGTACTAAACTGAAACCATATGGGGTGATGATAGCTAAAGAAAGCTTTGTATACTCCTGCTGTAAGCTAATAATAAAAATATATAAAATTACTGTTATGTAAATATTTACAACACCAAATTACTTATTTTCGTAGTCGTTACCAGCCAATTGCCAATATTGTCACATTTTCTGCATAAAAAGGGAAGGGGAACAAAAATTAATGAAATATACGATCTAGAGTCTTTTTTTAATTTGCAATCTCGTTTCTTCCGTGACGTCAATATCTCGTTCTTGGGTGGCACCGACTCCAAAAATAAGTCATTCGACATTGTAGATATTTAAATAACAATAGTTTAATATATTTTCATTATTAACTTATTGTATTATGCGTACAATAAATTACTGCATATAGGTACCACAATATGAATCGGCGTTTTCAGTGTTTGTTGGTTGAATACAGTATATCGTACATAATATACAGAGATTCCAAATCCCTATCTAGTTTAGTATCTAAGGCTTTTAGCAAACAAGGCTTACATATCGAAAGTTAGATATAAGTCTGTCGCACCGATCAGAAATACAACTTTTTTGAAGCGTTATGCCACTGGAAAATTACCAATGAAGATACAGTCTAATTTGGATAATTGTTCAAATTGGAACATAGTGAATGTAATACAGAAGGTGTTAAAAGGCCTTTATTGTACATAGGCTGAAAGGTGTTTACAATGATTTTTTCAATTTTTGTCTATAAAACGATACTGCCAGCGCTGAGGAAAAGAACAGATAGGGCTTTGCAGCCGGAATGATTCATTCTCTCATTTTTACTACAAACCGAAAATATTTTTGTCTGGGTTTGTTTGCGTTACGTGAATCCGGTTGTTCAATTTTAAGGATTCATCACAGTGTAACGGGTTGAAAAATAGCTCATTAACGCGATTATTTTTTCGGTGGTTAAAATACGCTAATCACTTTGGTTTTTCTATGGCAAATTAAAGTACTGATGAAGGAAAAAACTTTAACGTTTATTTTCTATTTTTTTACATTTTTATGAACGACTGAATATGTCTTCGAAAAAAGGAGTGCTCATGATGTACACGGTTGTGGCCGTAGATATTATCTGAGACAATTTGTAAAAAGATTATTAGCCAGTATGAAAAGCCGGTGTCTAGCTATGAAGGTTTTTTTTAGCAAAATTGACAAAATGGCGGCGGTTTGAAAAAAAATATCGAATTTAGCCTATTATTCGACAGTTTTTCGTTAAAAAAAAATGAAGATTTCAAGGAAAAAAAGCTTCCATCGCAAGATAAAGAATGGCGTGAAGAATGTTGAGTCGAAATTTGAGACGGATAGCTTGAAAACTCTTTCTTTGAGAGTGTACGCCGTTTTTGAAAACGGCATTTCGAGAAAAACGCGTTTAAGGATGTATGGCAACTAAGTCATTTACTACTGTTCGAATTGAAACTCACTGATATTGTAAAGGAAAATATCGAGAACTTTTTGAGATTAAAAAAACAAAATTTGCCCACGTGAATGCTGAAATAAACGAATTCAAAGTTGGGTCATTTAACACGGGGAACATAGGACTGTACGTCCAAAATTCCCTTTACATTGGCAAAAAAGGTATTTCCGGAGTACTCTTTTGTAAAAAAAACTTTTGTGCGGTATCGCTGTAATATGCATGATACGGTAAAAATAAAAAATCGACATGTGCCCATATATTTTGCGAGATATTGCGAGTTAAATGGGACCGTTTTCGTATTTCTTTCGCTCGTATGTCGTAACCACGACAACGTCAGGGAAAACATACATCAAATCAACAACTAAATTTGCAGTTAAAAATTGTAAATTCTTCTTTCTGTACCGCATGTTTTACTTTGAGCTGTGGTAAATCTCCTTTTTAGCTTTAATGAATATTACAATTATTTTATTTAGTCTTTAAATGCGATTTTTGCAAATTGCATAATCAGTTCTGTAACGACTCTGCAGTAGCTGCCATACATCCTTAAAGTTTCGAGTGCGAAATTTTCGTATGAATTGTCTACTTACGATCAATCGGCGATGCCAGGTCCATGTTTATAACCGTTTATACTATCGGATAATGGAAAAAAATCGATTTTTTGATAATGTTATACTGATTATTGCTTAAGGTACGACCTACAGCGTTTCAGAAATCATAGGTTCGAGAAAAACGCAAACCAAACAACGGACAAACCGCAGCGGTTCATCATAATGTAAGGTAGAGGGCGATGAGACCCACCACAAAAATCGTCAACTCTGTCAATGTTTGGGTGTTTTTTTACAAAATCTTTGTTGCAAATTGAAGTACGATCCTCGGCTATAAAAATATGCAACTAAAATCGTATTTGCAAAAATGTTAAGTTAATGCGGAACCCTGAAGCTTAAAAAAATTCTAGCGTTTTTCAAGAACTCTTGAATGGTATGAACCCTTGCGAATTAAAATGGTCAATTTTTTTGGTAGCACTTTAAGAAATAAACGGAATTGCTTGTTTGCTTTGGTTTATAAAATTTCGCTTTTTCGCAAAACTTTACATAAAATCTAGTTTTGCAAAAAAAATGTTTTAATGAAAATGTAAACAAGTATTTACGATCCGGTATAAATGTTATTACTTTTAAACAGATGATGTTTTTCTGTAGTACTATTCTTGTTCTTGTCAACCACAGTCTAGTTCATAACAACTGAAGCCAAAAATACACATTTGTTTACAACGTGTAAGGAAAATAAAAAAGTCGGTTTAGCAGACCACGTATGACGTCCTAGGATGCCAAAAATAGGTGTGATAGACTAGGGTTAATCACTACAATCTATCGGTATGTTACAAAATATTTACAATTTCACAAATTTCTCATCATTACTTTCTAAAACAATAATGCTAAAAAAATGTTTGAATGTGGAACATGGAGTCAGATTAAAACTATTGTTGAGGATGATCAAGAGAGCTGATCAGATTTTTAATTGTTTTATTAACCCAAAATACAAAGATTTGATGGAAACGATTTGTCTGAAGTTTGTAGGAGTAAAACGTTTTGGCGCCGAATCGTTTTTAGGCATTACGTAGAGTTTTCGTTATAATGTTTAGTCCGTCTCTCAATTGTTCTTCGTTGATCGTGAGCGGCGGCGATATTCGAAGGATTTGTCCGTGGGCTGGTCTGGTTAAGAGCCCAGCATCCCGCAGCTTCAAGCACACGTTCCAGCCGTTGTCGAATTCTATTTATGGAAATTCGCCATTGAATAGACAGTGCAACAAAAATGTCATTTATGCACTACAAGAGAATTTTTAACCTCCGTAGATAGTAAATAATAATCAGAACGTTTTTGTTTCAACTTTGGAATTATATATCAGAGTCGACTTTCTTTTTTACTGTTGAACTGATTGAACTGGTTTTAGAAAAACAACAACCGCAACGAAAATTACACCGATAATACTAATAGACATACTCTATTATATATTACCATACAAGTTGAAAAAATTCGGTAGTTATGATTTTTTTACATCAAGTATTGTTTTTTTTTCTTCAGCAATTCCACTTGCATTTTTTTAACATTCGATTTCTCAAACTTATAATAATCCAACGACAATCATTTAAAAATCTGCCGAATGAAATTGGCCTATTGCATCAATCTTAAAATTATTCGTCCGATGAACACAGAGATTTCATCCTTTATATCGAACCTTTGTTGATTACAAGTCCAGCGAGTAAACCACGACCTCGGAATTCCTTCGCAATATTCTTTGGTACTTTATTCAATTCTTCTTCAACGATTATACCAAGCCTATCAGCATTTTCCGCAAGCTTTTCCTCCTCGATTATCTTGACAGCTTCCAATGCCACTCGACAGGCCATTGGGCTACCGCCAAACGTGCTTCCGTGAGTTCCCGTTTCCAAGCATTTTATTATCTGTACATTTTTTGCATTTCGAAAAGAATGTCAGTATTTGGTACCATTCCATTCAATCGATCTCACAACATAGTTGATAGTGATATACTTTTTATTTAATTTGGGGATGTATTTATAGAACACCTTCTTCTGTATATAGCTTTACCTTGTTGTTATGATGATGATGGTTGTTATTATTGTCCCGCAGTAAGTATATATTTTCATTAGAAGCCTCATCGACCAACATAATTACTCAATGGCAATAACACATTTAAAAATGTATGCTATTTCATATAAATATTGATGGTTAAATTTAAGCGACGTTCGTCGATGGGCTATTCAAATATTGCATTATTGAACGGAATCATAAAGGGTGCGTTCGGCTTCGGCGCTTACACGTTTTCAGCATTTGTGAACATCGGTCGCGTCATTCAACTCGGCGCGGTGCACGCTTACAGATGCATTTATGACGTCACGGGAGGTTATTACCGCTGCCATATTGGTTTCACCAACGCGTCTTCCAGTGCGGAAGCAAACGGCACCGCAGCAAAAGCGTGAGCACGCAAACTGTTATCAGTTAATTTGGGGAACCCTATTTCTACTAAAATGACATCTTCAACAAAGCGTTGGATCCGAAGTACGGGATTTCTTTTAAGGAAGATATCGAAAAATTGAGAATGATTTTCGCATTGCATCTATTCAACGCTTAAATGATTTCAACCAACTCATCAATTATTTGAAAACCAACAGAAGCTTCGGCTGCATCAATAGATCGTCAATCGATCAATATCCTATGTGCTCCCCCCCCCTAGCTAATATAAGCTAGGGGGGGAGCACATATTACTTTTGCGGAAAGAAGGGGGGGGGGGCAACAGATAATATACTAAATTTGTTCTGCTAAGGGGGGGGGGGTAGCGGTCGCTACCCCCCTTGGTCTTATTAGAAACGTTTGAAGGCGATCTGGATTTATTGTTTAAAGGAGAGACTTGAAGTAATGAGATTTCCGAATAACCGCTCACAAAATATTTCCCGGGTTCTTTCTTTCTCATCCATCTTTCTCACCCATTATCCGACGATTATTGTTTCTGCTATAATACATCTATAACCTTCTCGTTATTTTGTTACGGTTCCGAATTTACCTTATCGTCTCCCAGAACACCGGAAACTGGGTACATCCCACCAGAAAGAGCTTTGCCGAGAATTACGATATCGGGTCTTTGTTTCTCGTGATCGACTGCAAGCCTGGTCCCTGTTCTTCCTAGGCCGGTTTGCACTTCGTCCGATATCCACAGGACGTTATATTTCGTACATAAGTTTCGAACTCCTTTCAAATAGCCAGTCTATAAAGTATCGGAAATTCTTTTAAAATGAGTCTGAAAAGAAAACGACGTTTTTCTCTGTTTCCAGTCGTATAGGGAAAAAGGAAATATTGTCACCGCTGGAATCACTACGCCAGCTTCTCCCTGGATGGGTTCCACCATGAAAGCACATATATTTGGATTTTCCTTGAATTTTTGCTCAAGAGCCTCCAGATCGTTATACGGAATTTTATCGAAATTGGGGACGTAGGGGCCAAAGTCTGTGAATGTAAGTGGCTCAGTTGACGCGGAAACTGCAGCGATCGAGCGTCCCCAAAAATTCCCACTTGCAAAAATTATCGTTGCTCGATTGCTCTGCACCCCCTTTACTCTGTAGCCCCATCGTCTTGCTATTTTCAACGCTGTGTCGCCACCTTCCACTCCTAAAATATATAAAGTTTTTTTATTGCAAAAAACAGACGCCTGGGATACCGGAAAAAACACTCGTTATCATTGGCGTAGCCGGCTTTGGGGGGGTGACAAAAAGTGATTTTGTTCACAATCTTTTTTTTTAAATAAAATTTACATAACAGTCAATAATCACGTAACATCTAAAATATGAAACTTTAATTTCACAACGTTGTCTGTCTTTAAACTTTACTTCCAGTAGGTACTTAATTTTATGTTCAACAATGTCTTTCTCTATGTTAAGCAGTGGTATATGGGAGAATCGTTCCTGAAGCAGTATCGGCCGGTAAATCTAATATATTGCTTTTGCCCAGCGTTAACTTAATTGTGAAATTTGAATATCTCTTTAATTTACGTAATGAAATAGCTACTATTTATGCGTTACAAAATTACGACGAAAGAAACAGTTATTTCCTTATTAAATCATTTATTTTTGGTTCCTTGGGTTAAACAAATAAAATGAACGGATTGGTTGAACTTTATTATTTTGGATCGATTTTTTCTGGGGGGCGTACACGCCCCCCGGGCACAGCATTGGCGTAGCCAGGAGGGGCGCCAATGCTCGTCATAATAACGAATACTATACAAAATGTTCTACTACAAAATGCCTGCTCCATAGTCCAAATAATGCGAAAACGGACATGGTTAGCTGTTTTGTAGTAATAGCAAGTATAAAAGTAATCAAGAGCAGACCGAGTTTGAAGGAAACTTAATTGCCTCGACAAAAACAACGAGTTCGACTCTTCCATTTTAGAGCCCATTTTCCAGTTGCGCTGAGAGGAGCATATACATAAAATATTTCATTATAACTCTAAGATTATGAGCACAATAGAAATTCAAAATCATTGGCATATTTAACAACAACAAAAATAATACAAACTGTTTCAATTTTTGGTATTAGCTTAGAATATGTTTAATCGCCGTAGATTTGTCATTGACTTACCCGTGTTCATAGGTATGAATCGATCGTATCCGAATAATTTCGTAAGATATTCCGCCAATTCGCCGTGTAGATCGTTGTAAAAAGCTCTCGAAGTGTGACAAAGCTTCCCCGCCTGATCCCTCATCGCCGCAACGAGACGAGGATGGCAATGTCCCTGATTCACGGTTGAAAAACCGGCGAGAAAATCGAGATATCGTTTTCCATCCGAGTCCCACAAATATACACCCTCGCCGCGTTCGAGCACAACGGGTAATGGTTTAAAATGTATACCACCGAATTTCTCGTCTCTCTTTATGATCTCTTCCGAGGTTAAAAATCTTTTGGAGTTACTGTCCCTCAGAGTAGTGAGTATCGTCCGTTTCATTCTTTGCATCATCGTTTATCAGTTAAAATAAGAATGTAGAGATAGAAATCGTTTGAAAAAAAAAATACTTTTGGTATCAATTGAGGGTACACCAGGAAGGTTACTGCTCGACTGTGGTTGAGTGTCTGCCATTCTATTCGAATGTTACATTTATTTATAACAAAGCAAATTCACTGTAGTGGGGCGTCGGCGATGTCATTATCTGCGCAAGTTGTTTTCGTACACAAAACAATTTCCGTTTGACTGATATGATACTGTAGAAGAAAGATTTGAACGCTTATGGATAAATTTCTCCTGATAATGCATAAGCGGTGGGTTCAATATCGTCGAAAAGCACGACTGGCGCCACGAAACAAACAACAAAACGGCGAAGATTATTTTTCACAATCTTTTTCATTGTACAAGAGATCTTTATCTCCGCGACGCCGAATCGCCGAAGGAGTTTCAAGATATGCTGAATGTCTATCTGTGTCGCTTTGTAACATTATCACTAATAGTAGAAACCATGTATATTTTATTCGGATCGCGTTTTCAACATTTTCTCATTACTTTTTAAACGCCCCTGTTCGACTATGCTATTATGCAAACACTTCATAGTATTACATTACATAGTATTACATCAATAGTTTGTCATTCAAATGATTTTTTTCATAATGGACCGATTCGAAAGTAAGTCTGAATTTGCATGAATCGGAACCGATTGTTGATTATTTACAAAAAAGTTATTCCGCATCCTTTTTCTCAGCCAGCTCAGCGTTTTCGAGTACTTTACACACCAACAAAGAGCAAATTCATGCCCATTTTGACTAAAAGCCGAATTTTCGAACTATTCATAACATTTTATCCACTCGACCACTAAAACCTCAGAAAACATGTTCTTCTCACTTCTTCGGGAATAACATACATAAAAAAAAAATAGTCAATTGAAACTCGTACGTATACAAAAATACCAATTTTTATTATTGAACATTAATTACATCATTCGATCGTCGCGACCAAAAAATATATGACAATTCCACAAATTTCTCGCAATTACTTCCTAAAGTAAGAATGACAAAAAAGTTCTGCAACAACCATACCTGAATATCGCGAAGGCGCAAGCCTCATCTGACTGTTTTAAAAGTAAATATGATAAACTTTTAACTAGATGCAAAAAACCATTCTCATCGAGCCGATCGCAGTTCTACAATGTTGCGTAAGCTTAAGTGACGGAGTATCATCGAATATCCGATGTGGCGATGCCTATGGGCATTACTGTATCAATAGACAGGGTATTAAAATTTCATGTAGCAAAATGTTATCAGTGAAACTGTTAATAAACTTTCGATCGCGATAGATAGATGGAGCAATGGAAAAATCATTTTCCATGACTGAGAATGACTTTTGAAATAATGTCGGCACATTCATTCATCTGCGAGTCGGTTATGACCAGAGGTGGAGCGAGTCGTATAATATGCCCGTGCGTCGGTTTAGCCAATAATCCTTTGTCTCTCAGTCCAAGGCAAATTTTCATGGCATCGAACTTCTCGTTGATAACAACGGCGTTCAAAAGACCCTTACCACGTACCAGTGTTACAACCTCCTTAGGCAATTTTCTCAACTCATTGCGCAATAATTGTCCCATTTTTGCGGCGTTGTCAGCGAGTTTTTCTTCCTCTAGTACACGCAAGGCTTCCAAAGCGATCCGACAACCGAGAGGATTTCCACCATAAGTGGAACCGTGTTCGCCCGGCTTTATGCTCAACATTATTGGATCGTTGGATAAAATTCCCGAAACTGGATAAAAGCCACCGGACAGCGCTTTTCCGAGTATGAGGATATCTGGCTTGACACGCTCGTAATCAACGGCCAACCGTTTTCCCGTTCTTCCCAGGCCAGTTTGTACTTCATCAGCTATCCACAAAACATTGTTGTCCGTGCACAAATCCCTAACACCTTTCAAGTAACCATCCTAAAAAAAAACCGTTAGTCGTTTCAACCACCATCCTACAAGTCGTTTAGCTAATTCGATAGCGAGATGGGGCATTTGAAAGATAAATATTCTTATCGTTAGCCGATATGTCCTTTTTTTTGAAACTAAAAAATAATATATTTCGATCAAATTAATAGGCTTCTTTTCCAAGCACACGGTTGAGTAACGTTATCAATTGAGATAATTGGTGTCGGATAAGATAACTTTTGAGAACTAATATGTATAACAAAATGTATTTTCTGAAAACACTACCCCAGCAAATATATATATTTTTTTAAATACGGTTCAAGAGTTTTAAAGTTCTTACCTTGGGCACCACCACGCCAGCTTCCCCCTGTATCGGTTCGACCATGAACGCACATACATTGGGATCAGACAGTGACTTTTTTAATGCCACGAGATCGTCGTACGGTATGATTTCGAAACCCGGCATGAAAGGTCCAAAACCTGCATAACTACTCGGATCAGTGCTCGATGAAACAGCACTCATTGTTCTTCCCCAAAAATTACCCTCCGCGAACACTATTTTTGCCTTGTTGTCTGGGATGCCTTTTCGAAGGTAGCCCCATTTTCGTGCCAATTTACAGGCTGTCTCGCCACCCTCGACTCCGGTATTCATGGGTAGCCATTTATCATACCTATAAAGATTCATTGTCTACACTGTTCGTTATGTTCAAAGTACAATAAACCTTAAAGCGTTGTATCAAATTTCGTACAATTTTTGTTGGCTGTATGCCCAAGCTACTTACATAACTATTATTCAAGCACAAACACTTATAAATCTCAGTCCTAAATATGATAAAAATTAATAACATTGCAGTTGTATAAAAAATGATGACGTAACAGCATTTTTGTCTCTTCGTACAGTGCTGACTCTGGGCTAATTTGTTCCTAAATTGGAGAACGCCCCTCGATAGAATCTTACGAATCGCTGGCTTTTCATTGCTTCAATGGAGAATTTAAAAGTTTTCGAAAAGCCCTTACGCCACTCCGATTTTATTCCCGCACAATTTACCTTAGCTCCATCATGAAAATTTTATATTAACATTTCCCATTTTTTCTATAATATGCAGTAAAATGTGCAGTAAAATATATCAATTCGTGGTAAACAAAAGATGTTTGGCCACTGCAAAATTTTTAGACTCTTTTCTTAAACGTAACATTATGATGCAGACTTATCTGAATGTTTTTGTCGTTTTAACGGGGTCGCCTAGTGTGTCGGCTCAAAAGAAGAGAAAACGGCCGTGCATGACTTCTTTGAAGAAGAGGAAGGTGTACTCTATGGTCCAGGCATAGCAGATTGATGGCGAGACCATTTTTTTATTACGAATTATATACAAACGAAACTTGCAAACGCGTTTTTCTCAAAACACGATTTTTTCAAACTGCTGCCATGATATCTAAAAACTATTTGATTGATTCTGCTCAAATTTATCCAGCATCTTTATAACTACATATATACCTACAAGTTGAACGAAAATAATTAAGATTGCTTCGTTAGTTTTCTTTTTATCAGCTATATAGACCTAAAAAAAATACGAAAAATTGATTTTTTTTCCTAAAGCGTAAAAAAAAAATAATTTTTTGGAATTCTAACTTTATTTTAGTTCCATGTAGAGCCTCAAGTCTCACGATTGAAATTGCGTTTGGTTTTTTAATTTCAGATAAGCAAAACGGCCGGAATCATAGCAGTAGTGGAGCACCTCTTTTTATATATGTGTTCCTGTTGGGCGGTGTATCTCTGACTATATTCTATATAATGACCTCAAAAAGTTCACAAAGTTTGTTTAAATGTTAATAAAAATGATACACAATTTATAAATTATTTTATTTTAATGGGTTGTCAAAAAAAATCCCCAACAAAGCATTAAATAGCGGCCTTTCCACTAGACTACCCCGTTAAGTGAATAAACGCTTGCGTAAACTACAAATGTCTGCATCCAAAGAATTGCGTGAAAAATTGTTATTGAAATTCTTGTAAATAGGAGATCAATGCGTTATTCATTTTTAACGCGGACCTTATATGTTTTGCGAACCAACTTCATCATTATATTATAACAATAACATGTTTTCCTATTAATTTGTTGAATTGTTCCCGAAGCATCAAAAAAATATTTAAAAAAATATATTTAACATATTATAAAACCGGCCTTACCCGAAAAGTTTTGTAACATATTCTTCAAATTCACCGAGAACATCAGAATAAAAAGCTCTTGAAGTAAGAGTAAGGGTTTTCGCCTGTTCCACTATAGTTTTGTAAATTTTTGGATGACAGTGACCCTGATTGACGGCTGAATAAGCACTCAGAAAATCGTAATATCTTTTTCCCTCTACGTCCCACATGAAGACACCTTCGGCACGGTTTATCGCGACCGGAAGTGGATGATAGTTGTGAGCGCCGTATTTCTCTTCGCGAGCGAAAACCTCTTGAGAACTAAGCTCTCGCCGGCCAAAAATCCGTGATGTCCGATTGATCGATCCTCGTGACAATCCAATGCCATTTTCCAAAGATTTTAACACGGTTCTCGCAAGCGGTTCCATTCTCACGAATAACCGAGCTAGGACTGTAAATACCATATGGCCAAAATAAACACTAAATCAAAATGCGAATACTTATATCAAAGAAATAAAATAATTGTACATCTCTTGTAATTAATAACTTTTATCATTTTATTGCACTATTTTGCGTTCACAAGTAATGTTGACTTTTTATATAAGCCTTTCCATAATTATTGGAATCGAGTAAGTTTAATATTTTTCTATACATGCTCGATATTTGACGATTCGAACCGATCGAGTTGGACCAATGGTAACAAACTTTCGAACGTACGTGCACTTTCGCCCGGCAAGAGTGAAAGTGACATTGTTTTTTGTTTTAAAACCAGTTCGGTCGATGGTGCATTACTCGCATCCGATTCTTCATATACTTTACACGGATCGTTTCGCACAAAAAAAAACCAAAAATATTGCGGAATGGATCGAATGGTCTACGAATACGCGATTAAATCTACTGCAATGTGCATCGACTGACTTACAGAAACGGGAAGAAAAATTAAATTTGAAGTGCACTGTTGTGGTCGTAACAGAGGGACGCCGAATTAGCCAAATCACTCGGTGGTCTAAGGAAAACTGTCAGATGAGCTCGTTCAGCTTTCAGTTTTATTGAAACTCTCTCTCTCTCTCTCTTTCTCCCTTTCTCCCTCTCTTCGTTCCTCTTCCTCGTTTTCCCTCGTGGTCTTTATCCTCTCCAACGTTTTCGTCTTATTGGGCTTAATCGTCATACCGCCTGAGTCGTCATACATTCAATACCGCACTATCGACTGACTAATAGATACGTCTTACGAGAGTTCCGTATCTTACGGAGCGAATAAGATTTTTGTAAAAACGCAACAGGGATAAGAATCACGGTTATTGATGATACGTCATATTGTTTTATTCTCCCACTGTTTCCATGCTAAACTCATATACGTAGCTAGGAAACCGTTATGAATCTAAATTTTATATCTCATCGAGTTCTTTAGACGAATGAGTGACAAATTATAATTTCCATTCTAAAGGCAAATAAGTGATGAATTATTATTATTATTATCTTTTCAGGCTCGATTTATCATAAGAATGCATCTGACGAGTTCAAGCTGGAGATAAAGTGACTGAAAGCTTGGATAAGTGAGTGATAAGCAAGTCATAATTGTACACGGCTTAACTGATAAGCAACAAGATTTCGAGGCGTTATTTTTTTTCCCGTACGACTTACTGAAGTACATTGAATATTTACGCCTATCGAAAGCGTAAAATTGGGTTGGTTTTGGCAATTATTAAGTTTTTTTGTAATTTCCAATGGAGATATTTTCAGAATTTTTCATTTTTATTTTTCCAATGCTTCTCGGTACTTCTTAAACTGTACCTATTCTTCAAGGAAAGGCCGCATTAATAATACACATTTTATACGAAATCATGACAAAAAAAGCGACGATTTTCCCAGTGCACTCGTGTGGCAGTTATTCGTTTGTATTTTCCTCCAATGCGGGACTCACAATAGGAACACATTCAATCATGTATTCAACAAAATCCTGTGTCAACATTTTTTATTACATCGCGCATATATATTTATTAAAGAATCGTTCTGTTACTTCATCTTTTTAAATGTCGTAAAATAAGCGACCTAGGTATCTAGCAAATCCCCTTAAGGAAAAACAACACTCGATACTATATAAAAGTGTGTTAAAAATACACCAACAAGTAGATAAAAAGTTGAACTTATAGATGATATCCTTATCAAGAAATTTTGGAACTTTGAATGGATTATATTTTGACAGAGTTCAGTTTTTAACTTTTATTACGAAACAATCAAAACGAAAACAATGCAATTTAATGGAGAACTTATTGGTCTGGCATGTCCCGAAAGGTCCTCCATACCGTGTATTATCGCACCGGCCGAGCCGAGGTAGGTGCGAGAACGTTCTCCTCGCGATCCAAAATGTTCTCTCAACCCTGCCCCCTCAACCCCTGTGTGTACACTCGGTCTTTAAAGGAATAGTCGAAATTTTAAACTTGCTCGGTTTTGCATTTTTTTTACTATACTTCAATTTTTATTAACAACGATTTTAGACTTTTTAATTTGGCAATTTTTGGGTCATGTATAGTAGTCACTTTGAGAAATAACCCTGATTTCGCTTCTGATTTTTTGAAAGCTTAGAAAACTTAGGAAACCCGAATGTTCTCTAAACGCCCCGGTTCGCACACCGTGTCTCGATAAACATATAGTCCGGGAGCCAGCGACACTATTTTTTGAAAACATTTGCGCAACATCTATTATATTGTTTTTGTGTCATATTAGCGCTTGTTGAACATAAAATCGACTCCTGCCGGCGCACCAATGGGACAACGCTTATCAGCAGATTGTTTAAACAAATGAGTGAATGTCAAAAATGCGCAAAGATGAAACTTCACGTATTGTTTATGGACAGTTCATTATGGAAAACACTTCCTGCCACCTCTATCGTCGAACGACAAATTCCTACCATCGACGTGATTGTTTTTTAAAAAATCGACTTATATCCGCAAAACTGAATTTTTTGTATCATTAGTTCAATATCTAAGATAGTGAAAAAAATTATGCTGCCAGCCATTTGACAGAACATGGCGTCGGCAGGAGCAAAATAGTCATACACGAAAATCCATGATATATTCCATTACATTGTAATTGACTTATATCCGCAAAGCTGAATTTTTTTTAACGTTAGTTTAATAATTAAACTAGTGAAAAAAATTACGCTGCCCGCCATTTGACAGAACATGGCGTCCGCAGGAGGTAGTAGAGTTGTTGTTGGATAAGTGACATAGGAGAGGAATTAATCTAAAGGCATTTTTTAAAATATTTTTCTTCGATCTTTTCTCATATTGGTTTCAAAATAATGATTATACAAAAATATTATAAAAATGTGGATAGGTAATAAATATTTTAAAAAAATTGAGACATTGATTAAAACAATTTTACAAAGAACTCCAATCATCATCGATGTCTCAGATTGTTTCGATGAGGCAAGGGTCTTCATCAGAATCCTTACTGTCGCTGAAATGGCTATTCGTTCCATCCTCGTCATCATCAGTTTCATTGGAGTCTGTAAATTTTTTTAAATATAGAATTGATAAGTACACGGAAAAAATGAACTATAATTTTTACAGTTTTCCCCATCAACAGCGCCTCCTGGAAGAGAACTGTGAACATTTTGCCATGAACATTGTATTTTTTACAATTATAAATGCTGAATTAAACGGTAAAAAATGCAATGTTCACAGCAAAATATTCAGTTTCCTTTCAGGAAGCGCTGTTGATGGGAAAAGCTGTAAAAATTACAGTTAATTTTTTTTTCGTATAAGCATATGCCGTAGGAGAGAGGAAAAAATGATATTATTACCTGCAACATTCATTTTAGAGGGGTCCTCCAATACGACTTCGCTGACTGAAGCTGGTAATTGTTCACCTTCAAACCATCGAAATTCGAATTTATCTTCCACTTCTTGCTATCCACAATCAGAAGGAGATAGCGAGGTGGGATGTTGCAGATGTGCGTTGGACCATATGCTGCAGATATACGCCGATCTCAAAATTTGTTGTCGCAGCTCCGACTTGCATGGTGGCAAAATTGAACCATCAAAGTTCTTCGTTTCCAACTTGAATCCCTCCCCAATGTCGTTGCAGCTCAGAAGCTTTCATGAATGTTACCCGTCGTCCTTCATTCGCGTTGTCCAATTGTTTGTAGCCGTACATGCAGCAAACAAATTTTTCTAACGTCTCGAAAATATCGTCTGTCTCGATTATTGAGTACTTGTGTAGCTTTGAGAAGGCTTCGATGAACTGAGGAGATTTTTGAAGAATTGTGAATGGCTGTTTCTTGCCTTTTTTTTAAATGAGCAGGATTGAAATCACATCCTGTGATTTCATGAAATTTCCTGTGAATGCATGAAATCCTGGCAGAGCTTGACATAAATTTTGCCCCAATGTGTCGTACAACTTTGTTACATTAATAAATCTTTCCGAATTGCCTCCCTTGCAATTTATTCGCTTGACGAATTTTCAAAATTTCAACAGATTTCTCTAAACGTTCTTGTGTGAATGGCAGTATTGTATATTTTTTATCATTGCAAAAAAACACAAATAGGCTTCACTTTATCCATCGCAGAACTTCCTTTAAGCATCTTTACTGTAGCACAGCAAGAGCCAAACTGCTACGGACCGTGGCCTTCGAACCCAAGGGGAGATACAAAGCAGGCCGTTATACCCGAAAATCGATAAAGGTTCTCAATTCAAAACCCTCCATTCTTTAATTTAGCACGTTGAGAATCCTGTTCAATAGCGAATATAATAATAAATATATAATATATAATGAATATAACGGATACAATATATAATGGATATAACGGATAAAATATATAATGGATATAAGCGATAATAATGTAATGAAATATATATCATGGATTTTCGTGCACGACTATTTTGCTCCTGCCGACGCCATGTTCTGTTAAACGGCTGGCAACATAATTTTTTTCACTATCTTCATTATTAAACTAATGGTAACAAAATATCAGCTTCGAGGATGTAAGTCAATTTTTTTAAAAACATTATTACGTCGTTGGCGGGAGTTCGTCGTTCGACAACAGAGGTGGCAGGAATTGTTTTTTTTCCATAATGGACTGTCAATAAACAATACGTGAAGTTTCAGCTTTGCGCATTTTTGACATTCACTCAATTATTTAAACACAATTGACATATCACAGTCACTTGTTGTCCCACGATTGAGATGGGAGGAGATCATTTTGTTGATAGGCTATATTAGCATGACAAATTTAAAGAAAACCAGGCTTGCGCAAATATAGCAACGAAAAGTGTCGCTGGCTCCCGGACTAAAATAGTGTACATACGGAGGGTTAAAAACTAATGTGTCGAGGAAAGAGAAGTCTATATGCGCTATGTTGAAATATAGTAGTTGTGTGGTCTAACCTTCGGAAGTAAAGTACGATTGGAGCGCCCCATGCTCATGCATGGGGCCGATTCACTGTTATCAACTGTTTCTTATAATATAATTGTCATATATCTATTTTACACCTACTTATAAAAATACGCATTTTGAACAACCGATCATTACATAAAACATTTTCATTACTTTGTATAATTTTCGCAGGTTTAATTAACCCGAGACGAATTGGCAACGTCGTAGTTTGTGGCATATGAATAATAGTCCAGTCACCTTAGGCCATATTTTACGAAGTTCTATTCAAGAGGCCCACCCTCTGGCCAATTTTGTTATAAGTTGTTTGGAACTACAATAATATAGTCCTGAGTTTTCGGACATTTCCGAGGTATATTTTAGTAATAAAAAATTATTGAAAATTAAAAAATGCATATTTTTGAGATAATTTTTTTAGGACGCGTCCTATCGAAAAAAAATTTGAATAAAATTTATTCACCATAACGTCCTCTGTAAAAAAGGTCCTGAAAAAAGTGCTAACATTGGTAATTAAGCGGTTAATGGCAAATGAAAATGAAAATTCTCCATTTCGTTTTTGCAACCGCAATCGGGTGTTTGTCAACATATCGGTTTGAAACTCGTACATGATGTAAAGGAGCCAAACCCCAAGAGAATCGTGCAAGATTTATCGATCTGCGAGATATAGTTTAGCAACAATCTGCGATCATCGAAAAATCTTTGCCCTTCAAAAGAATTTCCCGACGGAGGCCCACAGGGTGGAAAAAAATCGAGGAGCTTCGTGTCATCATGCACAAGCGATTTGGAAAAAAAATACGTTTTGTTGAAAATAGATACTGTTTTTTGGCGATTTTAGATTTTTGCTTATAAACAAATAACAATTCTGACCAAAGTTGCAAAGATATCTGATAAATTCTTGGACCATCTAACGCGTTTTTGGAAAACCTACAATTGAAAAAAAAAATTGCAATATTTTGATTACCGCCCGAGATATGAATGTTTTTACGTTTCTTCAATTTTCTATTGTTGTATTAAAGATTTTTGCAAAATTCGAGTTCCTCAGCAATCCCTGCGCTTCCGGCCATGGGATTCAATAAAATTATTCTTCGCTGGAAAGGAAAAGTGTATACTGAACCTATCTATAATCTGAAAGAAATCATAAACTTTAATAATTTTCCGATATTCTAATAAGTGTTTCATGTTTGAAAAAAATTCTACTGTATTTTGTTTTCTCCTGGAAAGTTTTAGAAGCTTATCATTTCTAAACATAGATCTCCAACTAGCTGAATCCTTCCAGGTCATATCTTTGGCCTGTAACTTGGTGGTCACATGGGGTCCGTGTGACCCCAGTTACGTTTAAACGATTGCCACGTTGATTCTATTTTTTCGAACAGCTTATAAAAATGCAGGGTGTTAGTTAAAATTTTCTAGAATGTGGCATTCTCAGTATAATATTGTAATCGACATTTAGAAGGCGGAATAAAACAGGAAGGGAAGGGGACATTTCATACTTAAACAACATAACGCTTGCAATTTTCAATAAAAAAAAATAGGTTGATTCTCTTGAGATATGATGCTTTAAGGGATAAAATAGCTTTATAGTGGACGTTTAAAAAAAAGGTATTTATTTGGACATTTGTAGAGGGCCTATTTGGGAGTCAAAAGACGAACGATAATCGTGAAAAATAAGCAATTTATTCGCAACAGCGGCTCGCAAAATTATGAGATCATAGTAGAAACACAATATATATGAAAGATATGAAAAAATATTAAAAAATCATAAATTAATCAAGCTTGTCCCCCACAGTCGACACAGATGAAAACTCTCACATTCTCAATGGTTTTACGGTTTGCCGCACATTCTCGCACATTCTATATGGTTTTATGGTTTGCCGCACATTCTCGCACATTCTAAATGGTTTTATGCTTTGCCAGGTAGTATTGTAATGAGTTTTAAATTACGTAGACGGACGTCACAGAGAATTCGCATCCCGGAGTTATTCATATAAACTTGATTTTTAAAAAAGTTTACCGTTCTCATATTCGTTCTTAGATTACGTAGAGTATTCGCATGCAGAAAAAAATACCAGTTCTTACGAAACCATATACGTGCAGGTCACACTGGGGTCCAAACAACCCCAGCGACCGCTCGATTTTTTTTGTATCGACTACCATGACGAAACTACTGTCGCGAATCGTCCAACTCTAATCGGTAATATCAAAAGACACTTCAAAGCACCCTTACAAGGCAAGCCAGCCCTCGGCCGGCTACAACTCATAGTAATTTTGTTAAAGTAATAAGTTAAAGTAATTATTACTAATTAATAGAATAAAAACGAATCACATTCTTCATTAATTATCCTGACTAAGTAAATTGAGATCCTCGGGCATAATTATCGGACGTGCATAAGGTAGGTAGCATTTGTGCCGTCTCCGACGTTGCCATGTTTGCATGGCCTAACGTTATATCCCGGATGTCCCACTTTAATTTTAGACCGAATGTATCCCTGAAAATAGTGCTCCGATCAAGTATTGAGTATAAAAGAACTTTTACGGTTCGAAGGGAGACGTTAAAAAAAATCTTTTTTGGCCCAGTATTCAAAATGGCGACGTTAAGATTGCCGACATGTTTTTTTTTAATAGGGTCATGAATTTGTTCACCAAACCATTTATCAGGCCGAAACAAACAACTTTTGAATGACAGGTTTTTTTATAACGTTCATAATTTTTAGCTAAGAATATCATTTTTTAAACTATTTTAGCGCTATCCAGAATGTACCACGAGGAGGTAAAATTTTCGACATCCCTGGTGTAAGGCTGGGTGTGAGTGAGACATAAGGTCCCCCCTTTCCTCCGATCGAGCTGAAATTTTGCATAAACCTTCCTTTTAATATTTTAAGACAACCCTTAGAGGAATTTTTGGCGACTAGCGATAGTTTTCGAGATATTGAATTTTAAACGTTTTTTTAACGCGTACCGACTATATCTATATCTATATCTCAGTTCATAAATATATATGTTTTCGCGCCCTAAACCCGGTGCGTTGGTCTGGTGGTTGGCGTGCTGGCCAGCAAATCAGGAGGTCGCAGGTTCAAATCCCAGTCGCGTCCTTTTCGTCGTGAAATGTTTTTCTTCGACATTTCTAGGCAAAAGACGACTAGTTCCGTGACTGGGAGGTGAACTTGGAAACGGCTGTATAGGTATAGGTCCCCCGCTCTTCTCAGGTATAAATCGAAGAATATAGATCCTACGAAAAATTGTTAATAATCAAAATTGTAGTACCTTTAATTTTAAACAACTTTGTTTATTATTAGCGCGTATCGGTTAACGCGTGGATAGGGGTGAAAGATTGCTGACACACACACTTATGAAAGAAATATAAAATGTTTATTAAGAAAAGGTTTACGGCTCATCCACACATACGTCCTTTCTTGCTCGCGGCTCACGACCAAGTCCCCCCTTGAGGCATACTCCCTACTCTGGTTCGTAGCGCCCCCTCTTACTCTCTCTCTCTCTCTCATACATTTGCACGCTTACATTCGGCCGTCCTTTAGTTTAAATCGTCCTCGATTTCTTTTGACCAAGGCGTTTCTTTTCCGAATACAAACACAAACGATAACTCTCGAATAAAATCGGTTACAATGCGAATAAACTTGAAAACTTTAAAAGTAACCTCAGTCTCGTGACGTGTGTGTTTTTTTTAAGTTTCGTAACGCTTTGGTTTTCTTCGGTTGCGATTGGGTTGTTTACGAACTGACGGCATTACGTCTGCCCCTTTCGCCTTTTGGTTGTCGCTGCCGACGTCTCGAGGTTCTTTGACAACGTGTCTTTCCTCGGGGTTGAGCGGGTTCATCTCGCTCGGAGTCTCGTCTGGTTCGGTTGGCTTTTCGATGTCGTCGTCGCTGGAAGATGCTTCATGACTTTCTGCGGTATCGGCTTCAAACATATCCCATCGCTTGATTTTATCGATCGGGACGGTGTTCGAGTAGAATCGTTGAGTATTTCTCAATCCAGGCAGATCTTCGACACGATAGCGATCATGTGGGAGTACTTCCGTAATAACGTACGGCCCTTTGTATCGTTCGGCTAGTTTTAACGATTGTCCGGTAGCTACTGGTGCACGCTCGATCATGACAAGGTCACCCGGTAGGTAGTCCGGAGCTTTTGCTCTTTTCGAGTTGTAACGAATACTCTGACGAAGTTGGTCGCTCCTTATCGAATCGATCGCTCGCTGTCGTTTTTCCTCCATGTGTTGACTATTTTTAACTTCGTCTTCGAGTCCATCTCCAGTTATACTTCTCGGTGCATAATTGAAGAGCAAAGAGAATGGCGTTCGCTGTGTCACTCTATGGACCGTGTTGTTGATTCCCCATTGTAGGTTTCGTACGTGAATGTCCCAATCTCTTCCTTCGGTGTCCACGCTCATACTCGCAAGCGCGGGGGTGATCAAACGATTATATCGCTCCACCTGACCGTTTGCGCGGGGTGTTACAGTCGAGTTTCGTACGTGAATAATATTCACCTCCTTACAAAACGCCTCAAATATTCGGCTGGTGAACGCGGTTCCCTGGTCGGATATTAGGCGTGTCGGCGCTCCAAACACTAGAATAATGTCTTTCAAAAATCTTATTGCGGGTGCCGATTTCGTATTTTTAACGGCTCGTAGCAACACGTACTTCGTGAACGCGTCGACAACAACGATTAAGTACGTATTGCCTTTTTTGCTTTTGACGAACGGCCCAAGATGGTCAACGTGTAGCGTGTGGAATGGTTGTCCTACTTTATCGATAGAGTGTAGATTCCCTGACCGCTTACCTGCAGGACGCTTGTGTCGTAAGCACGGTAGGCATGCTCCGATGTAGCCTTTTACGTAACGTCGCATCCTCGGAAACCAGTACAACTCCTTTATTCTCATCAATGTCTTGTCCAACGCGAAGTGTCCGATATCGTCGTGATTTTTCTTCACGATCTGCCACCTTGCTTTTTCGGGTACTACCCACTTGTAAGTTTCTCCATCCTCGCTCTTCTCGCACTTAAACAATCGTCCATCTCGTAGAACGAATTCAGTTTCGCTTCCGTTGCCGTGCTGCACCTTTTCTATGATTCGGCGTAACTTCGGATCGGCACGTTGTGCTACCGATAACCAGTCGTCGAGTTCGATTTCGTTGGTAAAGATCGTCAAACCGTGAATTTCTTGCATCTCTTCAGGTCGTCCGCAAGGCGCACGACTTAGTGCGTCCACATGAGCCATCTGAGTGCCCGGACGGTGATTGACAATGAATGTAAACTCTTGGAGACGTAACCACCATCGAGCGATCCTCGGTATCAGATCTTTTTTCGAAAACGTGCTGCGAACAGAATTACAATCGGTAATTACGGTAAACTCGTCGCTAAGGAGATAGCATCGGAACTTCTCGGAAGCCCACACTATCGCCAGAGTCTCTAACTCGTACGAGTGATATTTTCGTTCGTTTTCAGTAGTTTGCCGACTAGCGTAGCAAACAGGTCGTAGTGTATCGTCGTGTTGCTTCTGCAGAAGTACTGCTCCGAGTCCGTCCCGACTAGCGTCCGTATGCAGTTCGATCGGCATACCCGGAGTAAACGCTGCTAGTATCGGTTTCTCGGACAGTTTTTTTCGCAGATACTGGAACGCTTCTTCTTGCTCTTGATTCCATTCGAAGATCGTGTCCTTTCGAAGTAATCTCGTTAACGGTGCTGCCAAGACCGCGAAATTCCGGATGAATCGCCTGAAGTAGCTCATCAAACCGACGAATCTTCGGGTTTCGTGCTCGTTGATCGGTCTCGGAAAATTCTCGACACTCTTTAACTTGTAATCGCCGGGCTGTATGCCTTTCTCCGAGATATCGTATCCCAAAAAAGTCACTCTTTCGTGCAGGAATTTGCATTTCGACAGCTTCAGCTTGAGTCCGGCTCCCCGTAAGACCGTCAACACCTGCTCCAAGTGTTTGAGGCCATCCTCGAACGTTCTCGTCGGAATCAAAATATCGTCCATATAGGCCAGAGCGATGCTGTAAGCCAAAGGCCCCAACGTCGTGTTAATCATCCTCTGGAACACCGCTGGCGCGTTCGCTAACCCAAATGGAACTCTTGTGAACTAATATTGTCCGTCCGTCGTGGCGAATGCCGTTAATTCTTGCGATTCTTCGGCGAGAGGTATTTGGTAATAGCCCATAGCCATATCCAAGCTCGTGTAATACCTGCATCCGGCCAACCGTTCTAACTGATCGTCAATTAATGGAAGGGGATATTTGTCTTTCTTCGTTACCTTGTTCAGAGCCCGATAGTCCACGCACATACGTGATTCGCCTGTCTTCTTCTTGACCAGCAAAACCGGAAACGAATAGGGCGAATTTGAGTCTACGATGATCCCACAGTCCTTTAGCTCCGCCGTCATTGCGTTGACTAATTTCCGTTCTTGATGTGACAGTCGATAGGGTCTGAACGTTATCGGCTCTTTCGAAGTGAGCTCGATTTTCATTTCTGCGTTTTTCGCCACACCCAGTTCCTGCGTCGTCATTGCGAAGACATCTCGATTTCGTTGCAGCATTTCGATCAGTTGTCTGCGTTGATGCTCTTCCAACCTCGGATCCGTTTGTATTGCGTCTATCGGCAGTGGCCCCATTTTTTGTTCCTCGAGATGCAGCGTTGTTGTAAGGGCGTTCGTAGCATCAAGCTCGCAACTCTCAGCACGCACGACGCGTTCGCCCGGCCGGAAGACGATGCTCTCTTTCGAATTGTTCACGACCGGTACGTGACTCGCTCCTTCTTCGTTCAAGGATATAATACATCTCGGTATACAATGTTGCTTGTTACCTTGCATGCGCTGTTGCCAATCGATAAATAAATCCGAGACTTCCTCCGTCACGTCGGTGTAAACGTCGATAAACCCAATGTAATTCGGTGGAAGAATCGTTTGTTTCTTCGCCCAGAGACTGATTTTCTTCTGCTCCAGCTCCGGGATCGTAAGGCTTGTTAGCTTTCCTAAGTCGTCTTCTACTTCGTTGCTCTCTTGGAATACTCGTATGCAGTTCTTCCGTTTGATTATCGTGACGTCTGGTAACTCGGTAAACGGCTGTCCAACGAGTAGCGGAATTTCTTGTACGATATCCGGAACGATGTAGACCGGAACCGTTGCTTTCGCTTTATCGATGACGAGCTTCACGTCTGACAATCCAACTACCTTGACTTTACCTGCACCGTATCCTCCGATGGTACATGGTTCGTTGAGATTTTGAATCTCCAGTTTGAGGTTACGTGCTTCGTTTTCACGCAACGTTATGCACTTGCTTCCCATATCGATGTATGCTCGTATTTTTGTCCCGTTTATCTCGGCGTCTTGAAAATACTTGAGGTTTCCGTCTGCGCCGTTCCCATTCGCTAGGGTCAGTATATGTGGTTGATCGGCCGTTGCCGCTGCTGCTCCACCGTCGTCCGTTGCCTTTGTCGAACCCGACGACTTCTCTTCTGCGCGCGTCTGACCTACATCTTCAGTGATATGCAGAGTATGTAAATTCTTCGTGAATTTTTTTTCCGTCTTAGCATCAGTGCAGTTTACAGCAAGGTGACCGACTTTGTTGCACTTATTGCATCACTTACGTTTTTGTTCCTTTGAACATTGGAGTGAAAGATGCCCGTACTCGTTGCAGTTAAAACAGAGAGGTTCTCCCTTCTCGTTCTTCATCGGTTTCCTTTCGGATCGTTGTGGATTTGTGCCTCGAGATTCTCCATCTCTTAGTCGTTGCGTAGCTTCTGCTTTCGAAAGTTTCACCCGATCCTCCATCCTCTTGAGGCTGAGTAGCAAAACTTTGAGTGACGGGAATTACTGAATGCTCAGCGATCGAATCATATTGTTGGCGTTTAATCCGCCGATGACAAACTCAATAATATTAGTGTCGCTTACTCGACACTGTATCGCCAAACTGACCTTCGCGTGGAAATATTCTTCGATTGATTCTTGCGGACGTTTCTTCCTGTCAACCATCTCCTGGTATTTTCGTTGTATTCCCACGGTACTCGGGAAGGCGTCCTTCAACAGCTGCTTCCACTCGTTCCAAGTTCGCTGTACGGTGGCCATCGAGTCGTACCAAACTTTGGCCGTTCCTTTCAGCTTCGTTAAAGCATGACATATCGTTGCTTTCTCGGACCATCCATACGCTTCGGCGTACTCGTCAATTTTTGTAATCCACATGTCAACTGTCTGCAATGAACTTTTGGTCGGATTGAATTCAGGTACAAGCTCTGCCACTTGTCGGTCGAACGCGGTTGACGTGCCTGGCGGCTGTCTTTCGAGGTTACGTGCCTCGGTGACACTCGAAACCGTCTCTCGAATAAGCGTTTGTAACAAAGACTGTAAATCGAACGGTGGTACCTGATTCACGCCTGTTGACATCGTCGGTGCATGATTCATTCCCGTAGGTATTGTTGACATCGTCGGCATCGAACCATGTGGCGCGTAGTAATGCTGAAATCGTGATTGCTGCGTATATGTTCCCAGTGGTGGAAACATCGTATTTCGTGCGAAATATGGCGTAGACGTGATATTCGGTTGAAACGTATCCAGTGGAGGCGTTGGCGTTCGATGATCGCGATCGTTTTCGTAGCCGGCTCGGCTTTCAGCGGTCGCCACCGGCGGCACTGTCGTGTGCGCGATTATGGGTACGAACGTCGTCTGCGTTCGTAACGTCGGATGTCCCAGTGTGTCTATCGTAGTCACTGGCGAAGGCGTGTAGCCTGACCAGGGGGCTGACACTGGGATAAATTCTCTTAACAGTAACGTGTCCCCGTATTGTCGCCACGTAACTAACCCACCATGCGGCGCTAGTAGTCACCCGCATGACCCCCACTCCGCAAAGCACCTCTCCGTATTATTTCGTCATCTTTTTCGTCGCGTGAACCAAGTGAATATTTCTTTTCGTTTTCTCGATCTGTCATTGTTCTCGAATTAAAAAAATCGTAGTGTGGTAAAATCGTAATTATTTTATCACATAGTGATAAATAATAAACAATTTTAGTGTAGCGATAAAATAAAAAACCATCTTTGTGGTTTTTGTGCTCATATTTGAGAATGCCTGCGTGCGTGGTTCTTGGCTGCACGTCAGGTTATCAATCAAACAAGGAAAAATCGCATTTTTTCAATGTACCAAAAGATCCAGAAGCCCTGGAATTATGGAGAAAAGCCATCGGACCCACAGACAAATCCATTAAGTCTGGTCAATGTGCGCATCAATATTACGTATTGATGCGGATGCAGCAATATTCTGCACGTCTCAACGCAGAACAAAAAAAAGCAATCTCGACAAGAAAAAAATCGCAAAACATTGTACAACGTGACTAATCCATTATTTAAAAAATAATAATGTTACCTGTTATTTCGTTCAATAAATATTTTCATAACACATAATATTGCAACAAGTGTAAATATTGCATCCCTTCGTATATACACATATACTTTTAAATTGTATTCTAAACAATGAATTATCCAGACGCGTCAAATGCAAATTTTGCAGACGCTGCGCGACTGGAGTGGGGGTCATGCGGGTGACGACTAGCGCCGCATGGTGGGTTAGTTTACGTGGCGACAATAACGGGACACGGTAGACCCAGCAGTGCCAGGGGGCTGAGCCTGACATCGTGCTCGTGTGTGTCGTGTTCGTCGGTATGCTAGAGACCTGGCTAGCCGCGACGACCGTTAAGTCGTGGCGCCTACTGCGACTTCCCGCATCTTCATTTCCATGACCTGTTATGGCTGCCGAATCGTTTTGACTCATCGCTGCTTTCCTTTTCTTCTTTTGCACTTTAAAATATTTGTCCACAGTACGTTCGAGGTTTTTCTTTCGCTCACCTTGTCGCCTCGTCTCAGTCGGCATTTGCCAGAATTTTCACCGTTCGGCCGCGTACAACTTTCCTTTGTGTCGAAGCACTCGAGCTTCGCACACCGTTTAGACAATGCACTACGTTTTTTGGCCCGATTTTGTTCTGATCCCACTTCTGATTTATTAGCGCGTATCGGTTAACGCGTGGATAGGGGTGAAAGATTGCTGACACACACACTTATGAAAGAAATATAAAATGTTTATTAAGAAAAGGTTTACGGCTCATCCACACATACGTCCTTTCTTGCTCGCGGCTCACGACCAAGTCCCCCCTTGAGGCATACTCCCCACTCTCGTTCGTAGCGCCCCCTCTTACTCTCTCTCTCTCATACATTTGCACGCTTACATTATAACAATTTTTCTCGTAAAATTGAAAAGAAACGTCATAATACAATAATAAGATTTTACCCCCACTCTTCTCAGGTATAAATCGAAAAAAAATCGATCCTATGAAAAAATTGATGAGAACCAAAATTGTAGGAAATTTAATTTTAAACAACTTTTGTAATAACTATTTTACGTGTAAAATTGAAAATGAACGAGTTATTCAAGAAACAAGAATAACCCTTTAAATCAAGATGGCGGATGGAGTGAAAAGTCTGGTACCTCTACTTTTTGAATTTAAACTACCAGTGACCCCCCCAACGAATTCCGAAAGAAAATTGCTGCTAAAAATTTTTGTAAATCTAAAATACTAATTCGACTGGGCTACGAACCTTCGTTTCGGCTTGGCCGCACATGAACGTGCTCAGCGTCCATGTGTTGGTGTAGCTGCCGAACGCGCGGTCGGGAAACTTCGACCCCGCTCGGCTCTTGCCGAAGATGTCCGAGCGTCGCTCGTTCACGGACACACGCTACTATGATTGTGTGATGGGCGCGTAAGAGACTAGAGAGGGGGTAACTTTTATGCGCGATCTGGCTGCACTGGCTGCACTGGCTGCACTGCGTGGCAGATGTAGAATTACACGTTAAGTTTTTTGTTGTTCCATAAATATGAACTCGAGTTTCAAGAAGTGTTTGGACTCTCTGAACGACAATGTGATAGAAATTCGCTCCGATGCTATTCGTATACTCTCCCGTCTTTGCGACAACATTATATCGTTTCCGAACGACAATGAATATCGCAGAATTCGCGTCGATGATCCAAGGATAGCGGACAAATTGTTGAAAGCTTATGGCGCAATTGAGTGTCTGTTTGAAATGGGATTCGTTGAGGTTTGCTTCACATACTAGGGTCTATTCTATTTAAAAAAGGCGTTCGTCACTTATTGTTTTAAATGCATCTTTCTGAATTACTGGTGCACAGACTTACTCAAGTATCAACACTAATGTCTAAGAAGTATCGGCCTTCTGCTGACCGGTCGATGCGCCAGCCGGTGTATGGCAAAGTGGTTACGCCTCCGAGTATTGGGCATGATGCTCAACTTGGAGGGCTGCCTGAGCCAAACTCCGACCGTCCGTCCACTGGTGTCACTAACAATAAGTTGCATTTTATCTGACAAAAACAATCTAATGTTTCCCTATCTCTGTGGACGTATTCATACATAAGACCAATTATTACTTAATTTTCTAAGACCAATAATCCGTATTACAGTTGTAAATTTATATTCTTTAAAAGAATCGTAATTAGGATTGATTGGATTAATCCCCAACTATGGCCTAGTATAACTGTGGAATTCTCAGCTAAACAATTCTTTTGATAAGACAACATTTGTGGCTATTATATTCAAAAGATGTTGAGTTCTACAGCATCGACTAAAAAATCATATAACAGAGACATTCGTAAGCCTTTTTTTTATTCGGGCTCATTCTTTGGGGATTAAGGATGGGCATTAAGGAACTAATAAGTTAAATAATATGTGAATATTATTAAAAAGTTTGTCAAATCTTGACGATAAACGTCTAATTATTCTTACAGGATGGTGAATATTTTCTACTTCCGGCGGCTGCATCGCTATCCAGGCTCAGACAGATTCAGAAGGCATTACGCGTTCTGCATACAAAAACGCAAGCAATCACAACAAGCGATGAAATGTATCAGGGAGATAAGGGGATAAAAATTAATAGAATGAACAAATTTTTGGATCATATTGTTGATAAGTTTGAGCACATATTAATTTATGAAAATCCAGAATTGCAAAATAAGGCGCTACGTGTAATACCGCTAGAACGATTACAAATAGGAGCTATCAAACGAATGAGGCAATTGCAGAAGGAAATGAAATTAAACAAGTCCATTAAAACTGCAAACTCAAAAATGGAACATCAGGTGACCATGGAAGATTTTCTTCTCATTGAACTTTTGGATTGGTTTAAAAATGAATTTTTCACCTGGATGGACAGCCCGAATTGTGACATGTGCGGTAACGCGTGCACATACAATCGCGTTGAACTTTCCACAGATTCAAGAATCTTCAGAACAGAAATACACAGGTATGGGCAAGCAAAACTGAGTGAGGCGCAAAAGGGCTCTATGAAGAAAAATAAATAAATTCCTGAACACGTTGCTTCTATTTCCACGAGACAGTAAGATCGTTTTTTATACTTACACTATACTAGTCAGGTAAATCCTTGCAATAATCTTTAACGAGCCTCCCTTCCGCGAAATTCTCTTTATGCACGCATTCTTTTTCGCCATGGTTGAATCCGAGAAAAAATATATTGTCCGAATTCCCGCATTGTCGTACATGACACTTTCCCAATAAATTGAGACGCGCCGCAACGGCGTGACACCAATTACCTATATATATACTCAAGTCCCAAATTACTTGTATCTTTAGATGTGAGGATTGTGGTATAGAAACAAAATTTGCACGGTACACGAATCCAGGGATTTTGCTGAAAACTCGACGTGGTCGTTGTGGAGAATGGGCAAACGCTTTCGCCCTTCTATGTCGAGCTCTGGACTTTGATACACGACTCGTTCACGATGAGACTGATCACGTTTGGACAGAGGTATAAAACTTTGCTTCAGTTCTCTTTTTCCACAAAAGTATTTTATTTTTGAGGTGCTATTTATAATTTATTCTCTAAAAGAATAAATCCAGGACGGTTTTAGTTATCAAACAAAATATGCACGCACGACTGAAGTCAAAAGTCATCATTACCGGTTTTTTAGACAACATTGAAGCTGAAATTTTTTATGTTTGATAAAAGCAAAATTATTCACCTTCTGCAACGAAAAAGTTTTGTTTTCATGGACAAAATCAAGATTCCAATTGAGATATGTTCAGCATCTTCCAAAACCTGGCTCCCTAATTCTGAAAGCAGAGAATGTTTCAGAATGAGGAAGCCGGATTTGATCAACAAACTTTCCCACAGAGAAATAAATAAAACTATTATAGAGAAGCGATTAGCGCGATTATATTTGGCGTGCTGCAGCGAAGCAGAAAAAAATGAACAGTACATCATTCTGTGCATTCCGGATTCAAAGAAATGTTCCTATACTGCCAAATTAATCTCTAATTGACATAAAAGATTTAAAAAATGAACCAAATTGGTTTTCAGGTTTGGTCGATAGCGTCGAACAGATGGATTCACGCAGATCCTTGCGAAAACACGATGGATCGACCTCTTCTGTACGAGCGTGGTTGGAAGAAAAAGCTGACTTACGTGATCGCGTACTCGAGAGACGAGGTTCAGGACGTTACATGGCGATACACACGTGATCAGGCTGCGGTCATAAAACGAAGGATGCTATGCACGGAGAATGATCTCTGCTCGTTAATTTGCAAATTAAATAACAAGAGGCAAAATACATTGGGCTACAGCGAAGCAAGAAAGCGCTTTGTGACGAAGAGAAGAGCTCTGGAACTTGTTGAATTCATATCCGCACCACCGGGTGCGAAAAAACCTGGTGAAGAGAACGATGGCGAGTACGAGGGACGCACTTCGGGCTCGCTAGTCTGGAGAACTTCACGTGGAGAAACTCAGGTGAGACCTGCCTCACTTCCAGTTATTGATGCATCGTAGTTACAATCGTAGTCTAATTTTGTTTCGCGATGAAACGACAATTTGTCTAAAATCAGCCATATTAAAGACGGCGTAAACATCGATTTTCGATTTAAAAAAGGAACATCGATAGCAAAAAAGCTATCGATACATTTGATACTAAAATTGATACTAAAATATATGTTTAAACAAAAAAATTGTCGATATTTTCCAATATATATTTTGAAGAATTTTTCCACTTTCTTTATCGGTTCCTGCCAATTTTGAAAGATGCAAACAGAATCGTAAGTTTCTTGTTTTCGTAAAAAGGTTGTTCCATAAGACGTAGGAACTTCCCAAGTGTTGCACGCACTCATTAATAAAGACAACTGTGGAGACATTTTTCGAAATGGCAATTTCAAAATGTTTCAACAGTTCTGAGGGAATGCGCACGCATTCAAAAAAATAACTGCATTTCGTGAGAAGTGACGGAAGGTTGTTTGAATATATGTTGAACTACTTTTCAAAACAATTAATCGATAACTCTTTCGCCTCATTGATATTCATAATTTATGTGCTTCTTCCATACGGTTGGCTTTTTTTCTTCAAATTTGTACGCCAAGTTGTTATTCTGGCTCACTTTTTTATACGATTTACATGCCGAACGTTCTTCAGAAATAATTGACTTCGAAATATAGGGGTCGTGTATTTTTACTCACCTAAATCTATATTTAGGGCGCAAGAAGGATATTTCATGTTCAGGATATATTACAGGTGTAAGATAATTTAACCCTACATTTTCTTACGCCCATCTTTAGCCTGCGCTTTTTTTGTGCCTCAGCAAACTTCGATAGAGCCAAGAGTCTGGAAAATGCCACAAAATTCAGGGTCGTTCGAGATCCGTTATTACTCGGCGAGGGATGTGTACGAGATGGTGACAAATGACGGGAAAATTGTGGAAAACCGGACCGGTTGGGAAAACGGTGTCTGGACGATCGAAGGTGGGATGTTTCGTAAAATAGAAAAAGATTGGAAAATCGTGTATCTTTCTCGTTCACCGGGCGAGGCAATTGGCCGCATAGCTTGGTGCTTCGAAATTCTCGAATCTGAACAATTTGTAAAAAAATTTGAGTTACGAGCAAAATGCACCAGTTTTCAGAATGGAACGATAGAATGGAAGGTTGAGGGCACCTCCCGAGAATCTGAGAAACCCCATATTGTTGTATCCATCGATAATTGTGAAAATTTCCAAACTGAAGCCTTGAACGGCTCGTCGAGAATAACTATGGTTGCGGAGCTAGGGGGTGGTAAGGGTGATTTAGCTTGGCAGCATGCGCAAGTGTTTCGGCAAAGTTTGAGGGACCGGGACGAGCCTTCCATGATCATATCGATCGAGACTTGTAGACGTGAAAACTAAAACTGTTTTCCTTAAATGAAGCTACGTCCGTTACTTTCCGGCAGGTCTGGTTAATGCACATAAACATAAAGAAATCAAACGGCACTATGCAGAAGAATATTCAATTGCTCCATTAATTATTAATTTCAATTTTATATAATGCACTTGGGGAAATATTTCCATGCCTTCCTGAAACGCAGGCTGAAGCAGCGAACTAATCATTGCAATATTTTCTTATATTTACTCCCTAAAGATTTCTTCAACAATATCGCATTTTTACCAACACCTTCTTGTTAGAAAATACAAGTATTTTCATATACAACGCAATCGAAAAATAAAGTAGCTTCTTCTGAAATTCTTCCCCTACGTGTATTGAAACAACAAAGCAGACAATGATTGTAGCTCATTTATTCAAAAGGCGAACGACAGATTTTTTCTTCTTACAGTTCATCTTTTTTAGGCATGACTGCATGTATAAGGTTGCTGTATTTTTAGTTATTTTTATATAGTTGTATATTTGCAGAAAAATATAGTCGAAAAGTTTGAAAAAATTGTTTCAAAGTTTAAACTGTCCAGTTTTCGAATTAGTACTCGATCGTTTTATCGCTCAAGATAAACTTTTATTTTTTTTACAAAGTCAAAAGAACTGTAAAATGTTACCTTCGCATCACCACGCCACGGGCTCCACTTTTCGACCAAACCTCATGTATGCCTTTTGTAGACCAGACGTTTTTCGTCACTTTGCTTCTCTTAAATGATTATACGGCCATTTTCAACCGAATTATTCGCAATGAAAGAAACCCCAGGTACAACTTCGAATGCCTATAAGTAGGAAGTAAATGATCATACAGATATTTCAACGTTCGGTTTGGAAAGCCAAATGTCTCCCCTTCAACACTCATTCATTTGATTACAAAAATTATTTATCCTGGTAAATACATTCTTAACCGGCCCAAAAATACCGGATCATTAAAGTGCCGGATGTTGTGTTGATCAAAAGTACTCTTAAAACATGTGCAAACGTGTGGCTCGATTATATTGTTTTTCATCGTATCACAACCGCCCAACATGGCATAATGGTAAAGAAAAAAAATAAAGGCTCGCCTCATTCAAGATTAAACATTTATTTGTTTACTAGCTCGGAAATGACTTGCAAACCACTTCTATGTATGAAAGAAAAGATGAAAATGTAAGTTTTGAAACATTTTTTTTCTAATTCTGGTATATTTTTCTTTGATAAGGCGCAAAGTGAAACATTTTCAGATAAATTGTTTTTTTGCAATGCCTGCCCCGAAAGTGCTATTTTCGATTGGTGTTTAGCGTGCGGAAAGTGACTTATTTCTCAACGATGCTTACTTTCCCGCACCAGTGCGGAAACAAATATATTTATAGCTCACTTTACCGCATTGATTCACGAAAAAACGGTTGTTTTTCCACGGTTGATAGTTTTTTGTTGTACGGTTTTGGACCGATTGAACAAACTTGAATGTAGCGAAATTCATGTGACATAAAACGTCAATTTATCAGTGGTATTTGAATGTAATTGTTATTGGTTTTGCCGAATCTCAAATCCCACTTTCGAGGCAGTCATTGCAAAAAATAATGTATGGGACATGGGCGAAAAAAAACGAATTACATCGCGCGTACGTTGCTGAATTCGCCTCGACTTATGGTGCATTTCTCATTCGTATTCCTGTGAAAGGCACGATAATAAGCCTTCGGCTCATGCGGCAACTTCACGCGCGATGGAATTCGTTGTCTCCCGCACTTATAGCGTAAATTACAATTAAAGTAATTTCCGAGCTGAGAAAATAAAACCAAATTTTACTTAAACCAGGTGAGCATTCAATTTTTTTCAGATACGTTTGGCATGTTCGGTCGGTTAGGATATGAAGAGAAAGACAGCGATTTGTATAGATTTGAAGGGTTTTAAGTTTAAAGTAACTTTAGCAGGCACAAAGCCACTATAATGACTCCACTATTTCCCTCTACGTAATATGTTTCATTAAAAAAATGAAAGGTTTGTAACTTTCTAATTTATTTAAAAATATAGATTTCACAGAATCGCCTTTTCATAACATATATAAACGTTGCCTAGGTCAAAGAGTGGTTTTGCTTCAGTCGCGCAAAACTCGGTCAGAAGTGGTCGTATAGCAATTTGAAAGAACCCAGTAAAAGAAAACACCTGATATATCAAAGTCATACTGTTTAAAAGGAACCCGTGGAGGCTTCAAAAGTTGATGAAAACTTCGAGCTTGAATTCGAGCTTGAGCGATACAAAAGCTTTCCTGAGATCGGAAAACTAAAAAGCTCCGTCCTCAAATGTCTTTTCTTACAGCGGTTCTACGGATTCTTTTTACGTAGATATGGCCATTTACAAATTACTAAAAAAAAATCGCAAAATCCTGATAATCTTTTTTTTCTGAAATCCAGTATATAAATGTATACTAAGTGACGCGACAGCGCCCTAACGCCAAGTAATTGACCCTAGAACGGCACACCGGACGTACTCCACCCGGATGTAATTTTTTCATTGCCTGGAACTATTTACGGGTAGGTCCTAACGGTTTTTCACTTCGCATAAATTCAGTTCAAGATCGCTCGTTGGGTGTTTAATAGATTTTGGTCGGCTATGTGTCGTTTGAATTCACCAGTGTAAGACAGAACGTCGTGTCGAGTGTAAGCCAGTCTCATGTGTCGCTGACGAAAGTTTTTATGTTTAAACATATTTTTGAATTTTTTACGTTATTTAATGTAATTCTGTAAGGATAAGTGCTTCGTAATATTATATCATTATGTTGATAATAAAAAACGATTTACATTACCAAACTATTTCCAAATATGTTCTGATACGGTATCAACAGCAACAGAGTTGGGCGTAATTCTATTTATAAATACGAATAGGAATTTATTCACCCCGTCATTTTCATGTGAATATAAATACACATTTATTCATACTTCACTTGTTGTAAATACGAATACAAATACAATTGTATTCACAAATATTCTGAACATACAAATAAATTCACAGAAAAAATTATGAATATTCACAAAAAATGTGAATATTTACAAAAAATCCTGTGAATTAAAAAAAAATTCACATCAAAATCTGTGAATGCAAATGTATTCACAAAAAATTGTTTATACAAAAAAAATTCACAAAATAAGTTGTGAATTTTTTCGTATCTAAGACAAATTAAAATCAAATTCACAATGATTAGATTAAAATTTACACCTAAAGTGAGTTCTTACGTATTTTGATAGAAAACATTGCCCCGAGGCAAATAATTTTTTGCAAAAACAGTTGTGTTTCAAATATTACATTATAAATATGAAAAAATTCACAAAATGAGTTGTGAATTTCCTCAAGTTGAAGAAAATTAAAAACGAATTCATGACAATTATATTAAAATTTACATCACAAGTGAGTTCTTACCTATTTTGAGAGAAAACATTGTGTTGAGGCAAATAAATTTTTGCACAAAAAGTAGTGAGTTTTAAATATTACTTTGTAAATACGAGATATGACATTGCAATCAATCATCAATAAAATATTACAATGTAAATACGAAATCCATCCAATCCTTTACAAAAAATTACTTTAATGTATCTGTTTAATAGATAAAAAAGTAAGTTATTGTTCTTCTCAATTTTTTCTATAATTTACTTATTTATTGATTTTTTTTAAATTCCTCGCGAGCCGCAGATTTTTGGCCGGGAAGCCAGTTGCGGCCTGCCGGCCGCCGGTTGCCCACCCCCAATCTACATAATATGTAGAAATGCTATTGCAATATCTATAATGTATATAGATATTTTCCCGTTTTCCCGACATTTTCTATGAATCGCTCTCCACGATTTCCACTATTTCATCAAAATAAGTATTTCAGGTACTTTTTTAAGATCAAAATCTCAAATTTCCCATTTTTGCGCTGCCGTGAGTTCAGAATTTCGCATGTACCCCGCCACTAATCGATATTGTCTCGTTCGGTTTTTGTTCCACCAATTGTACAGATATCAGTATGTCAGAGACTTAAAAAATTACCTGAAATACCTATTTTGATGAAATAGTGGAAATCGTGGAGAGCAACTCAAAGAAAATGTCGGGAAAACGGGAAAGTATCTATATACAATATAGATATTGCAATAGCATTTCTACATATCATGTAGATTGGGGGTGGGCAACCGGCGGCCGACAGGCCGCAAGCGGCTTCCCCGCCAAAAATTTGCGGCTCGCGAGGAATTAAAAAAATCAATAAATAAGTAAATTATAGAAAAAATTGCCAAGAAAAATAACTTACTTTTTTTATCTATTAAGCAGATATATTGAAGTAAATTTTTGTAAAGGATTGGATGGATTTTTGGGTTTAAAATTCAGAAATGAGGGTAAATTGGCACGGCAGTGAAAAAAGTTGCAAACGCCTGATGTATGTAGATATTAGCAGCTCGATTTCTACCTTTTATCACATGGAACGGCATAATATTAAAAAAAAAATAACTATCGTGTAAAGTACATAACTTACCACGGTCGTTAATCCGAACTAGAAGTGCTGTCCAAGTTTTGTATGCATCAGCTGAAGAACACACTGTCCCTGCCACAGGCTTACAACTAAATGAAAAACCGCGTCACCTCTACTCTTTCGTATTTACATTGTAATTTTTGATTGATGATTGATTAAAATGTATTATTTCGTATTTACAAAGTAATATTTGAGACTCACTACTTTTTGTGCAAAAATTTATTTGCCTCGAGATGTTTTCTCTCAAAATTCGTAAGAACTCACTTTTGGTGTAAATTTTAATCCAATAATTGTGAAGTTGATTTTGATTTGTCTTAAATACGAAAAAAAAATTTGTGAAAAAAGTTTTTGTGAATACATTTGCATTCGCAGATTTTGATGTGAATTCTTTTTAATTCACAGGATTTTTTGTAAATATTCACAATTTTTTCTAGGAATTTATTTGTATGTTCAGAATATTTGTGAATACAATTGTATTTGTATGCATGCATGTGAATACAAATAAATTCGTATTCACACTTGTGAATACAGATCTATTTGCTTTCGTCTTTACAATAAGTGAAGTATGAATAAATTTGTATTTATATTCACATGAAAATCACGATATGAATTTGTATTCGTATTTATAAATAGAATTACGCCCAACTCTGAACAGCAAGTACATAGAATAAGATGAATCTTTATGTCTAAAATATATATCTCTCAATACCAAAATAAGTTCGACGTATAATTAGAGAAGCCATAAAATATTCAGAGAATGTTTTCTTTTCGGGCCGAAAAAAATTTCGAAGACTAGGGTTTGGTAGCGAAGCGGACTCGAGGACTAATCAGACAGAGAGTGAAGCAGATTCCAACGGACTGTGCCGACTGTACGGAGCCGAACATTAATTTTTTGCAAAACATCACCATTGTAGTAAATAAATGTTCTAAAAATAAATTTTATATTTATTCGTACGTATATGAACACAGAGTCGTTAATTGAAAAAAACCTTCCTTTTATCTTGGTAAACAACCATATTATACACTGTAAACAAATGTATAATGTTTTAAATTGCGCTTTCATTGGCCTTTTTACTGCCGCTAGAAAAATTAGCAAATGTTTGAAATTTGAAACGTGATGCATATACATGGGAAAAATTGCATTTTACCGTTTAAAAAGATTTGTATCCTCATCTTTCCAAATAATTATATTCACTTTTTAAACGGACATTAAAGTCGTAGTCTGGTAACTTGTACGTTTTCAAATGCTATTTTCGGGAATTTTATTCAGGGGAAAATAAAATTCAACCGGTTTGATTTTTTAAATATATTATTAATGGTATCTAAGAGTGTACAAAAAACTTCCTTTTTTTTTGAATTTTTTGTTATAGTTTTGTAGCACAGAAGTGAACGTCTCAAAAAAGGTAGGTGGCTGGCCCCGGTGATTTCGCCGCTTGAGGAAACCTGAAATAAAAAAGTCAAAAAAATTATTGTTCTGTAAGCTTGTCATTTTGGTTGGAACTAGGATTAAAAGGATTAAAAAGATCCTAGTTCCTGCGAGAACTAGGATCAAAAGGATTAAAAAGATCCTAGTTCCGGCGAGAGATAGGGTTAAAAGGCTTAAAAAGATCCTAGTTCCTGCGAGAGCTAGGATTAAAAGGATTAAAAAGATCCTAGTTCCTGCGAGAGCTATTGATGAGTAGAATAACATATCCAAATTTCAGCCCAATCGGTTGAATAGAAGATTTTTTATTACCCGGGCCGGCTGTAAAAACGTTTCGATAAAAAAAAACGCGTTTAAAGTTTTAACAACAGATTTATTATAGAAAAATAATACTTACACTAATCGTCTATCCCTGGTGCCTTCAACTTCAATCCTGGTGCCTTCAATAAACCTTCAACTTCTTCATAGGCCTCATTGTTGGTCACTTTTTCTGACCTGCGACTCATTCTGGCAATTTTAGAAGCATAAGCTACGTCCTTCGCCTTCGAATTCGAGAGCTGTTGTACAGATTGGCGTAAGCCATAGCGTGCGGGCCGATTGTGACTCCCACGGTCTTCATGATTTTCAACACAGGTAAAAATCCTTCGTTGAAAGTGCATGCGGCTGTCCATGCAGCAATTTGAAGTGTCTTTTGGCCTACAAAAATGTGTTTGGGTGCTAAATTCCACACGCAATGGTTGAAAGCCTTGTTCTACGTGTTTCTGCCCAAGCCTTTTTTCAAAACATCATCCGATGATAGTTCTTCGTAAATAGGCTTCAAAATATTCGCAATATTCTCATGAAAAGCAGGCGGATGAACAAAAGTATGTTTTTTGTTCTCGGCTTTGCATTTTTTATAATTACACCATGAATCGAGGCCCTCAGGACAAAAGGAATGCTGCGGATTTTCATCCGTGGAAATCAAATGATAACACGTTGCCCACACAGCCTTCTTCATTTCTTCAACTGATTTTCATTTCTCATAATTGCTAACCCATAATAAACATCGAGTTTAGTCATTAACTTATTAGTTAATGCGAGATTATTGACTTTTAGAGCCTCGCCATCCGCTGCGTCGTTTTTCGATCTGCGTTTTTTTGTCTGCGTCGCTTCTGTTCCTCCTTCAGACTTTCTTTATTCTTTAGCATCTTTTGTTTTTGAAGTTCCAACTTTTTTTTTACTTTTTCCAGCTGAGTACGTGCTTTTTTGCTTCTTTCACTAGTCTGGACATGCGTTTTTTCTCGCGTAAAACACATTCACTTTTTTCGACCGGTTTGCCGTTGTAAACATCAGCTTGCAATAGATTTTTAAAGGTTTTGGAGTGGCCGTCACCCACATACCTTTTGTATTTCACATTGAACAATTCGATTGATCGTCTAAACATTTATATTATGCCATCAACCTCCATTTTCCGGAGCTACCTTCATGGTTTGTTGTACATTCATCCTTGTAATCTTCGTACCATTCCAAATACTCGTCCGTTTCTTCTTTACCTACTCACTTTTCACACGCTTTACATACCTTCACGAACCATCGCACGAAACTGTGATCTCGTCTTCGGGGTTACCGTTTTTAGCGTTTGCTTCTTTTTCTTCTTGTACGGCTTTTGCAAAAACTATTTCAGATACGGCCTGCACGGCAATATGTATGCGCTCAAGGATACTGTAGTAATCACTTTTACTCAATCCAGTTCCTGAATCCATCAGTGAACAAAAAAGATTTATGCCTGATAAACCAACACCAAGTAATCTCATTGTATACGTGAAACGTCTGTTGATTTCACAGGCATTTCTCACTTCCGGACAAGAGTCAACAGTAAACATTGAATCGCAGTTACACTTCATACACAAAGTAAATTCCAACCCTACTTGTGATTTTTTCAAAAAATTTACATCGCCGTTACACACTTTGCACTGTAACACATTTTGTAAAGCCGTGAATACTAAACCGAAACACAGAAGACCGTACGAAGAACTTTCATCAATAACCGGCTCAAAAGCATCTTGATTTTTTAATTTTTGAGCAGAAGTTCTAACCAAATCTGTATTTTGTTGGCTGGTACGTCTGTTGCCATGATTTTTTTTTTATCGCAGAATCTCCAGGACTTCTGGTATCGCGTTTCTTTCCTTTCCGATCCAATTTCACGCTCTTCGAAGATGTTTACGCACAAAGTAACGAATGTACACTGACTGTTCGTTTTGAATTTCGATATAACCGAGCTCTAAAATAAATGGATGTGAAGAAACAGGTAAACCTTTTAGTATACACAAAGGTATCCGACGCTCGAAGCAGGTATAAAGGTAACGCGCAAACAATAGATGGGTCCGGCCGTTTGCAGCTGCCGTGCGGCTCAGCGCGCGCTACTACGAGGCGCTCGCGTATAGCTGCTATAACTTCGACAATATTTCGAATTCCGGTCTAAAATGTTTACAGTATATTCTTAATATATAGTACTTTCGAAATATGTAAAAAAAGTTGATTTTTAAAAGACGCTTTATCATATCGTGATAAGCTGCCACTTTTGAATATCTTTGAATATCTAGAATTTAAAAAGATATGATTTTTGTTTTTTCTTCATTCATTTAGTTATACCACGAGCATATTCTTGACACTTGAAAGAATAATTCTGCGTTGGAATTATTGAAACATTCTTATTACAGCCGATAAAAACAGCTGATATAAACCCAGTTCACCGCTAATAATCAGATTCGGGAGTGTGTCATTCTAGGGTTAAAAAGAAAAATTCGAAGGCATTGAAGTCGTCACGCACTCTTTTTACCGTTAAGGTGCATTTACACGAGCAATTTTTTCAGCCATAATTGTCCGGCAACAGTCGCCGGAGGTAGCGGAGCAATTGGTATAGCAATCTGGACCAATTCCTGAAAATTGCTGCAATTGTTTCGGCAATATTGCTTCTAATTGCTCCATATAATGTCTATCGCTAAATGTTGCGGCTATGTATTGCCGAGGATCCAGTGCGTACACTGAGAAAAAAGAATCGTTGAATGTGCAAAATGCATTTTGTTGTCTTGAAATTTTGTTGTTTTAACAGTTGCTCAGACATGCTAAATAAGCTACAGTAAACACCACTATACTATTTTACCACCAACTATACTGTTTTGTTATGCCAATAAAAAATCAAGTTGAACGTATTTGAAGATACATTTTGTTAAACCAACTGAACTTTGGATGGATGAACGATTTTTTGTTTTCAGTGTATGGAAAATTCAAGGCAATTTTGTTTCTATCTCGTTTGTACGAAGGGTTTCGGCAAGATTTGTTGGTGCAGAAATTGGATCCTTCATATTGGTCGTTTTGTTATTAGCGGACTAACTTTTCGTAAAAGTGATTCAAAGTCACATCGAAACATTCTAATAAAGTGTTTGAATAACACATCGTCCAATCCATTGCACAATGAAGATAGCTTTCGTCTTGCTAATTACGTCCGCATCCAAATCCGTCTATTCGTTTTTTGTTTCGCACTCAATATAATAAAAGCGCTGCAAGCTGTCGGCGTCGCCGTCGCCGCCACAAAAACGTCGTCCATGACAGACGACAGTTTCTCAACTGAATTGCTAGTGTATGCATCTAGTGCCTAGTTTACTCAAGTTGCTTCATATAGCTCAATATATTGTGGCGACATATCCAGCAATAATTGCTCCATTTAGGAATCGGAGTAAATTGCTCGTCGTGACCTCATACTTGGCCAATATTACCCAGAATTGATCAATTTTAGTTGCTCGTGTAAGCGCACCTTTCACACACAAAGCAAAAACAAACACTAAATTGTTCTTATACGATAATACGCTTTACTTTCGATTGGTTTCGGTTCTTTTTCGATCCGTTCATTCAATTCCGAGATCTTGTGATATGTAGAAAACACGCGGTGACGGTATTCGATCATTCGAAGCTCTAGTTACTTTGCATAGAGTCTTTGTCGTGCCACTTTGGTTCTCTGACTTGTCATATACAAAGGGAAGAATGATGAAAAATTGTGAGGTCGCTGAATTAAGTACGGCGTTGGAATTTTCTTTTTACTGTTTGCTACGGCGACCGCTTGGCTTATTGTAGCTTCCATGTACGGGGTATTTCCCCTTATTACATTCCCCACCGTTTTCTCCACTCCACATCCCCAATCGGTCCCCACCTTGCGGCAAAGTACGGTGTTATATTAATTCGTACGAGTGGTACAATAGTTATGGTTTTTGTTACCTCTTTAACTATGACTTTAGAGTACTTCAAGAAAAAAACAAATAGATCGGCAAGTTTTCGTTCGGGAGATAAGAAATTTCGTAATGATTGAAAAATTGTAGGGTAAAAAAATATTTCAATTATTGTAACATTAGAAATATGACAGAAGACTAATCGTTGAAAGATTTCAATACACAACATAAAAATAAATTAGCATATTGGCTTTAGCGATATATCAAATTCATCGTAAAAGGATATTCAATGAATATTACTAACGATATATAAATGACAAGTTTGCAACGAGATATTTTTTGCACCCCGTTAAGATGAGTGCAAGATTTCCATGACGATACTAGTTCCCGTGGGCGAACTGAAAAATTCTACTTTCTTTCGCATCAAAGTACTGTAAGGGAGAAAGTCTCACCATGTATTTCTGTTCCTATATCGTGTATGTCGTTTTGACGATTATATTTTGTTACAGTACTTGTAATTAATTTCATGGAAACAAGTTTCTTTACTTCCGCGTACTATAATTATTCGGCATATTGTTTGGAAAATTATAAGTAGAATTCTTCTTTCGCAATACATACATATAAACACGTCAACATCAATGTTCATAATATTTCATTCGAAATTATGTAGCTTTCTTCTGATCGATAAAATGAATGAACGAAAAAATGTGTAAAGATATAATTTTCCATGGACCGACAAACGAGGGTTTTTATCCTCCGTCAATCTTGTTTAACAAGTGAACGCACCAAGCTTCCAACTTGGGGGGGTTTCGACTTTGTGCATGAACGGCACAAAAATTAGTGAATAGAGAGATCAGCTATTACATGGCACAACGACGATAATCCTTCTGGTTCGACATCGCACTTCCAGTTTTGCGGAGACCTTTTGACGGGAGAGTAATGTTCGTCCTTTACTCCGGCAAAATAATCAGCGATATGTATTTTTTTTTCTTTTTTTTTCGAAGTCCGTTCGCCATCAATATTGTTCGACCAAGTCACGAATGTCGTTGCACAACGTGGCAAAATCCGGTCTGAGATGACTGTGCAAGTGCCAGCACGGATACATAAGTTTTACATAAACAGCCTGTGGGCAATTGGGTGGACAGGGAAGTCTCAGGCCACGTTCCAGAGCTGCCAAAAGTTCAGCGCTCCCTTTCTCTTCGGTTTCGTCGTTCGTTTTGTCATCACCGCCTAGACCTGGCAATTTCGGGTCCTCGCCGAAGCCAAAAGTCTCGTACATCGTAACGCCGAAGGACCAAACGTCCGAGCGGGGTGAGAATCTGCCGTCTCGAAGGCTCTCGGGCGCGTACCACTTTATCGGAAGGTCGCGATTCGTTTGTAGCATGTAATAGTCATTTTTGTCCGTAACCTGAGCGAGACCGAAGTCACTTATCTTAACTCGCGTCTCGTCGGCGACGAGAATATTTCTCGCGGCTAAATCACGATGAACTATACTCTTGCGTCCGAGATAAACCATGCCCGTTGCTATGTCCAGGGCGAAATCCAGTAGCCTCCTATGCGTCAGATTTTCCCGATGTATAGTCAGATAACTCTGGAGGGAACCGTGCTTAACATATTCCATAACTAGACAGACCTCCGGCTCCGATATCACGCCAAGAATCTCAACCACGTTTGGATGCTTAAGTGTCTAGAGAGAGCAAGAAAACGAAAAGGAAACGTTTAAGAAATCCTTCCTTTTTCTTTTTGAAAACTGTAGGGATTCCGTGTTTCAGAGTATGACCCAAAGATTTTCATTGAGTCAAGAAAATGGAGCTTCTTCTCTCTCCTAAGCCCACCTTCATTATAGAAATTTCTCTCTCGAAGTCCCTGAGGTCAGCTTCCAAGGCGCGCGTTCGCAACTTCTTAACCGCCACCTGTTGCGGCTCTGCGTCTTTCGCGTTATCACGCTCCAGAGTCCCGCGATAAACCTCTCCGTAAAAACCTTGACCAATTCGACCCTGAAGTATAACATTGCAATCGGCATCGAGCTCAAAAATGCCTTGCATCTGTCCGAGGGGTCCATCTTCGACGTTTCCCGTACTACTGTGAATGTTGTTTACTCGGTGGCCAACAACGGCACTCCCGTGTCTCATTATAGCACCGAAGGCGTCACCGTTGCCTCCGGTCTCATCCAACCATCCGAGATAAGCCGAGAGTTCTTCCTCGGCATCTTGATAATGATCGCTCGAACCGAGTAGGATTTTTTCTACGGTGAAAAAATCCCCACCTGTGAACAAAATCACCATATACCGAATACTTACATTACGTAAATTCGCCGGAACAAGAAAAACCTTGCGCATTATTCGCTTGAATTTATCGGACACTCACAAATTTTCCCTCCAAGGAAAGGCGCTTTTTTAACCACCTTTTTATTAACTCGCTTCCTTGTCTGTCTGTTTGTTTGTTTGTCTGTTCGGTACAAATGTTGCAATCGATTTTTAACTAACTTCCGAATGATCTAGAGACTTGACACTTTAAACAGAGCTCGGAACTCGGAACAAACGAACAGACAGATAAGATAGATATAAATATTTAAATATATATATACAATATTCGACAGATTGCAACAGGTTGCAGATTGAAGAATGAAGTGTGTAAGAGATTAAATTGTGTGTAAGCGATAGATAGATAGAGAGAGATAGATGGATGGATGGATGGATGGATGGATGGATGGATGGATGGTTGGATGGATGGATAGATGGATGGATAGATAGATGCATATATAGATAGATAGATAGACAGATAGACAGACAGACAGATAGATAGATAGAAGAAATAGTCACGACGCTATTCCCAGTTCAGGGACGAAGACAAGAGGAAGTATGGCAAGCTGGCCAAACGCTACTAGCACCATTAAGTATCCAGTAGATCCAAGAAGCGAGAAAGCGTCTACAGCCAGGAAACGCGCCCGGCCCAGATAATATACCGAACGAGATCATCGGAGAAGTAGTGGAACTCTGGCCAGAACTGTTGTTGGACACGTACAACGCATGCCTTCGGAAAGGAGCTTTGGCTGCTCGATGGAAAAGACAAAAGCTGTTTCTGCTGAGAAATGGGGACAAGCCTCTAGAAGAGCCATCGTCGTACCGAGTGATATGCCTTCTGGACAACATGGGGAAACTCTTCGAAAGGTCAATCCTCAGAAGACTCGAGACGCACATCGAAAATGACGGCGGACTGTCTCGAAAGCAATACGGTTTTCGAAAAGGCCGATCAACAGTGGACGCTATGACGGAAGTCATCGACGCAGCCAAAAAAGAAAAGAAGCGCACCTGGCAAACAAAAGGCTACTGCGCATTGGTCACTCTAGACATAAAAAATGCGTTCAGCACAGCTAGATGGGACGTCATCATGGAGGTCCCTAAAACGAGACGGACCCCAGATTACTTGAGGCGAGTAGTGGACAGCTACCTCAGCGACAGAACGCTGCTTTACGACACGGAGGAAGGAGAAATCGAGTACAAGGTGACGGCGGGAGTTACACAGGGATCGGTTCTTGGCCCTTTCCTGTGGAACGTCATGTACGACGGCCTCTTAAACCTCGACCTGCCAAGAGGAACGAAAATAGTTGGTTTTGCTGTCGACGCCGCAGTGATCGTGACAGCAAATACAACTAGCACACTCGAGCTAGCAACAAACGAAACCCTCCGTCGGGCTAGTAAATGGCTTAAGGAGCAAGAACTAACGATGGCTATCCATAAGACGGAAGCGATACTCATCACGGACAAAAGGTTGTTCACGCCACTAGAACTCATTCTGGAAGGGCAAAATATACCGTTGTCGTAGTCTCTGAGGTACCTGGAAGTACAGATCGACAGGGGGCTCTGGTACGTAGACCACGTAGCCAAAACCGCGGCAAAAGCAGCGTCCACAGCAGCAGCTTTGGCAAGGCTGATGCCGAACATTGGTAGGCCGAGAGAGCAAAAATGGAAACTTATTAACAGCGTTATACAAGCAAAGATCCTACACGTAGCGGAAATCTGGGCCGATGCGGTAGACAAGGTAGGAGCGAAGAAAAAATTAGCAGGGGTGCAGAGACGAAGCGCCATCAGAGTGATATCCGCGGAAGATGGACGCACAGCCTCATCCCCAACGTAGCGGCATGGTATGACAGAGCGCACGGGGAGGTGGGATACCACCTTACCCAGGCGCTCACTGATCATGGTTGCTTCAACGCATACCTGGAACGCTTTAAGAAAAGCGATACCACGGAATGCCTTCACTGTGAACACAGCGGAAAATGACAAGACACGACTTGAGGAGGCGCTGGCAGGCGTAAAACTATCTGAGAACAACAGCATCGCAGTAATGCTACAAAGCGAACACAACTGGGAAGCCGTACAAGCTTACACGACAAAAATAATGAAAAAGAAAGAACAAATCGAAAGGAAATAGAAGGAGGCGCGAACAGCACGAGACGAGACGGTAACACTCCCAAACGTCTAGACCAGTGAGAATCCTGGAAAAATGGTCGATGCAAGACGGAGGATAGAAGCCCAAATAAGGGCAGGAAACACACCACACTGAGTAATGTCTCTTTGAAAATCCCCTCCCCCCCCTCCCCCCCCCAAAAGATAGATAGTACATTTTCACGACAACATTGTTGTCATATGAACATAATTCATATGTTTACGTTTGAATTTCAAGCTATCCCGGCATTTGTAGCTGCAGCTAGCATAGATTGATGGAACTGTGAAGTAGCTTGTCCGCTATAGCGTCCTTACGCTTTTACCGACGGGGTCAAAGTGAACGTCGCAAATTTGCCACAATGGCTGTTAAAGGGTTAATCGTGAATAGTGCATTAGTGACTAGGGCCACATTTCTGTGTCATAAGCGCATCAAGATGTTCAAAATCGATTGCAAAATTGCACACACACAATAAAAAGCAGAAAATGAAATAATTATTTCAAACATTTTTTAAAAATATAACACGTTTTTAAAACGGACTAAAAAGTATAAAATCATCTTTCCGAGCCCCATACAGATTGTCCTGAAAAGTTAGGATTGTGAATTTTAAATAGCTATGAAAATACTTGTAAGATTTAAAAAGAAAAACGTATGGCGCATGCAATAGAGAATTGATGTATGAAAAGTAAACCTAACTCACTAACAATTGTATTGCACTGCAAATGATATAAACTGTTGTCTGAGTTTTCTCAACGACAGCTACTCCCTACACTCCTTATTATTATCTATTGCATGCGCCCCACGTTTTTCGCGTTAAATATGTCTTCTCACTTTGGACGCTAAAAAAGGCTATTATCATGAATTTTTTTGGTAGGTTTATATTATAGATATTAATATAGAAGTTGTTACACTTTCGGAAAAACATTTTTTTTTTAATTTTCATTAATTTAAGTCAATATTTATAGACGAAAATGGTAGTTAAAAAAATGTCCTAAAAAAATTGTAGGTCTGCACTGTTGATAAAATGTCGGAGATGAATCATCCGAAACAAAAAAAAATCAAACGGTTTTAGATTCAGTATGTTAATAGCTACAGCGCAGATTATACGATTTTTTATATATGCTAGAATAACAAAATGGCGGACATTTTTCGAAAAAAAAAACAGTTTTCACCGTTTTTGGCAATAAATTTATAAATATAATTTTTTTTAAATCCCCGATATGCGCTATAGCCATGGTTGTAAAGAATATGTGGTTAAAATTTCATAAGGATCGGTTTAGTAATTTCGAAGATTTTATCAACAAGCCGTCCAAAAACGTTGTTTTGAGGAAAACGCGTTTAACGTTTATTTGGGTTACAAAAATACATTTAAAAACAAATTTAATGTATTTCGAAAGTGTATTTATTAAATGTAACAACTTTTATATCAATATCTATAATATATTGAGCGCTACTGTATTTTTTCTTGTAGCTTCCGGGTACAGGGTACTTCCCCTTATTACATTCCCCACCATATTCCACTTCACATCTCCACCTTGCTGTCGCAGTCGACTTCCCCCTCTGTATCGCATTCACCATGACATTTCTGCCATGGGTATAAGGGAACTGCGGAAAACCTATACCAATACAGCCGGTCCCGAGTCCGCTTCCCATTCTCGGAGCTAGTCGCGTTTCGTCGAGAAATAACTCACAGGATGCAGTCATACTCACACGAACCACACGTACCGGTCCGTGAGCGCGACATCCGTGTAGAACTGGAGCAACATCACGCCCGTATTTATTTTTCTCCGAAACTACGAGACGACGATTCGAACTCACGACCTCCCGATTACTGGGTTAGAAGCAAGCACGCTAACCACTAGACCAGCACACCGGTTATCAATATCTACAATATATACTATTTTTAAAAATCATGAAAATAGCGTTTTTTAGCGTCTAAAGTGAGAAGACCGCTTAAATCTTACAACTATTTTCATAGCTATTAAAAGATTACAATCACAAATTTTTAGGTCAATCTGTATGAGGTTAGGATCTGAATGGGGTTATAAATCTGTATGGGGCTAGGAGAAAATATTGTATACTTTGTGGTCTGTTTTGAAACCTGGTACAGTGAAAAGAAATTATTTAAATAAACGTGTTTTTTGTCTTCACCATAAAACGAATTGTGCACTTCGTGTACAATCGCATATGGTTGAACTTGTACATTCGGTGCAATGGAACCGTTTCTTGAACATTGGAACCTTTTCGCAGTTCTTCATAAATACTTGGGTGGATTGTTCCAGTCCACAGAAATGAGCTAATATGGATTCAGGCCGTCTTTGACACAAAGCTAAAGGAGCATGCGCAATTTGGGAGGGGGGTCCGGCCAAGCATTACGGTCTACGTACGTGGGGGGGGGGGGGGGGGGGGGGGGGTCAAGGTTTGCGGTACGTCACGCTTTTAGAGCTGCCAGAAATAGCAAAATTTCTGCATGTTAAAGTTTTGAATTTTAAACTCGCGCGCAATTTTACCGCGGGAAGTTGACAGCTTTCCATACGAAATTTCACTTAACGAGGAAAGTCACTGTGCGAGAACTTGCACAGTAGCTTTCCCACTTTTTCCAAGCAAAATTTGAAAATAAAAAAAAATGTTTTTTTTTTTTAAAATAATTCTTGAAAGTACATACGTACAAAAATATGTTGGCAACATTTTTATTCACAAGTCCGAAAAATTGATAGAGTTAGTCACTTTAGTGAGAACAGGTAGTGCGACCGGTTAGTGCCCTCAGTCCCTACAGGTGTGGGATCATTCACAATAGATGAAGTGCAGGCTCTTATTATTTTGTGAAATATAATGAAGATGAAGAACCGTCATATCTCCCGCGATTAGATACTTTAATGTGAGTATCAATATTCTAGAAAAAAAAACAACTTTAGATCAAGAAAAACGGAACGGTAATTTTAAACGCGATTTTCTCGAAAGTACGTTTTTCGATCTTGTCCCAGCGAATACTCAAAAACTTATTAACCGATTTTCAATTTTTTTTTCAAATATTTCGGTAATCGCAGTGACTAAGGTTGTACGTAGCCGATTCTTTTAATTTTGATCATTACTATTTTTAAAGACTGCTTGAACACAAAAAAGGGCCTTGAAAATAGAAAAAAAAATCGAAACTGCCGGCATATTGTAAAAAAACCCAAAATAAAAAGAAACGGCTACGTATAACGATAGCTACATTTGTATAGATATCGATAAATTGTTGACTTTTTGGTCACACATACCCTTTCATAAAGATATCGATGGGACAATGAGGAGTGTTTATTTTTTCGTCGTCAAATCAACGCATATATCTCGGTTAATTTAAAAGATTTTTTAATAAAAATTGGAATAAAACTCGATGAATATATACTTCATAAAATGAGTATAAACCCAATCCTTTCATAATTAGTTATGTCTGAAAAAATCGCAATTATTGACGACAAAGTACTCGTTACGTAACGGAATAGAGAGGGGCGGGGGAGGTTCCGGCCAGTCGTTACGGTCCTGTTACGTAGGAGGGGGGGGGGGGGGGTAAAAATTGGGGACTTTAGCGTTACGTAATTTGTGTACGCCCACTAATGTGATTACCTTCGCGTATAATTGATACGTGACAATTTTTCATATCGACTTTGGCATTAACATTTATTGTTATAAATAAATAAAATTCGCTTTGACATGAATGAAGATTTCCCCTGTGAAGCTTGAAACATGAGAAAGATAGTGAGACACAAAGTATAAATAAAAATGGATATTCACTATCATCACCATCATCCCATGGTAAGCTCGTGCGGTCCGTGAAAAGACTGCTCGCTCGCGATTCGCAATCCGACGAGGAATTGTTCTCCGCCGTCTCTGTGTTGTCATCTTCGTGTTCGGTATCGTTGAACAGCCGAGGAAACACCGTCGCGTAAGCGTGCGTACGACGTGAATTGTACACCTGATAGAGAATCTGATTGATATCACGCATTATCGCCTGCGGTTGTTTTCGTGGCAGGCTAGGCCCGCCCCAACACTCCACCATTAGATTGTACACTTCGACGGGACAACCGCTCGGTATTGGTAATCGTCGTCCGCTGGCGTAAAACTGCATTTAAACAGGAATGAGTATATCATTTAATCGATATCGCAAATTCATGAAATTTATTATTAAATATGGTACTAAGATAATTATTTTCCATGACACAACTGTCAGCTACGAGATATAATAATCGTAATACGAAGCCTATCAAGTAACAAGTTAGTAATGGGCAAAAGTTTATACAAAATAAGCTCTCTGTAGGGGCTATGGTTTGTAGTGATTTCGGTCCAACGGTTCGAGGCAAGACGATAGTGGAAGCAATACGAAAATTCGTGGAGCATCAAAATCGTGCTTGACGTTGCTATATCTACCGAAATTACGGGAGATTCACCGTTATTTTAGCGCCAATTAAAATGTTTACTGCGCTATTCCATTTTTTACTCTTTTTGTAGTAATAATATTCAGAATGGTCTCTTAATTTTCGGTTCTTCTTTGCATATCTTGTTTATTGTACTACTGTACTATAAACCGCGACCCCCATCCAGCAGGATATCATTCGATGGTGCATTCAAAATCCTACTATGTAGAACAAACTTCGGTCGCCGCAGTCGCGCGCTGTGAGTTGCTCAAGCCGTTCGCGATGTATTTTTCTTGTGCAATTTTAAATCATGTAAATAGCATATAAGTATTTAGACGTAACATTATTACGTTCACTGCAAATGATTAGCTTCAGAAAAAAAGTAATAAAACAACGTTTCCAATATGACAAGGTTTTATCTGCCATATTTTCGCGACAATATTTGAAAAATGTGAATGCGAAAAAAAATAATTTTCAACAATATTGAAATTATACGTGTATCTAACAGGCTGGGAAACCGTGCTTCTTTTAGTATAACACTGATGACTTTGAAACTGGGAGTTCAGAGACGTGGCATTCTTAAATTAAAGGTTCACAAATATTTGCCTATTTTTTAAGTCACTTTCCAACCGCTGTATGACCGCGAAAAATGATTATATAATAGTTTTGAAAGAAGCGTTTCCAAGCTACAACCATCTAGCTTCCAAAGTAATCGGTGAGCGTTTCTTTATACCATGATCTCCAAAGTAGATGCAAACTCTTATTCTAAAAAATCCTTTAAATGAAAGGCTATTTCAATAGCCTTTCATTTAAAGATAAACAGCGGATTTTTCAAATATGCCGTATTTTTTTGGAAAAATCAAAGGTTTATGGGGTATGAATGTATATTTTTCTTCTGTTTTCGAAGCGCGCCAATGGCATCTTATGACTTTTTCGAAATGTTTGAATTTGTTTCTTATCAAATAGAAATGTTACCGAATTGTTTGTTTTCTTTTGAAAAAAATAACTGTAACATTCTTATTGCGGTTTTGGCAGAGAAACAGTCTATCATTTCTTTTTGCATTCGCGAATCTTTTTCTCGTATGAGAATCGAAGTGTCAAACACAAAAAAGTCGTTTGCAAGTGGTTTCCAAGTTCAGAAAACAAAAAACATGTTTAGACTTGTTTATCAAACTAAGTGATCATTTAATTTTTCAGACCAATGTTGCATGTTTGAACAGTTAGAACGGAGAATAAACCTGAATTTTCCGGGCGTTTACAAATGTTTTAAGGGTCCTTTTAACTCGAAGAAAAACGTGGACACATTAGTGGCTAACACCACTCCGGAGAGTTGGAAAATAAACAATTTTCTAGCTGCAAACCATACTTTCGGCTCTTAAACAACTGTAAGTGGCCTGACAAAGGAAAATAGCTGTTCAAACTTCTCCATTTTCACTGTCAAACTTTAAGAAACGCAATGCAAAACTTTGAAGGCATATTTTCGGAAAAAAGTCCATAGCTTTTCAATTAGTTTGCAGTATAACTTGGGTATGCAGTATAAAAAGGCCCGCATAAGCTTCAAATATAAAAGATGCGATTTTTTTAGTGCATAACTTTATGGCCTAGAGTCTTAACTTTAATTTGCAACGAAGATTTTGTATAAATACCAATAACTGACGATTTTTGTGAACCGCCCCGCTGCGATAAGGGGTACGGCCGTAACGGCTCTTCACGACAACCTTCTCAGACTTATACCTAACAACGGTATACATTATATTGAATCCAATAATACTATCCCTTAGAGGTTGCCTTTTGCTTGCCTCTACTAAATAGGAGAAAAGGCTTCTCGGCCTGTTTATTCAGTTGCTTATAGTTAGTGCTACAGTGCAGACCGATGTATGAAGTGTATTAGAACGCAGTAAGAAGAACCTAAATATATTGCAATCGCTGCGGAAGGATTACTATATAGCGCAGGGGTCGCAAATTCAGGGATAATTAAAAAAATGTACTTTGCTTCGAACTAGCAATCCATGCGCCAAGGCATTTTTTACTATTGAATTATTCAATGACTATTGTAATATAAAGCGATGCCTTTTAGAAAAGCAAAGTTACAAATAGAAAAGGTTCCTTTGTTAATTTATAATTTGAAAAAAGGTCTCATTCATTTGAAAGTTTATCTCATCTGTCACGCGTCGTTGCATCTCCCCGCGTCAATGAAACGGTGGTTGTTTATTACTTCATTACTAACAGTTTGCAAAAAAAAATATTTTTGTTATCTATACTTACAGTAAACTAGTAAAGTCTGTCTGTCTCTTCGTCATCGCATCACTTGAAAACTACTAAGCCTAATGAATTATAGTTTTGTCTGTTGTATAGCTTAAAATGCCCCGAAGGAAATGGAATATGTTTTATTTAAATCGAACGACACATTCGCGTACTAGAAGGCGCAACAAGCAAAGGTGAAGCGACCGTTCGTTCAATTAAAATCATAAAACAGATCACGATATCATTGTTGCACGCTGTGTTCTTGAGTACCAGGTCGCTGCGCGACCCCGCACGACGCTTTTAGGGCGGCCTGGGGTTACGGCGGCATGCGCCGTTCTCTGGCTAATCGATGTTTCTTTGCAGCTGACAAGGGAACAGTACGGCAGTCGGATTTTTGTAATTTTTCGTACTCATAGTACGCGAAGTTCAGAGCTCGAATATTAATATCCCAAAGCAGTTCGACGCCATATTCAGAAATTTTCGAGAAAATTGACTTTGAAGTTTTCGAGCGCACTCTTATCCCACAAAGATGCAACGATATTCGAACCGGGCTCGTGGCGTACCCGGTAGCGCTCGAGTCTAGTAATCGCGGGGTCGCTGGTTCGAGTCTCACTGCGAATTTTTTTTTTTTTTTTTTTTTCATTTTTTTTTAATGAAAAAACGCAAGTCATATTTTTAATTATCTCTTGATTATAAACATACATTTTCAAGTATCAATATTTATAACCAACAACATTTTTAGGATGAAAATGAAAAACGTCGGGTAAGGAATTGAATACTTTATTATTCGGTCTGTATTCGTTTGTTTTATACATCGGGTGTAATGTTACACGAGCCAGAGTGATAACCATCGTAAAAACAAGGAAAACAGTAATTTTCACGGTATCTCGCACACCGTACAAACGCTGCATTGTTACATTCGCAATTTTTTTTCAATACATCGATCGGAAAACAAACTTCATTCACGTTCATGAAGATTTCTCTTTGATCGCAAAGTTTCGAAGCAAACCACGCATATCTGATCATGTTATTGAAGACCGGAGAAGACAACTGATGATGAACAATAGAATGAATTTTTATGCAATCTTCTCTATCATTAATTTCACGTCCTTGTTCAATCAGATAGGCGCAGTTCTGCAGACGCTTTATGAAATTTTTTACTTGGCGGTAAAAATACACGTCACAAGGTTGCACTAATGGAGTGCATTTTGGTGGAATTACCTGCACCGTGCAAGTAGGCAGACGCCTGTCATTTCGAAACACCTCATTGTACATCACGGTATCGGTTTGGCCTCCCCAGGAATCGATAATTAAGAAAAACTTTTCTTTTTTACGTAGGGTTCCAAAACGTTGATTAAAAAATCTTTGTATAACTTTGTAGTCAATTTTCCCGATTTCGATGACGTGACTACGACGTTGCCGTATTTTTTTAGGTACTCGTCGACCGATTTTTGAACTCTGGGACGAAATGAACCTGTTGTTTCTTGTAGGCATACGAACACCAGGGGCAACAATTTTCCTGATAGGGTGACAGAGTACTGCGCAGTATAGGAATGGGTGACTTTATTCATATTCTGCCGCTTTACCAGCACTACTTTTGATCGTTTGGTCGCCAGAGTTCTGTCGAACGTCGACTGGTATTGGCATCCTGAAAAAAATAGAAAAGGAATAAATTGAAAATACTATATACGAAAGTCTACATTAATTTATTATGGAAAATGAGAACAAATTTTGAATACCTGTTTGGTCTGTATTAATGACGAAATCGAGACCAAAGTTTGGTATGACATCACGAGCCTGGATATGAAAATCTTCTGCAGCAGCCAGGATTTCATCCCGCGTTGCGGTTTCTCTTTCCGTTACAAACTTCGTGATTTTTCTTTGGCGAATTCGATGTCTCCGTTTAAATTTCACAACCCACCTATCGGAAGCTTTGAAATCAAAATTTTCAAATTGACTCGCAGCCGATAAAGCCCACTGCTGCAAGTTCCGGATTGTAACTTGTTGGTTGTTCTGTCGCGCTTCCTCAAAGCGATCGTAAGTCCACGAATCGATGGTCGCGTATTTGTCTGTCATGGTTCCTTCGCTTTTTACATGTTTTTCCCATTTTGGCAATTCCTCCATGCGCTTTAAGCGGCTGCACCCGTTTTTTTTGCAGAACTTTTAGGCTCCATGTCGGATGTGCTCGAACTATATTGATAACTTTCCTTTTATAATCCAGCGGAATATTGTCCGTGTACGATTTCGCCCTTTTCTCCTCTGGCTCATAATTTTCAGAAGAATCTTCGTTGTCAGATGCAGGTTCGTCAAAAGCGTATTCTTCGTCCAATTCATCAAGCATAATTAGTTCTTCATCCGTTACAAACTTTTTTTCGTGTAAAGTTTGTACTGTATAATGGAACAAGTCTTCTGCTAGTAACATTCCCTCTTCAGTAATTACCTCCGATGGTGTTGGTGCCACAAGATTATTTTGTGTGAGAATTTGCTCGTAATATACGAGGGCATCCTTCAATTGTAATTTTGAAACTTCACTGCACAAAGAATATTCAATATCATCTTGTGCCGTCGAAGGCCCAGGCACCTCGTCGTCTCCCACGCCCGACATTTTGATCTTTTTTTTATCGAATATTCTACAAAATCGTGCACCACGCCGAAAAACAGTATTTGCTGCTCCGAAAACCAACGGTCGAATGCTACTTCAAACAGGCATTCCTTGCGGAAGACGCCGTATCCCTTCCACCCGTTCTGGAATTCCCAGAAATCTTTTGTGCACAAGCAGCTGTGCCCGCTTCGCAGGTAGTTGATCAGGACAAAGGCAAACGATGTACGCAGAACTGTTATTCACAATATCGACGGTTGCCAAAGCAAGCGTTATATTCACATATTTCAACATTTATTCTTCTATTTATATTCCTATTAATCTACAAGGGAGTTTATGTAAATATTATTACTGGATATTTTTACGTCGCCTATTCGCAATTTCAAGCAAGAGATAATAAAAAATAAGACTTGCATTTATCATTGACAATTATAATTACATATATGTGAATTAGCATAGATTTTATGATTTTTATCCCGGGATTATTTATTTATTTTTTTATAAATAATCACCTATTGTTATATATAAATAATATATGATCATATATGAGAAAATATATAATTATGTATAACTATAATGAATTTTGTACATAAATAACTATAAATGGATTTTGTCCATATATAAACATATATAGATATATTATATTAATTATATATAATATGTGATTATATACAACAAAAATTTATCGGGATATTTAAATGACGGAGGTATGCGAATTAAAAAAAAATGAAAAAAAAAAAAAAAAAAAAAAAAAATTTCGAAGTGAGACTCGAACCAGCGACCCCGCGATTACTAGACTCGAGCGCTACCGGGTACGCCACGGGCCCGGTTCGAATATCGTTGCATCTTTGTGGGATAAGAGTGCGCTCGAAAACTTCAAAGTCAATTTTCTCGAAAATTTCTGGATATGGCGTCGAACTGCTTTGGGATATTAATATTCGAGCTCTGAACTTCACGTACCATGAGTACGAAAAATTACAAAAATCCGACTGCCGTACTGTCCCCTTGTGAGTCTGTCGAGCGATCGACATTAATATCATTGACACATGTCATTCACAGCGACATAGCATTGGCGAATATCAGTAAAATTCGATAATGCGACGCGTCCTCCTGAGAGAGACAGAGAGAGCGAGAGAGAGAGAGAGAGAGAGAGAGAGAGAGAGAGAGAGAGAGAGAGAGAGAGAGAGAGAGAGAGAGAGAGAGAGAGAGAGAGAGAGAGAGAGAGAGAATCACATAGTTTACTGAAAACTGTAAACCAGGTAGTTAGAATAACTATTTCAACCGGTAAAGCGCGGGCAAAGCCACGGGCCCAGGCTAATAAATTCATAAAAGACATTTTTATTCGAAACTTTTTCTTTAAAATACGTAGTTTCATCACAATTGTTATTTCAACAATTCATTTGGTTATAAAAAAAACAGCTAAAAAAATAACCTTCATATTCGTATTTCCCATACCCAAAAACGTAAAAAATAATAAAGATATTAAACAGACCTCTAAATTTCTACAGACAGTGTACACTTTAACACCCTATTTTTTTTTGCGTTTTTATCGAAATATGTTTTATGAAACGGTGTCAATCGTATCTAAAAACCTATTTGCCTGATTTACGTCAAATTCGGACAGAGTATACTTTATAAAATTTTCTATCGGATGACCGGATGATTTATTAACACGTTCATCCTTTTGTTAATAACAAATTATTAGAGTTGTTCTTTTTTGCAGCAAATCAAATTTTTGTTTCTACAGCTCGCCATTTTTGTCATTTTCAAAATGTCAAAAAGGTATCGGCTCATACGAAAGTTTTCGTATCGTACTGAAAATACAGTTTCAAATCTTTTATGTCTGATTAGCCTAGTTCCATCATCCTCAGCGTGGATCATCATCACGATACTCTTATACATTGCCATTTGAATGGAAACATATCGGCTACAGAAGTCGTACATTAGATACAAAAAGTTTTTTAGTCCGTGAAGACCTCCAAAGTTCATGAAAACTTTTGCAATTTTTTCCCGCCATTTATCTTCGAAAAAAGGTTATCCGGAGGGATGAAAAAAGTTCAACTAGTGAAGCGAAAAGTCGAAGGTTCAAGCTTCAAAACATTTTCTATGACTATTTTGGGATCAGTTTTCGCAAAGATACAGTCATTTGAAAATGACTTAGAATTAGAGAAATTTGGATAACGGATATCCGTAACTTGTCATTCATAATACATTTGGTATACCTTGCTACAGATTTTTTTGAAATCAGTCACTCTCAATGCGACGCGTTCATTTAGACATTTGACAGATACCTTTTTAACCGAGTCGACGTCATGCTGTGCGGGAAGAATTGCACCCCTGGAAAATATTTGCCAGAATGTGGTGGCTAATGCCCATACATCGGCGCGGGTACTCCGCCTCGCAAGGTCCGGATTTACGTAGCATTCCGGTGGTAGCCAGTGTACACTGTACAAGCATAATTTTTCAATGTAATCTTCAAAACGACAAAGTTAAAAGCTTAACTGTTGATTTTCTTACTCAGCTTGAGTGTAAGAGAAAAGTCCAGGATCGGCAAGTTTCACGATAAAACTGTTTTCCGTGTGCGCGTGAACTAGAAGTTTGCGACATCTTATGTTACCGTGAACAACGCCGCTTTCTTCCTAAAGTACCATAAATCAATGTTCTCTTAATTTAATTGCACAAATAAAAAATATAAATATTACATCTGTAGTTCCTCTTTATTAACAAGGATTATCTGTTTTCTGATTAGAAGTAGTAATTACAGACTTCATCTAATGCAACTAATTTATAGTCCTTGTCGTTACGTTGAACTAATATATGCATATACATAAGCGTTTAAAATATATTGCAACACGTTGAAAGATCCCAATGCATTTAAAACAAAATAATATCCATAAGGGTTTATTGCATTTATGCACTTATATTTTTACAGGTAAGACGAGTAGCCAAAACAATGAAGATTTTGAAAAATAGATCTGCTACGAATGATTTAAAAATACGTAAAAATATTAACAACTTAACATCAAGGTCTTCAAAGCAATACGGGACAGTCTATAAGAAAAATTGCTTATCTAAAATTGAACTATCAACGCATCATCAAAGTCTCACTGCATGTGAAAATGTCAAGTTCCTCGCCCTAATATTTATTCAGTAACAGGCCTGTTATAGTGTCGACAGACAATAGAGCCTTACGACAACGGTTCCGTTTGTTACCCTTTGCGGCATGGAAGCCTGATATGAAAAAATGTTGAGGCCATTCGTAAAAACCGATCAATTTTATGAAAATAATAGTAGCAATAACTTAGCTGTCAAATTTATAACCCACCAAATGCCACAGCGCCGTCGCAAGACAAGCGGCAGCTTCGACCATGTCGACAGTCTTGACCGTCTGTTGTGAATTATTACGAAGATAAACATCGAGTGGACCCAGTTTTACGAGTTCCATGACCATTCCAGCTGGTGCTAAGGTCAAACCGTAGAGCCTGACTAAGGCTCCTGATCTCAGTTGACCCCATTTTCCCGCCAATTCGAGAAACTCCCTCGTCAATCTCCACTCCTCTTCCTCCTTCAGCACTTTTATCGCCGCTTCGAGTTTTTTCCCCTTAGCTACGCGCCACATTGCTCGGTACAGGATAGTCGTGGTTGTACGAGATTCAGCGCTGTCGCTGCTTTTCGGGAACGGCTGGGCTTTATATATCTGCAACTGATCCGGCGGAATGCACCGCGGACCTCCTTCGAGCAAAGCGGCAATTATTCCTTCATCAGCAGCGACGTCATTGCCGACTACCTCGGGAGCACAAATCAAGAGAGGTGATTTGTCTGTGGACAATTAAACAACTATTATTACCACTAGGTAATTGAAACATTTTTGCTGTCATTTATATTGAGAAACTATCAGCCTCTATTTATTACAATAATGAATAATTTGGCTGTTGATGGTGATGTATAATATATTGTGAGCAGGTCTCTGTTTATGTATATGGAGAAGGCATCCAGGTATGAGCACTTGTCTATTATTATGATACTGAAGTTTGCATCGTTGCAAACGCAACGAAATTTTTTTTTTTGGATTCTCCATTTTTGATGATTAACTGGTTGCTTTATGTGTTTGGTGAAGAAAAAACATGTATCCGCCATGTACGTCCCCGAGAAATCGTCCTTAAGCGGGGGTGAAAATCGAAAAAAAATTGTATCTCCCGACGTACAGGTATCACACATTTTCTTTTTCGATATTCGCATTAGGGAACTCTAGAAAGTAGCCTGGAAAAAGTTTGGGTGATTTTCGAGAACCGGACGCCACCCTTAAGCGAGGTTGAAAAATCGAAAAAAAATCGAAAAAAAATCGTATCTCCCGACGGACAGGTATCACACATTTTCTTTTTCGATATTCGCATTAGGGAGCTCCAGAAAGTAGCCTGGAAAAAAATTGGGTGATTTTCGAGAACCGGACGCTACCCTTAAGCGAGATTGAAAAATCGAAAAAAATCGAAAAAAAATCGTATCTCCCGACGGACAGGTATCACACATTTTCTTTTTCGATATTCGCATTAGGGAGCTCTAGAAAGTAGCCTGGAAAAAGTTTGGGTGATTTCCGAGAACCGGACGCCACCCTTAAGCGAGGTTGAAAAATCGAAAAAAATCGAAAAAAAATCGTATCTCCCGACGTACAAGTATCACACATTTTCTTTTTCGATATTCGCATTAGGGAGCTCTAGAAAGTAGCCTGGAAAAAGTTTGGGTGATTTTCGAGAACCGGACGCCACCCTTAAGCGAGTTTGAAAAATTGAAAAAAAATCGTATCTCCCGACGGACAGGTATCACACATTTTCTTTTTCGATATTCGCATTAGGGAGCTCTAGAAAGTAGCCTGGAAAAAGTTTGGGTGATATCCGAGAACCGGACGCTACCCTTAAGCGAGGTTGAAAAATCGAAAAAAATCGAAAAAAAATCGTATCTCCCGACGTACAAGTATCACACATTTTCTTTTTCGATATTCGCATTAGGAAGCTCTAGAAAGTAGCCTGGAAAAAGTTTGGGTGATTTTCGAGAACCGGACGCCACCCTTAAGCGAGTTTGAAAAATTGAAAAAAAATCGTATCTCCCGACGGACAGGTATCACACATTTTCTTTTTCGATATTCGCATTAGGGAGCTCTAGAAAGTAGCCTGGAAAAAGTTTGGGTGATATCCGAGAACCGGACGCTACCCTTAAGCGAGGTTGAAAAATCGAAAAAAATCGAAAAAAAATCGTATCTCCCGACGTACAAGTATCACACATTTTCTTTTTCGATATTCGCATTAGGAAGCTCTAGAAAGTAGCCTGGAAAAAGTTTGGGTGATTTTCGAGAACCGGACGCCACCCTTAAGCGAGTTTGAAAAATTGAAAAAAAAATCGTATCTCCCGACGGACAGGTATCACACATTTTCTTTTTCGATATTCGCATTAGGGAGCTCTAGAAAGTAGCCTGGAAAAAGTTTGGGTGATTTTCGAGAACCGGACGCCACCCTTAAGCGAGTTTGAAAAATTGAAAAAAAATCGTATCTCCCGACGGACAGGTATCACACATTTTCTTTTTCGATATTCGCATTAGGGAGCTCTAGAAAGTAGCCTGGAAAAAGTTTGGGTGATTTTCGAGAACCGGACGCCACCCTTAAGCGAGGTTGAAAAATCGAAAAAAATCGAAAAAAAATCGTATCTCCCGACGTACAGGTATCACACATTTTCTTTTTCGATATTCGCATTAGGGAGCTCTAGAAAGTAGCCTGGAAAAAGTTTGGGTGAATTTCGAGAACCGGACGCCACCCTTAAGCGAGGTTGAAAAATCGAAAAAAATCGAAAAAAAATCGTATCTCCCGACGTACAGGTATCACACATTTTCTTTTTCGATATTCGCATTAGGGAGCTCTAGAAAGTAGCCTGGAAAAAGTTTGGGTGATTTTCGAGAACCGGACGCCACCCTTAAGCGAGGTTGAAAAATCGAAAAAAATCGAAAAAAAATCGTATCTCCCGACGGACAGGTATCACACATTTTCTTTTTCGATATTCGCATGAGGGAGCTCTAGAAAGTAGCCTGGAAAAAGTTTGGGTGATTTTCGAGAACCGGAAGCCACCCTTAAGCGAGGTTGAAAAATCGAAAAAAAATCGTATCTCCCGACGTATAGGTATCACACATTTTCTTTTTCGATATTCGCATTAGGGAGCTCTAGAAAGTAGCCTGGAAAAAGTTTATATGATTTTTGAGATCCGGAAGCCACCCTTAAGCGAGGTTGAAAAATCGTTGCAAATGCAACGAAATTTTTTTTTTTTGATTCTCGATTTTTGATGATCAACCGGTTGCTTCATGTGTTTGGTAAAGAAAAAACATGTATCCGCCATGTACATCTCCGAGAAGTCGCCCTTAAGCGGGGGTGAAAATCGAGAAAAATCATATCTATCGACGTATAGGTATCACACATTTTCTTTTTCGATATTCGCATTAGGGAGCTCTAGAAAGTAGCCTGGAAAAAGTTTATATGATTTTTGAGATCCGGAAGCCACCCTTAAGCGAGGTTGAAAAATCGTTGCAAATGCAACGAAATTTTTTTTTTTTGATTCTCGATTTTTGATGATCAACCGGTTGCTTCATGTGTTTGGTAAAGAAAAAACATGTATCCGCCATGTACATCTCCCAGAAGTCGCCCTTAAGCGGGGGTGAAAATCGAGAAAAATCGTATCTATCGACGTATAGGTATCACACATTTTCTTTTTCGATATTCGCATTAGGGAGCTCTAGTTTATCGAGCTTCGATTGCTCCCGCAAGCCCACTGGTTTAATTTTTTCAACCGCCTGGAGATGTGTCTTCTGTCCAGTAAACAGGATTCCAATGCGTTTGGGTTGCTGCCAAGCCTCGTCTCGTAGCTTGCGCATCATTTTTCGGCTACGTTTTTAACAAGATCGATCGCAAGGTCTCTGTATAACACTTACGTGAGTCACATGCCAGGAGGCATTTGTGATGACTCTGAGAATCTTGGCTTGAAATATTCGAAGGATTCTGATGTTGGTATTGCTAGCTGTTTCCCACAGTTGTATGCCATGTATCCAGATTAGCTTGAGTATAGCTTTATGTACCATGAGCTTGTTATGTAGAGACAATTTTGACCTGCTGCCTATGAGCCAGTGGATTTTTTTCGTCGCAGGGCTAGTTCCTTTATTTTATTTTCAATGTGACTTGCACAGGTTGGCCTTCGACCGAGGCACCATGCGTAGGTGTTTCATTGTGTCGGCGCGTGGAAGGCATTAACCATTTAAATTGACTGCTGGACAGTGCTTTACCACTGGCTTTGTTTTCCCATTTCTTCAGACAGCTTCCGACATCGTTGAGTTCTTTCTGGAGTATTCTCGAGGCTGCATCCAGATATTCATGTGTAGATAGAATAGTTATATCGTCGACAAATGTGGTCACGGTAGTGTTGTGGCCCACAGGGATATCAGTTGTGAAGACAATTCAGAGAAGTGGGCCTAGGACACTTCCTGGGGAAACTCCTGATTTAATGGCAAAGAGTTGTGACTTTTCTACGGCATGTTCCACTTGAAATTTCCACCTGGTTAGATACAATTTTAAGCGCACGTATTTTTATAACAACATTTTCATTTTGTATAGTAGACCAGGATGCCGCAGACTGTTAACAGCTTGCTGAATATCCAAGACAACAGCTGAACAATACTTCTTTCTTCGAATATATTGACTATCACATTAGAGACCGTGTTGACTTGCTCTAACGATGAATGTCTGTCTGAATTCAAATTGATGTTGCAGGATAATCTTTTGCTCATTGTTCGTATCGTTCATTATTGCCAGGAGAAGTTTTTCAAACAGTTTGAGCGTTATAGCTAGCAGATTTATGGGCCCGAAGAAGGTAAAAGCATGTGGAAGTTTATCAGGTTTTTATATCATAATGATGTATGCGCGGGACTCTATTATTACTTCACCTTTTTCGGCGTCAATTTGGACCGATTCTTCATTCGCTTTTTTTTTTTAATACGCTGATTGTAGTTTTACGCGTGGTTAATCCGTTTGATTGCCTTCCAGCCTGAGTAGCCGCGTTCGCCGTATTAGTCGGGTTTACCAAGTACTATTTAGTGCTTAACTGTGATAGTGAAAAATACATTTTTTAACCTCTCGAACTGCTCTGGCGAGTCTTCATTTGTCATTTGGATTTCTGCTGAACTGCCACTATCTCCTGGTTTTTCTCCTTACAGCAATTGTTGTTTAATTTCCTCTGGGTATCTTTTGGTCGAAAGGCCAGGATAAATATCCAGAGTGACCTACCAGGCTGTATCCTGAATTGACTAGATGAAGTATTAAGCGACATCGTCAATGTCAACTTCACTCTGAAGGGAACTCTTAGTCGATTGTCGATTCTGTGTTGGAAAGCAGACCAGTCTGTGTTTTTATAGCGTAGTGACGGTGGTCTTACTCCACTGCTCACCATTAAACATTACCGGGGTGTGGTCGGATGATAGGTCCAAGCTGATTTCTATGTGCCCTATGGTTTCGGCTGTACCCTTGACTATGAAGAAATCCAGTCCATGCGGGATTTTTGTTGTGTCGGTTGGCCAGTAAAACGGCTGTCCTGCCGAGAGTTGTTTGCAGTTTAATCACACCATTGCTTTCAGTAGTTAGTGGCTCCCGGTCGTTGTTAGTCTTGACCCCATAAAGGATGTTTTGCTTTAACATCACCCCGGAAAAAAAAATTGAGGTCCTAATCGCTGAATAAAATCCAGAAATGAATCGTCTTTGTTTTATGCCTCGAAGAACACTAGTGCGATTATTGTAAGCCCGCAACTTTCGTCTTCGATGACGATGCTAGTCGACTCTGGAAAGTCCTTATCGAAGGATAACAATTCGTGGTGTTATGTGGATTTTTTTCAGGAAGATCGCTGATCTCCCGTTAGCGGTGCCGGCGGGATGTTCAGTGCTGGGGAAGTTATATCCGCAGACTTTGTTGTGGCTTCTTTCCATAAAATGGGTCTTAGCGATCAGTAAGATTCCAATATTACTTGTGCACAGAAATGCAGCCAGTATTAGCAGTGTCGGCTCAAATCATTAACGTTCCGTAAAGCTATACGCTAGGAAGTGAATTGATTGTCCGTGGACTTTGTGCGTATCGTTGTCTGCAGTTATAACATAGTCTTTAAGAGCTCGTTTTCTTGCATAAATGCTTTTTCGAATTAGTTGAATGACTTTTTCAGGAAGTTTACTATTTCCGAGTTGTCGTTCGAAGTGCTAATACGAGTAATTGAGCTTGCTCTTGGCGCCGCTCAGATTGTGCGTAGATGGTCCCGTCTAGTGATTAGGTTGAGTGTGCATAGTGAGCACTGCTCTAGTATGGTTTCCACATCTTAACCCTGACCTGTGCCAATGAGGTTATCGTATATAGCTGAGTTTTCCTTCTCTAGAGTGTCTTTATAGACTCGACAACCATTATAATTTGTCTGACGGCGCCGCAGTGTACGCATTTTACAGGTGCCTCACCGGGTTTTGTGCAAGAGGATGCGCTGTGGTCTCCGCCGAATTTGACATATCTGAATTCGCTGCGGTAATAAGCATTTGTGTGCCCATATCCCTGGCAGCTGATACATTCCACTAGAAATGAATTTTGTTTTTCGAAGCTAGACTTTGATTTTGGCGTGTAAATGATCGATTTTCTATATCTCTTTATCATTTGGCAACTTTCCTAGGTCAATAAAAAGAGGGATGCGGCTCTTTTATTTTTCCATGCTGTATATTCGATACGTGCCGTACCTGTTGTTGGATCACCTTTTATTTCCTCAGGGGGAGGTGAAGGGTGTAAAAGTGTGATTATTTTCCAAGTCCATGTTATGATTATCGAACGTCGACTCATTGCCGTTACCGAGTGCTGTAAATCTATGATCACAACGGATTTGATATCTTTCTTCGCCAACACTCTCCGTTATGATGAACTTGCTACGACAATTTCTGGTAGTTGCCACTTGCCATTTTGATGATTCGTTCCTCTAATAGATGCATTAAAGTTTCTTGACAGAACAACACGGGAGACCTACGAGATCTGACGCATAACTTCCCAAACATCACAACAACCGCTGACGCGTTACAAACGACATGCCGCCCGGAAACTCCGCGTTAGGGGTGCGGATTAATGCAGGGGAACCGGAACTTGGCGATGCATTGCTAGAAAGCTGTGGGTCTAGATCCACGTCGCTTTCACTGTCCACCTCACTCACATTGTTCCCGCCCATGCGATTGTACGAAAAATAATTTTATCACAATAGAACTGTAGACGTATAGAAACACAGGACTACCGTAAACACAATCCGATCATATGTACTAAATATAGACACAGACAGGATAAGCGTACTCACCAACACGCCCGTCTACGTCGGTGGCTCAAGCCGATTTTTATAATTTAAATATGAACATAATTTATGATGCAAAGATACATTTTTATTATATAACCACTCACAAATTAAATAGACCGACTTTCCTCAAGAATGCAATGTATATATTTCACACGTTGCTATAGAAATACTGTAAAATCTCATCTTTTGGACATTTTTTTTTTCAATTCTGTCGACCTCTCTCTAATTTTATATTTGGCTTTAAACCTGACGTTTGCTTATTACCGTAACATGGCTGGAGAGAAAAAAAATACAAACCGTATTCCGAGGGTGGTAAACACTCTGCAAGATAAAGGTGTCCTTCGGGATCCTGATGCATCGATATCAATTGCGGCAACGATCTGTATCTCTGAACAGAATCTGAGAGTACAAACTCGTCGGAGCTGAATTGTTCAATCCTGTGTGTTCGATGTTTACCATCCTTGCCGCATGAGTCCAAGTAAAAAACGTTGTACTTTGTTTCACTCTCGCGTAAAATGTAAGTGCCCGGTTTGTTCGACCGTTTCTCTTCCATTTTGGCATAGGAGAACTCGCCACTGAAGTGTAAAAAAGCGGTCATATGCTCGCTGGACCAAGCATTAAAGTAGGTTTTCGTGGCTTGTTAAGTATGTAGATAATTATAATAGTGAATTACAAGAAGAATCGCTTTTTGATATGTAAATTTTGTCTAGCTTCATCGAAACCATGGCAAATGAAACCTCGTAAAATAAATCGTTATTTTTAACTAATGATTTCACAGTAATTGCAATAACTCTACTTGACAGTACGAACTACGTGCTATTTGCAATATATTGAGCTATTAAATCAAAGGGTTACAAGAATAAAAGGGTGTACACTCCGCTAACGATGTTCAGTTTTTGGGCTTACTTTTAATATCGTTGAACTAAATTTGTAATGCCCCATTTAATGATACCCCACTGAATGGGGTATGTACAAAAAAAATGTCGTGCATCAACATTTTCTGCGCGTAAGAAAAAAAAAGGTTGAAAATATGTGTTTACAAATTTATCACCATGTTAATTTATGTATGTTTAAGTTTACAAATTTTTGTTACAGGGCATTGACTCAATGGGTTCGCCGGCGAAATTACAAGACGATAGGTGGTAAACTAACGGGGCTACGAAGCGGTGGTACAAGAATGGCAACGAAATGATAAGGGTTTCTAACAGAAAAGGAACAGTAAAAATGACATTTTTCAAGTTTAAATATTTGACGTAGAAAAATGGAATGGTTCTTACCCGACTGGCCCGTGGCATTTTAGTTTGTGCAGCCTCTCGAGACTTGGAGTAATAACGTCTCGACAGAGATTGAACGGCCATTTGACGGCTAGCCTGTAATATCCATCCAACGATGAAACAAACGACATGAGCAGTGCATTAGTTCCAAATTTCAGGTACGAAGGAATTCCATTTTTTCTCGATACCTCGACCGTACTATCCTGTCTTATGGATATGAAGCAAAGATCTTCGATAGCGCAAAGCGTGTTCCACTCGCTATTCTCTGCCTCGCAATATTTCACATCGGCAATGCTCACTCTTAGCAATACTCTCGACGGTGGATTTGGTATTCCCTTGTCCATCAATGCTTTGTACTCTTCACACGGATAATTCGGTGCCATTAGGTCGAATTGATTCAGATACTGTTCCTTTACGTACGAAGCATCGTGACCTGATATTCTTGCTAGGGCATTGTGTATTGGTTTCTTTATGAAGAAAGAATGACGCTTTATGCATTCTTTCGGTATGTATTTCTTGTAATCGGACTCCACTATGTCTCTTGGCACGCCCTTCTCGAGCATTACTCTAGAAAATATTCCAAATAAATCATGCACGGGTAGCTACGCGACATGTGATATCAATCAAATGTTTTGGAATTGCTCCAGATTACTTCAATCTCTAAGTTTCAATTACAAAGTCTCTTACTACACGCAAGAGTATCTCGATATTATTTTTATTATGCAATGCAAAAAAGGACACTGCTGTCATTTATTTATTTTTTATAAGACTGACAACGAAACGTTGCGAGGTCGATCTCTCCAATTTCGATGAAATTTGACACGCTCGTAGAATGGGTAAAAATAGGCGACCTGTATTTTTGTTATATCTGTGGAACCCGATTTTTAAGGGCTGAAACGCACCCTCGAAAATTGGGGTGTTTTTCGTTTTTCGTCGATAACGTTTTAACGGTGCGGGATATGAAAGAAATTCAAATTGCAACAATGTTTATTTTTTCGTGTAATATACATTGGAGATGAGAACGATCCACATAGCAACAAATGTCACATTGTTTAATGCAAAAATGCAATTTTTTCAACCGTATCTCCGAGAATTTTTAAGCGATTGGGATGTAAATTTGCATACATGTAGAGAATGGGTAAGTAGCGGATACGTGCTTTTTCCGATATCTCACAATTAAGGAGTTGAAAGTGCCTCTCGATTTTTTAGCCAAAAGCATCTTGTAATCAGCTAGCCTTTTGGCATTCCGGTCTAAATTCACGTCAATATAAGTTCGTGTTATGTCGCTATTGCATATTTGTAACATTCCACACCCCCCCTCCAACAATCCACCTCTCGAACAGCAAACGTTCAAAGTTCTTAGCGTGCGGCATGGACGGAAATTTGTATAAATAAAAATGGATTACTAAGAAAGTACAATCAGTCAAAATAGTCGATACAAATTTTCTCGTTTTGGCGGAACGACACTCTTAAGGGGTCAACGCACCTTTAAAAACTTTGTTTTTTTCTATAACTTCTGAACGGGCCGAAATAAAAATGATAATGATGAGTACAGCAATAAATGGCGTGTTGTTTATTGCAATAATTCGTGAATAACTGGTGAAAAATCACTCTTCAGTTTTCCGCTATGGCTACAGGCAAGCCTCGCAATCACGAACTCACTTCCTGCTTCGGGACACAACTGAATAACAATTGTATATTTACGAAGAAATTCCACTCCGCTTGCCGTATCGAAGGCACTATCTGCAGAGATTGCAGCGTTTTTGGGCTGCTGCAGTAACTCGTGAACAGAATGATGCAAAACATTTTTATCAGCTTATACCGCAACATAATTTAATCTCATTCACAAATAGCAGAACTAATAAACGAAATAAATCTGTGCAAAGAGCGACTACGGTGCAAAAAGCGGCTACCCCACGATAGCCTTGAGATCGCCTTATTAAAGATTAATACCAGCTCTAATAATAGCGTGTTGTCGTTATCTTTTTCGTGTGTGCTGATAAATTGGGATTCAAGTCATATAAATTCAGCAACGATCGTTATTGCTCCAGTTTACGACGGAGAAGACGGCCATACGTTTTGAGTTCGAAAGACGAAAAAAATGTACGATAATCCGGTGAATGTTATTCAACTTCTATTCATAGCGATAAGTGCTATGAACTTGCCTTAAATTCCAATCACCGAACGGAAAAAACAGTTTGGTAAGGCTCCAGAAAACGTGATCATTGAAGCAATGGGTCAACCTACAGAAATGGAAGTCGAAACCGGTTTGGATTTTCTTTCACCAAATGAAATTCATGAAGTAGCTGCAAAAGAAGATGACAGTGAAGGAGATAGGCACGGACAACGATACCTAGATCCAAAAGTTGATGACAATGTATATACCCAAGATATAGAAGAATTGAGTTACAAATACAAGACAAGAGCTGTAGATTACTGAAGATCCGGGGCAAATGAGAATAGAAAATTATCATCTGTTCAAACGAAATTCAGAAAGCTTAAATAAGTGCCGCTGTTACGCTGGTGGGCCCATAGTATAAAAAAGGGTGGCACCTACAAAGAAAAGTTAGCAAAAATAGATCACTATACGTTAAACAATTTTAAAGATGCTTTGGACAAAAAGCTGCCTGTGCATGATATGCATCTTCGACGATGGGACTTACGTGCACGAGAAATTGTAGAAATGCCAGCCGTAGATTTCAAAGCATCCGCTTCTTGGGTAAAAATATTCAAAAACAACATCGAATTGTGTCACGGAAGATTACTGAATGTGTAACAAAACAACAATTATTGAACGCTGATAAACTTCAAAACAAAGCTACCGAATTTAAAGGAACGGTGAAAGTCAACATAGCCAACGATGGGGCTGAAAACACATTTAATTCTAATCAAAGTGGATTCAATTTAGAGCTACATACAGGCCGGACATTGGCATAAGAAGGGCAGAAATCCGTTGAGGCAGTAGTGCAATCGAAAACATCAACAACACACAGTTATACTATACAGCCTTTCATTTCTGTGGGTGGCAAGCTATAGGCACCTATGTTAATCGTTTTAAACGAACCTACTGGCAAATTTGGAACTCGAGTGGAACAAACTATGGTTCAGAGCCGAAAATATATTTCTATTCGCTTCGAAGTTTGGAAAATTGACGACTAATCAATTCAAGCGTTGGTTCCAAGAAGTATATATTCCCAATACGGGACCAAAGTCGATAATACTTCTGGATTCTTGGAGCGGTTAATGTCCAACTGCACATGATAATTACTCATTCTTGCAGGTACAACGGGAATGATACAGCCCCATGATGTTTATGGCTTCCGTGTACGGAAAAACTTCGTCAATCTGCACTTAAGAGACAATATTGTTAAGTTACAACCTCTTACACACAACTAGTTTTCTTTTCCACGGCATTCAAATATGCGTGGTACAAAAGAGGTTACGCAGAAGCAAGGCCACCAAACTTCGAAAATCCGGTAGAATTTTGCTTTTCGGAAAATGCACTGACATAGGATATAAGCGGCGAAGCAGCTATCATCCCTTGTGCGTGGTGTAAAAAATTTCATCGTTTCAAACACTTTTATCATTACCATCATTATTGTAATAAGTATAATCCATACAGAGTTGAAACGTTTCCTAAATAAGTAAGCATGAGAACATTTTTCCGATTATATTCACGAATTATTGCAATAAACAACATGCCATTTGTTGCTGTACTCAACATTATCATCATGAACGTCTAGTAGTCAAAGAATACAACATTATTTCCCTTTAAACTTTATTTTTATTTCGGCCCGTTCAGAAGTTATAGAAAAAACAAAGTTTTCAAGGGTGCGTTGACCCCTTAAGAGTGTCGTTCCGCCAAAACGTGAAAATTTATATAGACTATTTTGACTGATTGTAGTTTGTAACAAATTTTTATTTCTACAAATTTTCGCCCATGCCGCACGGTAAGAACTTTTAACGTTCGAGAATGGGACCGCTGGGGGGGGGGGGGGGGTTGAATGTTACAAATATGCAATTGCGTCATAACACGAACTTATATTGACGTGAATTCAGACCGGAATGCCAAAAGGCTAGCTCATTATACGATGCTCTTGGCTAAAAGGTCGAAGGGCACTTTCAATCCCTTAATTGTGAGATATTGGAAAAAGAAAAAACACGTTTCCCCTACTTTCCCATTCTCTACATGTATGCAAATTTCCATCCCAATCGATTAAAAATTCTCGGAGATACGGTTTGAAAAATTTCATTTTTGCAATAAACAATGTGAAATTTGTTGCTATCTGCATCGTTCTCATCTCCAATGTATAGTACACAAAAAAATAAACATTGTTGCAATTTGAAATTTTTTCATATCTCGTACCGTTAAAACGTTATCGACGAAAAACACCCCAATTTTCGAAGGTGCGTTTCAACCTTTAACAATCGGGTTCCGCAGATATAAAAGTATACGTGTTGCCTATTTTTACCCATTCTACAAGCATGCCAAATTTCATCGAAATCGGAGAGATCGATCTCGCAACGTTTCCTTGTGAGATTTAATCGTCGACAATGTAAAAATCAGCTATTCGCTATTTTTGCACCATATTCATACTTTTATTCCATCGGTAGCTCCAACTTATAACTGTATTCAGAATACCAACTTCTAGTTACAATGCTAATAACGTTAACTCTATAAATAAAAGCTTGGGGCGTTCAACTTTTTAAATGTTTAATCAATTTGATCGATTCAGTTTCATTAACCGTATTTAATTTGGCACAATAGTAATTGGAGAAATTATTATCACACGTTTATACCCAGTTTCAGGAGTTTTATTTAAGAAATCTAAGGTTGTTTTACAGTAAATTAAATACAGTTGATATGTTAATCGATTTATGTAAATTAAAGATTATATGTCTCCATTTTGAGCGCCCCAGGCTTTTATTTATAGTCACATGTAGGTGACTTAATAAAATAAATTATTTTCTACTTTTTAATACATTAAATAAAAGCTTGTTTTTTAAAATGTTTTTTTACATATACATTATTTTCTACTTTTTACTCTTTAATTCATTTTACTAGTTAGTTGTTACTAGTAGTTTACTAGTTTACGACTTTGTACGTTAAGAACATGGAACGCTTGTAAAAAATAACAGACTGTATTTGGGATTTAACTTGTTGCTGCATATAAACTTTTCACACACAAACACAGTCCGTTTAGAATTTGTTCGTATGTGTAAGTGAGATTTTATATGGATGTTTGGATATCGCTAATTTTACATGAAAAGTTGAAAATTTTATGTAATTTTTTTTCAAGTTGAATCGTACATTGTCACATTTTAGATGCATGTTTGCAAACTTTCAGATCTCCAAATAGTTGAGAAGTGGGTGAAATATCGATTTTTCGTTTTGCATCTCAAAGAAAGGCCAGTTAAATAAAAGCTTGTCATAAAATGTGGTCGTGATGTAGCTGCCGTTGTGCACGAATGTCACGCACATAAACCGGTACGTTTGTGTGTGTATAATCTGAAGCCGATTATTCATTTCTCAGTGGAACACTACTAAGCCCCGAGGCTGGGAAACGAACCTGGGACTGGCCGTATCGGCCTAGGTTTTCTGCAGTTTCTATATGGCAATGGCAGGTATATCATCGTGAATGGGGGGAAGGGGGGGATAGAGAGGAGGAAGTCAGCTGCAGTCACAAAATGGGGAAAAGTGTTGGAATAAGATGAGCACATAAAGGAGAAGGACCCCATACAGATGGAACAGATTCAATATGGCAGCTCCATAGATAAAATAAAAAATATAATGCGGTATTTAGAAGACTTATAACTAATTGTAATACAGTACAGTGTAAGTGCATTATAAAGAGCGTTGACTTTCGTTTATTTTTGTCGCATTCGAGTTTGGGTGAAATTTGATCTCCGGATATCTCAAAAGTTGCTGTAATTGCAATGGGGAAGGATAATTCATACCCGTAAACATACGGACAGACATTACCTATAAATATCATTTTCCAATGTTGTTGAGATAAAAAATATCTTTCCAGCATATTTACGTAGTTTAGCATATCTCAAAGATTAACATACACACTTGAAAAAAATTACTATACTATTTTCTTAATGCTGTTATGCGCATATTGTCAATGTTCCACCTCGTTTGTCATTTTGTCTCCCCTGTACATGTAAAAAACTTTTTTTCGTTTCTATCATTTAACATGTCAGTCTATGAACTCATTTTTTACCTCCCCTTACCTGTACATGTCGCAAACTCCCAATCCTATGAGTTCACGCTTGTGCCTCTCGTACACGATATCCGGTACTTTATTGTCGAGAACATCGGAGCGAGCTTGTTGAAAATAATAGTTGTAGGCTTCTGGGTCTATGTTCTTGAGTCGTTGTAGACTGGAGGGTTTGAATCTCAGCCGAAAATCGAATTTGTGCTTTTCCTTTCCATCTAGCCTATAGCCAGAAGGAAACCACAACCTTGTGGAACGATTTTGCAGAGCAAAGAGATGTCGGGCCACAGGACCAATCCCTAATTGTTTGCAAACCTGTGAGACATCGGTAGCACTGTGGTGAATTACAATAGCATAAAAAATGCATTTCATACATGTTACAATCATTTTTTAATCTGAAAAGAGTTTGTGTAAATTAATGTGAAAACTCTGATAATGTATTGTGAGATATTGACATTGGTATATTGACTTTGCAGACATGTGCAAAGCCTCCCCCAGAAATCATGTTGCCCCCCCCCCCTCTCAGAAAAAAAATTGATCCATAGTAATTAAATTCGATTTAATTATTTTGATTTAATGAAATCAATTAATGTCTGCCATGAGGCAAATAAAAACATGGTTCGAAGCACAATGCTACAAAAACAACTTTCTCATATGTCACTGCTGAACGTTGAGTTAAAAATCACAGTGTTAAAAAAAAATCCAACTGAAAGGGTATTAGGCCAAATTATAGAAAAAATAGAAAACTGAGACTTATATAATTGCATATCTACTGAAAGTAAAGTTTAAAAGCTGGTAACTGGATTAAAGCATGATGAAAAATTAGTCGATTTTTATTTAAGGCATTGCAAAAGTTTGATATTAATGTTAATTTAATTGAGTTAAAATGAATGCTGGATACGCAAATGGATATTGATATGTTTACAACAATGAAGTAGGCTCCTATGTTATGGGAAATTTAATGGAGCCGTGTTTGCGTAAAGAATCAAAAGTTTCTGTGGATCAAGTTAAAGCATTATAGAAACAACGATAAAGTACCTTTTTTAATATAATTATTAGGTGGTAAACACATGAACTACAGCTTAACTGGAAAAAGAGACACTCACCTTGATGCAAAGATCTTCAGCCGTCCATCCCGAGGAGTATGAAACGTTCAGTACTTTTATTTCCGTTAATACATTAATTGCCTCAACTCGGTCTTCATCCATACTGATCTATTTTCGACTTTAAAAATCAATGTCATCAGGGATCATTTCTGTCACTTTAAAGCGTTGTGTCTTGATGTAACATTCTTCAACGATTTTGAGGTTATATTTACGTTGTAAAATCGATATTTATGCAGCCACTGAAAAAAAATGTAGTTGATATTGTTGCTCTTGGCATCTGTGCGACTTTGATACCGAGCTCTTTGTAAGCTGCGATATAAATATTCTATATCTGCGTATGGACATTCCTCGCCAAGGAGACCATGGAGATAGATACCAGGAGGTCCCGCAAGGAGACTAGAGTAAAGGAGTCCAAACTCCCTATCCTAGCCTGTATGTACGAAGTTCTTTCAATACGCAGAGATGTAGTGCTCAGTTCCGCCGCAGGCGTCGCTAGTGTTTCCCGGAGCCCATAATATAAGGCTGGGACACGGTCTTACATACAGGTCTGGAAACTCCGTTAGTTCACATGGTTCCTTTGCTGAAGTTCGCCGCGAGAGGCGCTCCAATCGAGGAGTCAGTGTGCGCGAGAGACAACAATACTCACTCTCACTCACGAATGCTTGCAAGCAGTACTTATCGGAGTTACTACTTGCAAATATTTCTACGTATACGTGTTCATCATCTGTTGTTTTTCCTAACACTATATATGGAGATAGCATTTTAAATTACAGCGCAAATATAATTTTGCGTTTATCAATCATATAATAACAAATATTTATCTCTTTCGATTCAAATAATGGCGTCTTATAATGGCAATAAGGAAGATTTTTAGTAGAATGTACAAAATAACAAAAAACCAAACCTTTATTTACTTTTTGTTGATCGTTCGTTCATTGGTTTGTCAATTTAGACATCTTTTTTTGCAACAATTTTTTTTTGTTTATATTTTCTTCAACGGCGTTTTGCTTCATGCGCAACCTAATGTAATAAATTATCGCGTATAATAAGATATCCGAACAATGTTTTTCACATGGAAAGGAAAACTTTATCCCGTTATACATCTTCGAGTGTTAAATCAAACACGTTAACCTTTGAGGAATGCTTCGCAAAACACGTTTCAACGTAGTGTATTAGATTAAAGAATTTTGAATTGGCATGGACTAACCCGCCACGAGATTTCATATCCACCAATTTAGAAAGAGCAGGTGAGCTATTAGAACTTAAGCAGACCCCTTCGCGACAGATGACACACGCATCATATCTCTTCAGAACTTGCTTGCATAAATACCCTGAAAGTATGCACGTTATGGTTTTATTAATTTATTGACAAACACAAAACATAAACACTGCGAAGTGCAAAAAATTGCATTCAAATCTAAGATTCTATTTGAATTTAACTTACGTCCCATTAAAAAGGAACGCATCAAACGTGATAGACATAAAACCAATGATGTTAGATAAATATATATTATTTAAACTATCACCTGTAATTAATAATAGCGAAAGAATTAAAAACAATTCTTTGTACTGGCATGATGATTTCAACGATTCTACCATCGTGCTACGAGAGTTGTTAGTTTATTCTACGGCTACCTACGTTGAGTTAATAAGAAGCCTGCTTCATGAAAAACTAGTTAAAATAAAAAAAACCTGTCGCGTAATAAACTACACAGTCCATAGCCAGTGGAAGGGTATAATCGTGATCGACAGGGTACCCGATGACATCGTCAATCTCGAATTTTCCTTTATCTGAAACCGCGTCTAATTTTCGTCGGACTTCGTCACGATACTTGACTATTTTGGGTTCCGATTTTTCGCCACTCAAAGCTTTCAGATCGCTTAGCGATATCAAAATCTGCGGCTCAGGTCATTCTGTAATGGTACAATTACCATATTTTGGAGGCTTAATCACGCCATATACTGACAGCAGTTTATATAGCTGCAAAACATGGACGGTTTCACTTTTAGGCTTCTGTAAGCCTTATTGCACTCCGGTACTACGCAGGACTGGCATTACGACGACCATATTCAGGTAATGTGTTCGCTGTCAAACCGACTCCTCGATACTAGCGACACCACGATTTCTGTTTCAATAGTGGAACCACCCCCACCGGCCGAATTTCATCGAGTTTCCAGACCTGTATGTAAGACCGTGGGCTGGGAATAGACGTCCGATTTTTTCTTTCCGACAATCCGATCCGACAGTCGGATCCGAATATCGGAAGGCACTCGTGCCATACATTTGAGTGAGCATGCAATACACATCCGATCCGATAGTCGGATCCGAGTTCCGATAGTCGGATCGGATGTGTATTGCATGCTGAAACAAATGTATGGCACGAGTGCCTTCCGATAGTCGGATCGGATTGTCGGAAAGAAAAAATCGGACGTCTATTCCCAGCCTTACTCTAGTCTCTATGGCAAAGACGCTGAAAAAAACGTCCCGGAAAATGTATTGAAGTGATGGCGCTAGGGTGCAGCTACGGCACCTACATATATGGTAATACATTGGTCACCGAGTTGAAAGTGATCGGATGAGTTTCTAACTTCAAGACAGCCCGATCATGACATCAAGCGTCAAAATTTCCTCCTTTTCGTAACTTCCTCATGACGGTTTGAAAAAAAAACTCTAAAGCGCACACCAACCGTGCCCGAATGTTCCGTGGCTCCTTTGCAGACTTATGTTTCGTCACATATACGTTTTCAACTTCAAAAAATTACGCACGAGAACAAAAAACTATATTTTTCAATTTAAAAAACTATGCTGTATCTGTTCTTTATGCGTATCAATCACCGTAGCACTTCGTCGTAAATTTTATTATACTCTGACACAGGGAGGCTAGAGTGGGAGGAGTCCGAACCCTTATGGAGAAACTTGAAGAAAGTGGCTAGAAAAATGTGGTTAAACAGGGATGGCGCCACCATTGCTAAGACCTCGAGAAGTGAGCTGCGTGTGCCAGGGACGAAACACATAAATAATGAGAAGTGAGCTGTGTATGAGGCAGAATGATACTTGAGAAGTGGGCTGCGTGCGAGAGAGATCCCCGTAAATGCGTAAAGATAGAAGAATTTTTGTAATATAGCAATGCCCAATGAACATTCTGTATTAGTTGCATAATTAACGGTGAAAAAGGTCGAAAATAATCATAATGCAATACGTAGTGATAGAAAAATATTTTTATTATAACAGTGTTTAATTGTACAACGAACGGTGGGAAATGTCTTAAATAATACTGATGCTTTTTTCTTGAATCAATGTTTATTTTCTTAGGTAAATACGGCAGTGAATTAATTTAATTTAACCCAACAACTCATGACTTATTTTTTTACCGTCAAACGCATGACTGGCGTGTATATTAGACCTGTCCTTAAGAAGGGCAAAAACGAATTTTAATGGTCTTACCCCCCAAATTGGTTCGAAATAATTTTAAAAAAATGTCAGAATTTTTTTAAATTTTTTCCCTCCATATTTACCCACCGCTAGGAAGCCTTACTTTTTCCCATAAGAAAAGCATTGATTTTTCGTGATTTTTTATCTTTTTTTTACCGTTGCCCTAATTATCAGCTAAAAAATCGTAAATTCTTAGAAAATGTTGACAGTAATGTTATCTTTTTATCGGATTTTTTGAAATTCGATACAAGCTTTTTTGGGCTAGATCAATCACATCTTTATCCTCCGTATGTTGCGAAAAACGCGGAAAAAAGTCGAAAAACGTGATTTGGAGAGTTAAATATCGAAAGAATTCAATCGGAGTAGTCTTAAAACATTCGCAATTCTTTGTACAAAATAATTAATCACGTAAAAAAATTCAAGGCCACCCCTGCAGCCAGATCGATTATGCCATGATTAAATTTTTTTGTTTTTCCTGCTTCACTTGCTGTTCGAGCACACCGCACCCCCACAAAAACCAATTTCAAGAACCCGGCATCGCGTACACATTCTGATTGATTGTACTGAATGTTCATTCGTATTATGTTTTGGAAATCAATTATAGTAATGAGAAAAAGTGGATGAAGATTTTCGATCATAAGTTACCGAGAGTTGGATGAAATTATCCAAAATAAACTATTTGAGATTAGCTCAATGTGAAATGGTACGTCTCCTTTGTTGATTTGGTTCTTTTTACAACGCACCATAGTCCTATTTCCTAGAAATCCTTCCCGCTTGCTTCAACGTTTTCAAAATAAAAACATGCTTCAATTTATTAAAGATAAATATCTGTGTCCTTTTGTCAACATCAAGGCTGGTTCGTCTCAAAAACTCGATTTTAACCATCCTCGAATTGTTCGAATATTGTGTGTATATTATCGTATTTGCTAGTACAGTAGAACCTCGTTTATTCGACCTTCGATTAACCGACATTCCGCATTATCCAAGTCACGTAACTCAACCGAGTACTCCACATTATCCGAAGTGTATCCTCGGATAATACGCAGAATCTCGGATAAAAGGGAAAAAACTTTTATGCCTATGTGTTCGGGAATTAGTCACTTCCCCTTGAGCAGCACCGAACGGCGGTCTTCGACATTCGAACACGCGCGTGTGGGGAATGCACTTTTCCCTGTCCAAACATTACGTGATACGTTAAGAACGTCCAATCTAGTATCGTAATCGAAGGTAAATATAATATCTTTATTTAATTAAACAAATATGAAAAACGTATGATCGGAGCGAAGCTCCACGTCCCGGTGCCGCTGCGCAAGTGTATTTCTTGTTCCTCGTGGCCGGAGAACTGAACGCCAACGCTTACGCCACGGCAGAGCATAGGCGCACGCCCATTGGCTCTGCTTGACTTGTCCAAGATGGAGGCTTGCTCCTGACAGAGAAGGCTGGATTCTTTTCGCGCTTCACCACCCCCTCCGAGCAAACGATTTTTTTGTTTTTGGTCTCGCATACGTTCGTGGAGGTAACGTGGGTCGAGGCGTGAGCGTAGCAGGGGCGAGCGGAATCGTGTTGGATGTCCGTGGTTGGCCAGTTGGAGTTGTTACTATACTTTTTGCCAATTGCGGCCGTGGGACTTCGTGACTAGTTAGTAGAGTAGCTGTAGCGGTTCTGACGCAAGGGTAGGAGGCGTGTCAAGCGCGGGGAAGCCAAGTGTGGCGCTACGGTCGAGGGGAGGTCGCCGGGCGCGTGCGACGTCACAGTTGTGACGTCGCACACAACTGCCTCGGTGGAAGGGGTAGCCATGTGGTCCGAAGAATGACTCCTGGGAGAAGGAAGCCGCCGTCGACGAGTGTTACGGGCGGGGGGGTAATAATTTTAATCAAAGCACAATGAAAGAATAGTTTATCAATAATACTCAAATTTTATATATCTATTGTGTGTGTGTGTGTGTGTGTGTGTGTGTGTGTGTGTGCGTGCGTGTGTGTGTGTGTGTGTGTGTGTGTGTGTGTGTGTGTGTGTGTGTGTGTGTGTGTGCGTGTGTGTGTATGACGACAATATATGGGTAGAAAATTTTCGGTAATATGAAAACGCTATTCGCCACATGAAGGGCGGCTTTTCAAAGCTGATTTATGGCATGTAGGTGCGGTGCTATGGTTTCGTTTCCGAAATCCTTGAAACGTTTGCATGCGTGTCCACTCCTGTCACAAGTCTCGCCAACAATTTGGACAGGTCGTGACAAGTCAGGATTTCTTGGAAAAAACTATCAATTTGAGGGTTCAAAGGCGGGGACCGCGGATGGTCCACTTGAGCACAGCTGCACTCTTGAGAAGTCTCAGCGAGGTCCGAATTTTTTTTCCCGAAGGAAGAGCCTTTTGGATGAGCCGCTCCGCTCAAACCTGGCCGCACTTTGCATGAAGCAGTCAGTCTGTTAACATCGTGGAAGTTTTTTCGTACTCGTCAACATGGAGAAAATCTTGCATGACCAAGCCGTGCTTTTACGCTCGTTCGAAGATTTTTCTGCGTGGGAGCAACGATGTATCGAGTTCATCGAAGGGCTGGAAACGCAAAGCCGGATTAAGCGCCCGAGATTATTAATCGGACATCAACAGTCACTAATAGCCCAAATAGCGCGTCTGGAAGGATTGAGGAATTGTGTGCGGAGTCGTTTCGTACACACGGGCGCAGGACATGGTGATCATGAGTTAATCTGGCGAGAGATTGAAACATCCTTCGAGAGTCGGATATTAACCGGTTCTATCATCAATCGCAGACACATCGAGCCGAGACACTTTCTAACTGATGCTCGCGTCCTAGTGCTCCATCATGTGCAAAATATTATCGGCAAGCACAACAGTATTAAAATTAATACAGTGTTTAATGGTGAATTCGCGAGCGATGACAAACATGCGAATAAAAGTGTCAACACGCGAAACTGTGAACTATTTAGCACAAGCAATTTGAACGAGTGCTACGAAAATAATGTTGAAGAAGGCTGTGGTTAACGTCAAATCCAAGGAGAACGCATGTTTCGCATGGGCAGTTGTCGCTGCTCAACTACCCAGCCGAACGAGATAGTGCCCGTCCATTTTCTTACGCTCATTATTCGACAGTACTGAATCTCCAGGATATCGAATTCTCGGTGACGATACATCAAATTAAAAAATTTGATTTTCATAATAATGTATCGATCAACGTGTATACCACCACCACCAAAAAGGACATTGTTTCGATACGAATCTCTCAACACAAGAAGGAAAAGCACATCAATTTGCTGTACATGCAAGATACTGATGACAGCAATGTGGGACACTTCGTATGGATCAAGAACCTGTTAAGACTCGTGAGGGCACAACTGACCAAAATGGAGCATAAAAAATATATCTGTGATCGGTATGTAGTTAACATAATATATATATACATATAGGTAATTATATATGCTAGACGAAATAAACAAAACAATATTTTTTGTTTTGCAGGTGTTTGCAATACTTCGGTTCCGAGGAAAAATTGCGATCACATGAGGTCGATTGTGGAGCAATAAATGACTGTGCGATCTGACTACCAGATGACAACAATGAGTGGCTCCAGTTCAGTAACTTTAGCCGGAAAGAGCGACATCCCTTCATTGTGTATGCTGATTTGAAGTGTGTGTTGGCAAAGACCGATGGGGAGAACCTAGCGAAATATATGTATCAACACCATGAAGGGTTTAGTATCAGATATTACGTGTGTTGTTCGTATGACGATTCATTATTTTTATATCACTCGCATTGCAGTGCTGATTGTGTATCATGGTTTGTCGAAGAACTAAAAAATCTAGCACTGCGGATAAAAGAAATTTTCTGTGATAATGTACCAATGGTATATTTAACACCGAGTGGGTGGGCTACTTTTCGAGCAGCGACTCAATGTCACATATGTGAGAAACCATTTGCGCAAGAAGATGCACGCGTTCGAGATCATTGCCATCTGACTGGGCGCTATAGAGGCCCTACCCATTCCAACTGCAACTTAAATTACAAACAGTCATTTTTAATTCTAGTCGTTTTCCACAATTTATCCGGTTTTGATGCGCATTTTATAATCAAGGAAGTAGTCACAGCGTTCGGAGGAAGAACCGATGTGCTTCCAATCACAAAGGAGAAATGCATTTTCTTTACGAAGCATGTTGAAATTACAGACGATTCAAAACGCAAGATCCAATTACGCTTTATCGACTCATACAAATTCCTCAACACCAGTCTCGACAAATTAGCATCATTCTTGACCGAGGACAAACTCAAAATTTTACGCACGCAATTTCCAACTCTCTCGACAGACGATTTCAGTTTGCTGACGCGAAAAGGGGTCTTCCCTTATGAATATATTGATGACGTAACCAAGTTAGACGACCCTTGCCTACCACCACGTGACGCATTTTACAGTTCCCTCACAGATGCTACAGTATGTGAGAGCGAGTACACAGATGATGAGAACGTTTGAGAGCGGTTCTCCATTTGAACGGTGGGCGACTATAGCGATTTTTACTTGAAGACAGATGTCTTGTTATTAGCCGATATTTTCGAAAACTTTCGAAATACATGCGTTGAGAGCTATGGCCTAGATTCCGTGTATTACTACACATTGCCCGGATATACCTGGGATGCAATGTTAAAACATTCAAATGTCAAGTTTGAATTACTAACTGACATCGATAAGGTTTTATTCGTTGAGCGGGGTATACGCGGTGGTCTGAGTCAATGATAAACCGATATGCACACGCTAATAACAAGTACATGGAGTCGTTTGATCCATCGAAAGCATCATCATACTTGATGTATTTTGATGTCAACAATTTGTATGGATGGGCAATGTGTTGTCACGTCCTGAGGGGACGTGGGCATATACATGTGTGGTATCCCTCTTTCTTGCCTACGCCTAGCGTAATAGCACGGGATGAGGGTTAAAAAGGGGACGTGCTGGTGAAAAAGGGGATTTCAAGGGATTCCGTGGATGATCCAATTATTGAAATAATTGTTGTGACACTTGTGTTCGATTGACTCGTAATTTAATAGAATTAACCGTATGGGTTAACTCTATTATTTCTTTAAGATACAAATCGGAAACCAAACATTAAAGTCTGTTCGCTTACATTGGTGCGCCTCGGCGATGACCCAGTCGCTAGGGTGTCGGGGAACGGTCGTAAAACTAAGAGCCCTGCGCCGGAGGGCTAGAAACGCTCGCGGATGGTGTGTGTGTGAGTGAGACGGATACAGATGTTCGAAGACACAGATTCTAATATTTGAGAGTTTCACGGATCGAAAATGGAATTTACAATAAAGCAATGCGCGTAATACAACGTCAAGGTTCTTATGATTTTCGCGTAACCATTACAGAAGTTTCAAAGTACAAGGTGTTCTAAGTTTGAATCGTATGACAACGTTCGCGTTACAAATAGAGAACAAAGGTTTCACGCGATGGATATCGGTAAGAGAACTCTAGGTCTGAGCTCGTTGGATGCTAATCGGAGACTGATGCGAGGAGAACTCTTTCGGAGTACCAGAAATCAGGGTGGGATAAATTTTTGGAGGAAAAAATCTTTGGGAGAGTGAAACTTGGGTGACGTAGTTTTTTTTATTGGTGGTCCGGACATAAAACGTGACCTGGTCCGTGTGGTTGGCCAGAAGAAGGAAGCGAGAACGAGTTGTCGGTGTATTATTGGGTAAGGGCGCATATAATCGAGAACAGCGCTGCATTTCCGAGAACACAGTGCGGCTTTTCTTATTGAATATGTGGGGAAACCGAGAGGAGATAAATAGGGCCTTGTTCGTGACGGTATGCGTCACGCGAGAGAGAAAGAGCTAGTTGGCCAGCCTGGGAAAGCGCGTGGCTTATGTCATCTAATTTTGTTACTGCAAGAGTCAGCGGCCCCTTCTTTGGAAGAATGTATTTGTTTGTACATGCAGAGGATTAGGCCGATTCGTTCGTCCGGATCTTGTGCCGTGAAGTCGCGTAGGTTCAAATTTTTACGACCAAGACCTTCGGCTGGGTTATGTGATACACTCTTTGTGCATGGTCGCAATGTGTTGGCCGGTCTTGGAATCTTGAACTCTCTGATTCAATAATTTTTAATGTAGGGAGAAATATGGAGTGCGCAGTCTGGGTTGCCTTAGGAATATGTATTGAGATTTCTCTTTCCATCTTTAACAGAGTTTGTCTGGCACGTGTCACAAACTATTTCGCGGGGATGTAGTTACGCACGGACGTGACACCTCCCTCCTTTAGGATTGGACGTCCCGTTCAATCATGGACGTTGGTAAGGGCTGTTTTGGTGGGGTGAGGGATATTTAAGGCGCATCTTCGCCTTGTTTAGGACATTGCCAGATTTGCTGTCTTGTGAGCACAATTGCTGGGAATTTGTGGTTTGTCTTTTTGTTCCCTTGAGAAAGAGAAAAAGGAAAAGGAATCAGGGAAGATGGCTCCAAGGAAATACCAGAGTTGGACCTTACATGGTAAGTATCTTAGTGATGAGATTATTGTTGTACCAAGATTCGAACATCCACATATCAATCTAATTTGTTTTCAATTGTTTTCTTCAAATCTTCTTCAAATCGAAGGGCCGTCGAAATCCTGGAGAGGAGCTCGGATTTTGATGCATTCGGAATCCGGTGGCTGTTGGAAGGGCGGTGGGGTGACGAGCACCCCGAAAACGATTGGGATCATCCGGCTTGGGAGGATCCTCGCGAGGTGTTCGCGGTGTATGATGACTGGGATCTCCCGGCTTGGGTGGACTCTCGACCCGTGGACTGGGACGATTTAGAGGATGCTGATCCCTTTGCATTATACGCCGATTGGGGTCGCCCGGCGGCTGCATGTGCTTAAGTGTGAAGTGTCCAGGCAGTAGGATTTGTTTAAAAGGAAAAGGGAAATAAACGAAAAACCGAGGAAAGGAAAGGAAGGATATATCGTCATTATTTCGTGTTTTCCTTGTAACCCTCGACAGCGTGGATATCCGGGTCTACAATCTCCTCATGGCACTCTGAGTGGTTGAATGATTGTCTCGTACGCGTCGTTGAGTACGATTGTTTTGCGGCGATTGATTCGTGGAAGTCAGTATCCGTCGTTGGTGTTGAACCTTTTCGGGTCGGAGTTCACCGTTGGCATTGTTTCACACAAATCGGCGTTCGACGTTGGTGCTGAGTTCGTTGAATTCATCTCGAGTATCGTGAATATGGCGCACGTATAGGGTAACAATAATATCGCACATAGGTTAAAATATAAAAGGAGCTTAGTTCGGTATGGTTATATTTACTTGGTTAAGTCTGTGAGTACCTGGAGCAAATTATATCAAAGCGTAGAGAAAATGAAGAGAAGCAAAACTTATCCTCGTATAAGTGTCTCGTTCCTTACTAAAATGTGCATATTCCTATAACGTGACACGTAAGAAAGGTCAAGTTATATATATATATATATATATATTCCCTTTTTTTTGTGTTTTTGTTTCCTTTGTTTGTTTTGTTGTTTTTTTTGTTTTTTTTAATATATATATATAATTAGGTTAAAAGAATAATGTGGCATCGTTTGCCCTTGATTTCATAGAGTTAAGGGCGGGGTAAAGTATTTAAATTTTTTTTTCATTTTTTTTAATTTCTTAAATGAATGCATAATATATCAAGAATATTGTGTTAAAATTTCAAGTCGATCGGAGTAAAATTGACGAAGTTATGAGTATTTGAGCGTCTATTGCTCCATGCCGGGTTTTATACCTGGGCGGCAGCTGCGCGGCGCGCTATTGTATTTTTCGACCGCGAATAAATTTCTTGATAAACGGGCCTGTTCCGGTGTATACACATTAGTCTGTACATCAGTTGACCGCTGTAAAGAAGAAAGAGTTTTGCGTAGACAAACGCAAAAAGATGCTCTCGATCATCTTGATGGAAGCCTTTTGCTCTACGGACCTGGCATCGACGACTTTGAGTGAGTATAAGAAAATTACCGAGTTTTATTTTGAATTTCTAAAAATTCAAAGATAATTGAAAAATCTGAAAAAATTCATACGTATTCAGAAAAATGAACGAATCACAAAAAAAATTGGGTTGCGGGGAAATTTGTTGACTAATTTTTTTTTTCATCATTTTGTTAATAACATTTTGGAATTATTATTATGCAAAATTAATCTTTTGAGTACCTTTAATATGCATGAATTTTCTCAGATTTTTATGCAATCGAGAAGTGTTCTCAAACTTATGTGCAATGAGCGCTAAGCGACCAAACTCTTCTGCGTTTTTCAAACCGTTTTTCTGAGACTTGTCATATTTGAAGTCCGTGTGCACGATAACTCAAAATCTACTGGACCAATCGCTTTGAAATTTTGCACAGTACTTCTTCACATAATTCACCAGGTATTGTCGAGAGCTTTTTTGTTTTTTTTTAATGATTACTAATTTTTCAACAACAAATTAGCGGATTTTTTTTAGCGGAAATCGGGTTTTTGGCTCCCAAGTGCTACGAAAAATCGAAAAAAATCCTCCCGTCATTACCTCGAGAAACATCTCCTGTAACAAATGCATTTTGATTTTTTTGTTTCAGATGATTCTGTTGCGAGTTATGGTGCACACCGCAAACCAACTTTTTTTCGAGGCGCCTCCGGGGTTTAATTTTCACTCGCTCAATTTTGAATATTTTGCAATGCAAATTTAGGAGAATGTTGTTCAAATGTTACTTTATTATATGTAAATTTTTCAATAAAAGAACACAATTCGTTACGCCAAAAAAATCTCAAAAACATGCCTTTTTTTCGCCGAATTAACTTTACCCCCCCCCCCCCCCTTAAAGTTAAATGAATAGTTAATGTGTAGATCAGATTGATTCCTTTCTGATTACATGACCTCGTGGGAATTCTTCAAAGGAAGGGGGGAATAGTGGGTGATCTCGAGGTATTGGGTACGGCAGGATATAGGTCACGCGCCGCTGACTGCGGGGCATGGCTGGTCGGCAGTCCCCTTGAAGCAGTTGATGGATCCGTCGCGGGTGTTTTGGGGTGTAGGTCAGGCGCTGTAGTCTGCGGGGCAGGACCCTTTTCTGACCCTTCTGGTCCGATCGGTGGGTCCCTCGGGGGTCTTGTGATTACTTGACCCAGCTCTACGTCGGCCGGTGTCTCCTTTTTGGTTCGCCTGGACAGATGCATGAGTAGGTTGGTTACAGAGTCCCATATTGCCCCGATGAGATAGAGTAACCATCCGTACACGGTGTGCAGACTATATGCATGTATGGCCGTGTCCACGAGGAGCTTGGCGGCCCGTGCGATTAGCAGTATACCGATGATACCGGCACTGGCCGTGCCAAATTGGATGAATTTTCCCCATGTCCTATTCCAGATAGATTCAGCGAGACTCTGCAGACCACTATTGTCCAGAAGGTTCAGCAACTTCATATCTTGGTTGGCGGTGTCTTGACCACTGATTCCCCGTGCCAGGTAGTTCAGGACGGCGGGTTTTTCCACCGGGAACATTATGCGTTTCCGAAGGTTCTCGATGTCTTCTTTCGTATAGATGCCACTTGATGCCAGAGAAGATGGGTTGGTATACTTCCACGTAGGTTTTGTCATGGGCTTCATGCTCGTCGGGGGTACAGCTTCCACCGGTATGGGCATAAACTTGTACCATGTGTCCCCGAAATGATAATATGGAGGTAAAAGGTGGTTGCACGTGGTTTGGGTTCCCTTTTTCATTAATATGTGAATTCTGGGAGTTAGGAAATAGGTTTCGTTCCCACGAGTAACAGGTAACTGGTGATAGCAATCTTTTAACCTTATTAAGTTTACTTCTATCGGAATGCACTTAATAATATGTACCACCTCGCCAGCGAGGACTGCCATATGGCCGGGTCCTTTCATTAGGTTGTACGCAAATTCGTCTGGCGCTTGAGTGGCTAACGATAAACTATTTTTCAGCATTTGACGTTCCTTGTCGCATTGTTGTGTAAGCATGTCTTGAAAGAGTGACTTTAATTGTTGGCGTATATGCGGTTCGACATAGATAAATTTTGAGTTAACATAGGCGAAAATATCCAGATTTGCAACAGGGAAACGCCCTCGAATTGTGAAAGAGACGCTACGGGTAGTCTCAAAAATAAATAGTTTTGGATGTTCTGTGCTTAGGATGTTATATCCGCAAATTTGATCGGTTTCCTTAACAGCTAGCGCAAAGGTAATGTCTTCAGACGTCACCAAATATACGGTGGTTTGGGTTTCGGACCCGATTTCACTCATTTTCACAGAAAATCCTTCGTAAAGGATACCATATTTGTTAAATCCGCAATTTTCTCCGGGTCTCGAGTCCCAAAAAGTGTATCCCCCATCGGGGTCAACGCACGAAGATGAGGTTAAGGCACATACGGTGCCTGAGCGTAAATGAATTTGGTTTGACTCCAGTGTGATCTGTGCGGTGTAGCTTCTTAACGATATTTTTACGGTTCCTTGGACTACAACATTGTCCCAGGTACCATACGGGTCTGAGTACGAAGCGCCATTGCATTCCCCGTTATCTTTGACGTGACCAGCAAGGGTAATACTACTTGTGGATGTTTGATTATCTTTTAGTCCATTTATGGTGGTATATCCGAACCGTATGGTTCCGTATTTGTGCATGTCATCGCATGCTTCGCGACTGGTAGTCTCGAGGTATTCGGTCTGACCGTTACTAACGATCGACACATGCGATGACATGCCACAATAATAAATTGTTCTCCGAACCTCGACCTTACATTGTTTTACTAGTGTTTCGGAGTAGTCATTGAGCTGCAATAATTGTATGTACTGGTTGATCTCTTGGGTTTTAGGTGCATGCTTTTCGCAGGGTTCGACATCCAGCAATGATAAGGTAGTAATGTTCGATGAGCTCGATCCACAATCATATCGCACCATGCTGACGACAGGGTTGATTAAATAAATGAGCCATATTAAGTGGGTAACGATCATCTGGAAATAAGGGAATAATTATGATTAATCGGTTACTTATTCACTTAAAATTCGGAGTCGTCGACTCCGGTCGGTTTGGGTTTTCTTTTAAGCTTTACTTCGGCATTGATGTGCGAATATCGTAATCTATTTTCATGCACGACCCGTGGCTTGCCTTGGTATTGGATCTTTACGTTACCCTTGTCCATTTTTTCCAGGACCTTATGAGGTCCCGTGTAATGATCTCCGAGTTTCCCTGGTTTGGGCCCTTTTTGGAGGAAAACAAAATCTCCGACTTTGAAACTTTTGGGATTTGCGTTTTTGTCATAATATCTTTTCGAGCGATGTTTCGACGAGACTAGATTTTCATACACGAGGGTTCTTATTCCATTTATACGAGCGATCAATTCGATTAAATATCCACGATACGTAGGTAACTGATCTGATTCCCTAAGCGGTTCGCTTGATGGGATATTTGCTAATTTACCGAAAACTACCTCGAAGGGTGTGTATTTGGAGCTTTCGTGGATACTTGTATTATAAGAGAGCATAGGTAATTCGAGCCATTGATCCCATTCGTTATCTTTATCCGTGTATTGCTTAAGGAATTCGGCAAGAGCGTGGTGAGATCTCTCAAGCGATCCATTTGATTGAGGATGAAATGCGGTCGTTCGACATCGCTTAATTCGGAATCTTTTTGCAACTCTCCGCATGAGACCGCTGAGGAAGTTACTCCCTTGGTCCGTCAGAAGTGCTTTTGGTGCGCCGAAGACGCATATGAACCTTTTTATGAATACGTCAGCGATTGTCGTCGCTAGTGCATTCGGGAGTGGAATTGCAACGCAATATTTCGACAGATGGTCTTGGATTGTGAGGATATATTCGTTTTAGTTGGACGTCCGTTGCATAGGACCTACTATATCCATTGAATTTTTTTCAAAAACCGTACCTGGGGTGTCTGTTATTATCATCGGCTGCTTTGTCTTGACTCTGACCAGCTTCTTTAGCTGGCATTCCAAGCATTGTTGCACCCTTCTTTAAATATCTGATTTTAAATCTTCCCAGATATAGTCGTGTTTGATTCTATTGTAACTCTTGGAAACCCCTTTGTGCCCCCCGATTGGGGAGTTATGCATTTCATAAAAGATGGAATCGCGTTTTTCGACCGGTACGTAGCGCAAAGTTCCGAGGCAGATCAATATCCTAACCTGGGTGTCTTTGAATACGTCCTTTACGATATTCAGCACATCTGCTCACATTAGGTGCTCAACGTGTTGGCAATGGCAAAAGCTGATCGACTGAAGGTTGAGTGTTTCGCAAATCGATTTTAATTCTTTCATGCTCTGATTAATTCTTTCGATTATTAGAGCGAGCGATGCAGACTGCTCTTCCTTGATGACCAAAGCGATATGATATTTCTTTCCAACCTTTTTGCTGTAAGCTCGGCCTAAGGACAAATCCTTCCAGATGGGAAGTTTATTTGACTCTAATAGTTGTTGTCCTCCAGGGTCACAAGGTTTCCCTGTCGAGTCTATAAAATAGACTAGATTGTCGTTTCGAAATTGGAACTGTTCTTTCGTACTGACACAATTAGCGATTTTAAATTCTGACCTTCTAGTTTCTTCGACTGGAAGATTTCCGTCAGAAAGTTTTGAGTCAATCGAACTGGAGTCTGAATCTGTTGGATCGTCGGAATTAGGAATAGAGGAGTTTCCGGAATAAATAGCAGCAGGTGTTTTGCGCTGGTCAGGGATCTCAGCTGGTTTGGGGTTGATGCCCTTACTGGGTCGCCTAACACGTGCGGGTCTTATTACTTCGGCCTCCGTTTCCTCGCTACTACTTTCCTCGTAGTTTATGACTCTAGGAGTTCGACGCGGAGGGTTGTGGGGCCTAGTGCGTGCATCCGTGACTTCGGATGCAGGCACGTTGACTCTTGCTGATGTTTTCTCGACAAGTGTGTCTTCCACTTGTCGATCGTCTCCATCTGGGACGGAAGGTTCGTCGTTCTTCGCTCGGGAGCGAGTGACAACGTTTATTTCGTTTGACCGCGGCGGCGGGTGGATTTCCACCTGAGTGGTAAATCTCGTGGAATTTTCATCACTGTCAGAAATTTCGAGTATTTCGTGTACTGCTTTCCGCCATGCGTCGGCCGACATTTCGCTTTGTTTCCGATCGCAGTGGGGAATGGTTTTGATCTCTTCCGATTTTTCAACTGCGTTACGCGACAAAGCGTCAGCATTTGCGTTTAACGTTCCAGGTGTATAAACGACGTCATAGTCGTACTCGGAGAGCTTGAGTCGCCACTTTAGGACGCGTGTGTTTGCGTCTTTGGCGGTTTTAAACCAAACCAAAGGTTTGTGATCGGTGACGAGAGTAAACTTCCTACCATAGATGTAGGGACGGAAAGCTTCCACGCTGTGAATAATCGCCATTGCTTCCTTTTCATACGTGTCGTAACGAAGAGCTGCGCCACGTAGTACACAGGATGTGTAGGCAATGGGTTTATCCTTGCCTATTTCTCCCTGTGAGAGGACTCCGCCTAAGGCGTAGCCCGAAGCATCTGTCGTTATGATAAACGGTTTTTCAAAATCCGGGTATTGGAGGATTGGGGCTTCACACAATTTGCCCTTGAGGATATCGAAATCTTTCTGGGTCTCGTCTGTCCATTCAAAATCGATTTTATCTTCTAGAAGATGAGTTAGGGGTTTTGCGATCTTTGAAAAGTCTTTGATAAATCGACGGTAGTAACCGGTTAGGCCTAGGAATTGGCGTATGTTTTTGATGTTTTCGGGCACTGGAAAATCTTTTACGGCCAATAGCTTGTTAGGATCTGGTCTCAGGCCGTCTTTTCCGATTATGTGGCCGAGGTAATTGACCTCCGGCCTAAGGAATTCGCATTTGTCCGGTTGCAATTTGAGGTTTGCTTTACGCAGACGTTCCATTAATTCGCGAATTTTCTTCTCTTGTTCGTCCAAATCTTTGGCGTATATCACGATATCATCTAAGTACACGAAAAGCGATACCCCTTGGAGTCCGCTGAGCACAATGTCCATTAAGCGCTGGAATGTTGCCGGGGCATTTTTAAGCCCAAAAGGCATTCTCGCGAATTCATAATGACCGTGTGGGGTCGAAAACGCGGTTTTTGGTTCGTCTTCGGGGTTCATTTCGATTTGATGGAACCCGGAAGCAAGATCAAATACCGAGAAATAATTTGCGTTCCCTAGTTGATCGAGGATGTCTGTGATATTCGGCAATGGATAAGAATCGCCAATAGTTTTTCCATTCAATGCGCGAAAATCGATTACCATTCGCCAGCGTTTGTTGCCGCTAGAGTCCGGCTTTTTTTGGTACTATCCAAACAGGGCTGTTGTTTGGAGACTCCGAATGGTTTATTACCCTCGTCCCTAATAGCTCGTCCACTTGTCGCTGGACTTCGCCTTTGAGCGCCTGGGGAAACCTATACTGCTTCGTGTTGATCGGTAGGTCGTCGACCGTGGGGATCTTGTGTCGAAGAACATGTGTTGCTTCGAGAGGCTCACCCTGTATGTGGAACCTGTCTGAGTATTTTTCGATGATTTTTTCGACGTGTTCTAGTTCGTCTTGCGCGAGGTGTTCTAATCGTAGGAGAGATTTTATTACTTGAGAACGCTCCGAGTTATTTTCGATTTTACCCGATGTTGTCTCATAGGTGGGAATTGAATTTACGTTTTTACCCTTGTTTGATTCCACAATTTTGTTTTCTTTTTTACTTAACCTCTTGTTTCGTTTTTTATATGTTTTTGGTTTAGATAAAAATCTACCTCCAGTAGTGAGGAAAACCTGACTACTGGAGGTTTGTTTTGTTTTTCCTTGGTCATCGCTTTCGTTATAGCGATGGCAAGGTTTTATCTCGACATGGTTAGTCGAGGGTTTTTTATGGGCCACGGAAGGACTCTGAAACAACGTAGTCGTCATGCAATCTACGCTGGGAATAGAAGAATTGAAAGGACTTGAAATTTTCGAAGAATATAATTCGATCTCGTCTGCTGACAAGGTTTCGACCGTATCGAAAGCCTGCAGTCTTACGACCGGCACGATTAATTTTACGGCGTCATTAGTGGTATTATAAACCTTCAAATGAGCCTTCCCGTTGACGGTTGTCACCAGGCAGTCGCCGGCATAGACACCTTCACGGATTTTGAAAGGGGCAATATATCCCTCTTTCGTCGTGCTATCCACCACCTTCACATAGAAGGAAGTTTCTGAGCGTGCGGGGATTTCGATTTCGTCAACACGTTCATCTGGTTTTTCGAAAGGCCATAGATTATTTCCACACTCGAAACATTCTATCTCGTAATTAATCTTGGATTTCGTTTCAAAAAAGTATCTGGGTCCCAGCAAACCTGGGTAAGGAAGTGGCACATCGTCTGGTATGATGTGAAAAAGCGTTGCAAAACCTAACACGCGGAACCATACACTACCTAACGCAAAGACTGGCAGTTCAGATATTCCGTTTAATCTTATGATATCGTTTTCATCGATTCCCGTCAAAGTTTTTGTATATTCCTTTTTAATTCAATTTGGAACGGCATCACTATCTAATAGCATTGAAATCTTCCCATTTTCCGGTAGTGCTCCGATACACACCGAGGGTAGGCTGACGAATTTTTCGGCTTCTATTGTATAACTTGGAAACCGCCGTTCGGCTGGGTTAAAGCTATCGCGTGGACCGGACGCTCTGTCGGGGTCGGGCCACTCGGCGCGTCCGTCCGAGTGGTGCTCAGCCCGTTTCCCGGCTGGTTTCGCAACCTATTGCTATATTCGAGAGTGTGACAGTTTACTATGGTGTGCCCTTCCCGTTTGCAATAGCGACATATAAGTTGGTCAGGACTCGAAGCTTTGCTGTTCTTTAGTTTGAAACAATTGTCAGCGGTATGTCCGCGATTATGACAAAACTGGCACTCAATGCTTGGAGCGCTGTTTGTTTTTAACTTGGGGCAATTGTCTGCTGTGTGGCCGCGATTGGGGCAGAACTGGCATTCGATGCTTGGAGAGCTACTGTTTTTTAACTTAAAACAATGGTCCGCGGTATGTCCACGGTTGTGACAAAATTGACATTCAAGGTTCGAGGTGTTATTTTTTAATTTGAAGCAATTATCCGCGGCATGCCCACGATTATGGCAATACTGGCATTCGGGAACGCTTTCAAAACGCCGACGGTCTTCTGAAGGATTGAGAGATTTATTAAGAGTAGGGCAATCAGGGGCCATGTGGCCTGAGGTCTTGCACAATTGACAGGATAATGTAGGGGACCGTTGTCCTAAATGGCATTTGTCCGCGCTGTGCCCGGCACCTTTGCACATCTGGCAGGTCAATACCTCCCATTCGTCCTGTTTCTTTTTGCATTGGTCGGAGCTATGGCCCTGGTTTTTACATAATTGGCAAGTGAGCATTGAGAAACGGCAATTTTCCGACGTGTGGTTATCCTTTTTGCAGATATTACAGATTTTAGCTGATTTGAGGGGAGGGAAGTTTTCTAATTTGTTCGAGACTGATTGTAATTCCTGTCGTGCTTCAAGATCGCGTTCAATTTCGACTGCGTGATCGATAGCGACAAAGATGTTATCGCAATGGGGAAGTCGCTGCTCGATTTCCTCTCTTAATCCGCGCTTGAAACACGAGAGGAAATAATCGTCCATCCTTCTTTTGAAATACTCGTTTTCTAATCTATTATCCGATGGTTTTTGTGGATCAAGTATTTCTTTTCCTTTCCTTTTAATTCGCATAGAAAATTCGGCTACGTTTTCGTTCTTCTTTTGACAAATGGTACTGAGTTCTCCGACTAGTTGCATTTCGGTTTTGTTGGGTGCATAGAGCTTTTTAAGATATCCTAATAAGTCCTGCACTTTCTCAAATTTTGTCGCGTGAATCATGTCCCGAGCGGGGTTTCTCAATGTATTCCGAATCATTTTCACCAGGTATTTTTCGGCCGCAGGGGAAACCACTTCCTTTGCGTCCTCACACCCGGCGATAAATTCCGAAAACGGAATATTTTTCCCATCGAATTCTGGGATTATCTTAACAACGTCATCAAGTCGTTTATACTCAACGTTGGGGTTTCTGGGTTCATGGCTCCGCCTTTTGGGGGTAAATCTGGTTGTTCTGAAGATCTACTTGGAGGTCCAAGACCAGGAAGTAGTGGAACGTTCGATCCTCTCAGAGCATAACCTGAACTACCGGGGTCAATTGATTCGTTTGGTTCCGTATACGACAAGTCCTCAGTTAAATTTAAATCTAGTGTTTCGCAAGTTGATTCCTTATCCATGAGGTTGATTTGTAAAGGCACATTCCCTTTTTAAACAATCCCGGACGAGCCCCCAAAAATTAATATGTCACGTCCTGAGGGGACGTGGGCATATATATATATATATATATATATATATATATATATATATATGTGTGGTATCCCTCTTTCTTGCCTACGCCTAGCGTAATAGCACGGGATGAGGGTTAAAAAGGGGACGTGCTGGTGGAAGAGGGAATTTCAAGGGATTCCGTGGGTGATCCAATTATTGAAATAATGGTTGTGACACTTGTGTTTGATTGACTCGTAATTTATTAGAATTAACCGTATGGGTTAATTCTATTATTTCTTTGAGATACAGATCGGAAACAAAATATAAGAGTATGTTCGCTTACATTGGTGTGCCTCGGTGATGACCCAGTCGCTTGGGTATCCGGTAGCGGTAGTAAAACTAAGAGCCCTGCGCCGGAGGGCCAGAAGCGCTCGCAGATGGTGTGTGCGTGTGAGTGAGACGGATACAGATGTTCGACGACACAGATTCTAATCTTTGTGAGTTTCACGGATCGAGAATGGAATTTACAATAAAGTAATGCACGGAATACAACGTCAAGATTCTTATGGTTTTCGCGTAACGTGGCAGAGGTTTCGAAGTACAAGATGTTCCAAGCTTGAATCATGTGACAACGTTCGCGTTACAAAAGAGAACAAAGGTTTAACGCGATGGATATTGGTAAGAAAACTCTAGGTCTGAGCTCGTTGGATTCTAATCGGAGACTAATGCGAGGAGAACTCTTTCGGAGTACCAGAAGTCAGGGTGGGATAAATTTTTGGAGGAAGAAATCTTGGGGAGAGTGAAACTTGGGTAACGTAGTTTTTTTTTATTGGTGGTACGGACATAAAACATGACCTGATTCGTGTGGTTGGCCGGAAGAAGGAAGTGTGAACGAGTTGTCCGCGTATTATTAGGTAAGGGCGCATATAATCGAGATCAGCACTGCATTTCCGAGAACACACCGCAGCTTTTCTTATCGAGTATATCGGGAAACCGAGTGGAGACAAATAGGGCCTTGTTCGTGACGGAATGCGTCACGCGAGAGAGAAGCAGCTAGTTGGCCAGGCTGGGAAAGCGTGTGGCTTTTGTCATCCAATTTTATTACTGCAAGAGTCGGAGCCCCTTCCTCGGAAGAGTATATTTTTTGTGCATGCTGAGGATTAGGCCGCTTCGTTCGTCCGAGTCCTTGTGTCGTGAATTCGCGTAGTTTTAAATTTTTACGACCAAGGATCTTAGGATGGGTCATGCGGTACACTTTTCGTACACGGTCGCAATGTGCTGACCAGTCTTGGAATCTCGAACTCTCTGTTTCAATAATTTTTTGTGTAAGGGGAAATATGGAGTGTTCAGTCTGGTTTGGCTTAAGAATATGTTTCGATATTTCTCCTTCCGTCTTTAGCAGAGCATTTTACTGATTGTTCCCAAATCTTCATTATTCAATTGTTAGGATTGCCAAAGTGTAAATTCTAACGGCCAGCGAAGTGAGCTCAGACCTGTCATGCCAGAATAGGGAAAGACTGCAGACTTCCTGCATTTTTCTAAGACTGCGTTCTTAGAAAAATCATTTAATGAGTACTTCATATCGACTTTCCTCGCTTTTGCCCCCACCCCCCTGAAGCAAGTTCTGGCTACGCCTTTGGAGAGAAGTATTGCACTTTGTGCTATTTCCATGTGTGGGAAATGTTACAGAAGTTGCAAGAGGGTGCGGTCACTAACGCAAACGCCATGCTCCAATGAGAGAAATGTTCTGCAACCACTGCCGAGATCCGCTGCATCAAATAGTTACACCCGCCATGTGTTCCATCTGTACGAATGAATACCAGGCTAATTGTCAGTGTTGTCATAAAACTTTGGTTTCTAAATAATACCATTATGTAGCATAGATTGATAAGAGAAAACAAATGCACGTTTTGTTTTGGTGGTTTTAGAACGAGACGTACGCGCACACACACGCAAACACACACGCACACACACGGGCACATCCACGCGCGCGCAGATACGCACGCACACATACACATGTATTACAATTTGGTTTCCTGTACCTAATCTGGATGGGAGTAAGAGCGTCCGCGCACTGCACGTAATTTATGACGAGCGATATTAAGGGGCTATACCAGTGTAACACTTTCAAAAAATCGATTTTTTTGCCTTTTTCGACATTTTATACTTTCAAGAATATCATTATCATTTATATCATTTATATCAATATCATTTTATCCTGCAAAAATCGATAGTTAAATCATTAAACGCGTTTTTCTCGAAATGAGATTTTTCAAATTTTCTGACATTGTAACTCAAAGAGCAATTATCCGATTGATTTAAAATTTTAACTAAGTACTCTTGAATATATTTACTCTACAATGACGTAGGATATTTTTGATTGGATGGAAAATGACGATTTGGCATTGAAAAAAACGACCATTTTATAGGCAAGAAAACAGACTTTTTCTCATAACTACGCCATTTTGTTAGATTTTGATATTTTTCGAAAATCCTACGTCATTGTACAGGAAATACCTTTCAGTTTAACAGCATTTTTCCTTTTTTGGTTTCAGCTACTCACTCGGCCGGAATCATGTCAGCAGTGGAGGAACTTTTTTTTTGCGCCTCCAAAGGCATCGCATAAGTCGCTTGGATCTCAATATTTTTCTATGAAGAAATTATGTAATTTAGGTCAAATATAGCCAAATATATTCTTAATTCTCCAAAACATTTAATTGAGTACTTTTCTTCCAAAAAAATCCCGAAAATCACCCAAGTTTTCAGCGTTCACACTGGTATAGCCCCTTAAATGCGAGCTTCGCTCTCTTACTAGGTTTTCGAAATACGTTAGCTTCCATTGGATATAGCTCGTCTCTCGTTGCAAATGGCAGGCAGTGTGCGAATACCATGACCCTCCATGACTCCTGACTCTTTGATACCTCTGTGAAGATGGATTACCAAAGCTATCATCGAAGATTTTGATTATGACAAATCCTCTGCCGGCTTTGTTGTATCAATTGCAACCTTTGCTGGAATTTTGTTTAAACAATAGAATGCAAACTATAATGCCGCGCTAAATTCGGCGATTTGTTATGTCGACTGCCTTATGGTTCAATCAAACGCAATCGTTTGTTGGTTACGAATATCATAATTAAAACTTTTGTTGGTTCTCCGAATTATTTAAATCAATATATGCCAAATATACATTCCTGCGGTCAACGACCTCATGAAACCATATAGCCGAGTTCCCTCTGCGAGCGTCAGTCGTTGAAGGAATTACTAGACAATCAGAGAGCAGCTCCAGTGGTCGAATAAGGAAAAAGGAAAAACACATATGGATTACTAGGTGTTCTTTCATTCATAGATGTTCTTTTAGGAACACGGATGACACTGGACGCTATTCGCGATGAGTTATCAACAATATCCAATGGGAGTATTTTTCTCGTTATTTCCAACTTTTATTGGGCAAGGCTCATTGCTTGCCGTAATTCGCGTGCAGTAGGAGCACGGGTTCTTCACCCCCGCAACGTCTGCATGCGATCGTTTCTTGAAGTTTAAATACACGAGTCCACACTACAATGGGAAGACAGTGGAAAAATATTTACCGGAAAATACGAATAATATGGGTGGCGAATCGATCAAACGAATCCCTCTATATAGTAGTATATTGGTCGACGAGGTGAGAGTGATCAGACGAGGTCGCGGCACATGGAAGAAGCTAATGTGCGCGTAAGCAGGCTGCTATCCAAATGGTCGTTCACTGCTACCGGAAAAAAGTACAGTATTTAGTCTACAATATTCCATAAAGGTATTCTTTATTTCCAAACTTTCATCTTATATGGTTATCTCACAATAAGGAGTTTTGAGACAAAAATTGAAATATTCAGATTCAATTGAAATTTATATCGCCGAGAGATTCAGTTATGATGCACTGACTGTCTAAACATTTCAGTTCGAAGACATAGTTTCGGAGATTTTTAATGTTCACGTTGAACCTTTTTCTATTCCATAATACACATAACACTTTGTAAAGACGAAACATAGGGCTGTAAAGAGTAAATTAATTCGTTTCAGCCAAGTTCATACCACCGAGAGATTCAGTTATGGTGCACTGACTGTCTAAACATTTCAGTTCGAAGACATGGTTTCGGAGATTTTTAATATTCACGTTAAATCTTTTTCCATTTCATAATACACATAACACCTTGTAAATACGAGACTGGGCCGAGGGTAGGGCTGTAGAGAGTAAATTAATATTGAGATTTAAATTTTTTTAACTGAGCAAACCCGTATTGGAGGGTTAGAAATTTTGTGTCGGAAAATTAAATGGTTCTTCTACTTTTTTTATTAATAATACTCGAAAAAATTTGAATTTTGAGATCGGACGGTAGTTTTTTGGACATTGACGAAAGCTGTAGGTTAAATGTGGCAATACTGAGTTAAGTGGCTCCGCCGAGTGGTATTTCTCGGTATTTCGGGATCTACAATGGTGTTTAAACGTACATAGCATTACTGCGGATAACGATTTAGCGATAGTCAGTCCTACGAATGGCAGAAACGGTCGCTGTTGACAAGTCTATCGGTTATTTTGTCTTAAATGAAATTCCAATATATTTATGTTCAATTTCAAAGCTTAGAACTATTAACATCATTTCCCGGCTTATAAATATTTACGAATAATATTATGAGTTGGAAATTGCCGAATAATTATTTATTTTTACGTGAAATTCTATACGTCAGTGGTTTGCATCCTGCCAAAAACTGATTGTATTTTAATTCCCATCCTCGCAACCATGGAACGGTCTCCAAACTCCTTAAACATAGAATTAATTTACAATGTACTGAATAAAAAAAACTATCTTGCCGTTTTCCTCATTGTTTGAATTTACATAATACGTTGTTGGAAATTTCGCGAGATTTTTCGACTTACGCCGCTGTATTAAGTTACTTTGATGTCTGAAGATAAATGGGACACCCAGTATCATGAATAATATTCGTCGCATACCCTCCATAATATCTGTAATATGTAATGTATAAGAAAATCTCTATCAGAGTAAAACTCTGGAAGAGTGATATTAACAATCCGATATTTATAGTAGGCAATAATGTGGAAAGCATGCTTCTGATAATGTACAATGTTAGCTTGTGATGTCGCAATCGGTTCTAGGAGGTATTCGAAATCCACGTGAAGCAAATGCTATTTAAAGTATTCCAAATCGGCGTAAATAAGAAAAAGTATTCTAGAGGATTCCAAATCTGCATAAATTACAAAACTACCGCCTTATGTTTGTAATTTTTTAATATCAAGATCGCGTTCATATCGTTGGAAAATAACTCGACAGTTATTAATAGCACTGCTGTCTATGTTTTGTCTTTGCAATTTTTATATTGTAGTGAAATGACACGAACGGTTTCATTTTAATATTTGTTTCCCATGAGCTTGGAAATGTTTTTTTTTATCTATGCGAAGTGATGATATACCCTGGGAATACGACTACCACCGTCGACACCGTCGTCGTCAACATCCTTCCGCCTTCCCTTCGTCCTCGATTCCAGCGTTGCCCACGGGTAGATGAATGGCTTATCCAGTGTTTGTTTCCTTGAATATAGTAATGCAATTTTATTGATCCTGTTTTTCAATCTCGTGCGCGTACATCGTAAATGAACTATTTGATTGTTAGCATTTTTATGTACCCTATTCTCATAGGTATATCCAAGTTTTCTTAATCAGGCACTTCGAGGTAATGAAGACACTACTTTGTACATTCGGGATGACGCCGGTTGGTAGGGAAAGAGCGACCGTGATGGACCATAGGGAACAATAGGAGTCTTCATTCTGAATATTGATGATGCTCCCTTTCATCCATCTGTCGCAGACTCGTGTATGTCGATAAACTTTCACGGCCCGGTTCGTGCTTATGAATGTTGACAAGCCGATGTGAGAATTCGCGTAACGATCGATTTGACCTCTTTTCTGGAAAGTCTTCGATTTTCGCTGAGATTTTTTATTGGATGTACTTGATGAATAGCTCACGAATATCGATTGTTTATAAGATAAACAAGCTGTCGTTAAATGTTTTTTCCTCTTCAAAAATTGCATCTGTCTTTATGAGGTGAAATTTGCACGCTATGGTCACATTCACCTTCGTGTTGTCCTCTCCCGCACGATGATTTGTATTTTTGACATCTGCATCGCATTTTTGCGGAAACTTCGAACGTTATCACCCTCGACATTCATGACCAACCTCATTTGTAATCGATTTATGAACGATAAATGATAGATCGACCTATTTGAATGTATTACAGATCATCAGCACGGCTTATACCGGCTCCACATGCATCGCTCGTACGGAAGATTTGTCCCTCGGAAGATAACAATTTCGGTATTGTCCATTGCACTTTTAGTTTTTTGGCCCATGTTTGGCCCCGAAATTCGTACCGTTTTTGTCAAGAAGTCAACGTGTATATCACCGAGGTTTGTTCAGTTTACTCTTCATTGTGAAAAACAGTGTTTTAAGCATCGAGTATGCGAATTGCAACTCATCGATAATTTTTCGCAATCCCGTATATCTGAGCGGAAAAAAAGTGCAAGTCTACCCCTTGACATGTAAAAATGGAATGCCGATGCAGTCCCACTCGCGAACATATTCAAGGTTGTTGCTAAAAAATATTGGGATGGATAGATATTAATGAAAAGTTTACTAGTCGTTATGGTATATTTTCTGAATATGCTGCCAAAAGGAGAATGAAGGTATCCGCGCTCGTTTATTAAACATTCAATTTTAAAGTTTACTTCAATCTCCGCTTGATCGCATGGTTGTATGGGGCAACGTCATTACTATTTCAGTTTCTCGCGCATAGCTTCCGCATATGTGAAGAAAGTGACTCAAAGAACGAATATTGTGTCCAGGATAGTATGTAGAACAATATTGCCGAAAAAATAGTGCTGAAAAATCCGGGCTTTAGTTTTGTCCACAGCCCCGAAGTCGTAGAGATTGATTTTGGGGGTGAAAAAGTGGGGTAAAATTTTTAAAAATTATTTTTAATTAATTCACTCTTTAGAAAAAATTCGTATACTTTTTGTTCAAATGGGAACGTTGTAGTCCTTGAAAAGACGCGTCGATCGAGTATTTGATCATTACTTTCCGATAATATCTTCATCCTTTCACTGGTTGACCCAGTGCGTGTATATGTACGAGCATATATGCACATATTTGCTTCTTATACAATGCATAAGACTTATACTTGGGAACGAACGATTTTTATTTGATCAATGTCCGGGCGGTGTAGCCTTTGTGGTCTTACCAATCGTCGAGACGATAATGTCGTATGCATTGGTGACTGTGCCAAGTCATTTCACACAGCTTGCGGAACCGCGAAATTCGGGTATGATTTCACATCCTCGGATAGCAAGAATGATTTTCGCTGTGACAGTTGTGCCATGCAACGCTCGTCTATGGTTCAACGCACGCCTCCACCCACTAATATTGCGCATGCTAGTTCTTTTCAACAAACTACACCCATCGGCAATATTTCGAAGCCGCTTGCACCACAATATGGTTCTTCAAATGCAGCCTCCTTGGAAGAGATTGTGCGTCTAGTCCGGCAATCTAGTACAGCTTCAGACAATAATTTTAATCAGGTGCATGATTCGTTTGCTAGTGTTGAGCGCAATATCACTGAGCTGCGTAGTGACGTCACTGAGCTGCGGGCCGATGTTGCTGATCTGGCCATTAATCAAGAAGCACTTGCTAGGCGGGTTTCTTCCCTCGAAGCAAACTCAGTGAACACTATGAGCAATGTCGACGAGCTTATAAAAAAAAACGGTCTGCTCAAGGATCAAATCGATGACTTATCCAAACGTGTCTCGACGGTGAACCCTGCTCACGCTTCCACTGAGCTCACGCTGACTGGGTTGCCGATCGCTATCGATGACTGCCCATTGACCATGGTTCAGAAAGTTTTCGATTGTCTGGGTATCACCCATCTACTTGGAGACGTACTCGATATTCGCTCTCTGCCGAGAAGGGAAGCGAGTGTTGCTGCTAACCAACGACAACCTAACGCTGCTACTCCTATTACCAAATCGCTCATTGTAACTCTAAAATCCACCATGGTACGGGACTACATCATCGCTAAAAACGGGAAAAGAAAGATTTATTTGTCAAAGAGGTGTTCTCCACTAATTTACCTGGGAAAATCTTGGTCAATGAATTCCTACCATCTGCAGTTTATAGCCTTCTTCGACGCACCAGAGCAAAAGCTGTGGAGGCTGGGTACAAATTTGTTTGGATTAGATCAGGCCTAATCTGTGTCCGCAAGGCGGACAAGCTTCCCATCATTACCATCAACAACGAATCGGACCTTTCAAAGTTGGTTTGACTATCGACGAGGGAGCCGGAAGAAGACTGCGAAACCGATGTCGACATTACTCAACAACCATCGCATGCGTGTCTAAAAATTGCGCAATTTAATGCTAACTCACTGCTTGGCCATATGGACTTAATTACTGCTCACTTACACTCACATTTTTATCATATAATATCAATCTCTGAAACCTGGCTTCATGCTGGTATTCCTGATTCCCTTGTTTATCTGAACGATTATTTGCTTATTCAAAATGACAGAGAGGGGAAGAGAGGCGGGGATGTAGCATGCTATGTGCATCATTCTCTTAAAGTAAAATTATTAGCTGCTTCTCCAAGCCTATTCACAAATGCTCCTGAATACATTATTCTTGACATTAGTTGTTCGAATGGTCATTCGCTGCTATACTCGTCAATATATAGGAGACCAAACGGATTCATGTTTAATGATTGTATTAGTGCTTTTATGCGGCTTTCTTTTGCGTACAATAATATTGTCATCAGCGGGGATCTTAACTGTAATCTTCTTACCTCGAATTACGATGCGACTTTTCTACGTGAGCTCGTTTATGCGCAGGCATTATATTTAATTGAGTCGGAGGCGACGTTCCACACAGCAGTAGTATAGCTATGAGAGTTCTAACGCCGGTCCTCTGAGGGGGGGGGGGGTGCGGGGCGGGGGGTTCACGCGGGGCAGGGTATGACGTCACGCGGGAGGGGGACTCGGCGGAAGGGCTGACGTCACGCGGGAAGGGAGAAGTCGTTGGAGCGGAGGAGGGGGGTATATATCGATTGTCGATTAATTGATCATCGATTATTGATCTTTATATATTTAAAATTTATTGTTGATTTATTTTTGTCTTATGTTGTTTACTTCATGGATTTTATTATTTAGCGGCTGTCGCCCGAGAGCCAAGTTGGTTGACCCGTGTCGCTGAGAGAAGCGATCGGATTACACGTATGCATGAGAGAGAGCGAGAATGTGAGATGGAGCGACCGCATCGCATGCATGTGAGATAGAGCGAGATATACATTTACCTTTACACATTCAACGACTAAAGCAGTTGGGTTTGTTTGGGTGAGATCCCAAACAAACCCAAACAAACCCACGAACGTCTTCCAACATCTATTGAACGTCTTCGAACATCTATTGAACGCTTTCGAACGTCTCACGAACGTCTCTTGAACGTCTCATGAGTCTCTTGAACGTCTCACGAACGTCTCCAAACGTCTCCGAACGTCTTCCGAACGTCTCACGAAAGTCTCTTGAACGTCTCACGAACGTCTCCGAACGTCTCCGAACGTCTCCGAACGTCTCACGAACGTCTCTCGAACGTCTCACGAACGTCTCCGAACGTCTCACGAACGTCTCTTGAACGTCTCCGAACGTCTCTTGAACGTCTCACGAACGTCTCTTGAACGTCTCACGCACGTCTCCGAACATCTCACGAACGTCTCATGGACGTCTCACGAACGTCTCCGAACGTCTCACGAACGTCTCATGAACGTCTCACGAACGTCTCCGAACGTCTCACGTACGTCTCTCGAACGTCTCACGAACGTCTCCGAACGTCTCACGAACGTCTCACGAACGTCTCTTAAACGTCTCACGAACGTCTCTGAACGTCTCACGAACGTCTCTGAACGTCTCACGAACGTCTCCGAACGTCTCACGAACGTCTCCGAACGTCTCACGAACGTCTCCGAACGTCTCACGAACGTCTCACGTACGTCTCACGAACGTCTCTTGAACGTCTGCGAACGTCTCATGAACGTCTCCGAACGTCTCACGAACGTCTCCGAACGTCTCATGAACGTCTCACGAACGTCTCACGTACGTCTCTCGAACGTATGAGAGCAATATTTTATACAACTGTGTAATCTCATAACAGATAATGTAACAAAGAAAGGGGTGAGGAGAATTAAAAAATCACATAATGTCACATTTCGTTTATTTGCATGAATCTTTATGATTCAACCACCAATTAAACATTTTAAATACATTTTGTAATGCACAATTTTTTTTCATACTTTTCGCATCGTAGACTATAGCTTACGCCTAATTTACTTAAGGTATCCATATCGCCAATGTCCACGTCCAACATTTCAATAACTAGATCATTTTTCATATTTAATATATCAGCTAGCCATTCTCGTTTTTCATGGCCGTCAACATATACGATAGGATACATATCGTCTTCCGTTGGGCCCACAACTGCAGCCGTTATTAAACCTTGAGCCATGCTATATGGAACGTTTCCATAGGCCCACTTTAGACCATGATGATTCCGAATCAGCCATGACGCTTCGTATCTCTCAGATTTTGTGAGAAGTCTCCATGGTATGATACTCGCGAAAATGTAATGAGAGAGCACACATTCCGCTCTCAGAATCGCTACTTCCCTCACGACAAAGTTTCTCCCAACAATGAATCCTTGTAGATCGACAAATGTAGGTACAGACATAACGAAGATGTATTGGCTCGATCAAGTCGATAGCAAGATCAATTGATGACTGACGTCAATATTTAAGAAACTCGTCTTTAAATTATTTATTTATCGAGCGAGGGTTACTTGCTGATCTATACAATTTTACGAACCATGTTTGTCAATGGACAATATTCAACAACGCGATCGTGCAAGATCAAACAATAGGTAGTAGTATTTGGTGGCAAATCTTCCTTACATTCAAACTCTATTCGCACGTCCACGGTAGCATTTTTCACAGACTCGTTCTGACGCGAGCAATCGATAACCGTGAGAGGGCCGTTATATTGAAATTTTGCGATAGTGAGCAAAGAATTATCACTATTACAGCCGTAATAAGATTTACGGAATCGAGAGTACATATTGAACAAAATGGCGAATCTGTTTTTGTCAAAGTCCAAATTCAAATCATCCTAAGGATAGGATTCCGAGTTGAGATAAAGTTTAACATTGGCGAGCTTGCCGTCGTCGAATAGTGTAATGTCCTTTGCCATAGAATTTTTTTTGCCAGTCTGCCACGCAAATATTACATATCTTGGTTTCTCTAGCTGGGAGGCAGCTTTCACAGTCCATGAGTGTTTCGTTGTGCTTTGAAGCAGTGGATACTCGTATAGATCCCAAGAGCGAAAGCTCATATTCAAGTATCGCCCACTCTCCAATGTTCGAAGTAATGACAATTTAGTTATCTCATTTAATATTACGTGAGGCATACGCCATTGTATTTTGAGAAATTCAACTTCTGCCTCTACTAATGGATGCTGACTGAATACGCAATTGTTATCATTGCGAGAACGTATCAGAATTAGCTCATGACGAGCATTGATAACAACGCGCTTGTAATCTTCACAGAATCCTAGCAATATGTTGAGAGGTACACAAAAATTGAAGTATTTTCCCCCATTATTATGTGTTACATCCCACGCAGCATTTTTCAAAGTATTACTCCTCTCAGGGCTCAGAGAGATGTAGTTTTTAATCGTGGTTGTTATTCCAACGTTTCGATTGCGATCAATCTCCACACCATCGAGCTCATAACGAACTTCATCAAACATGAATGCAACGCAATTGTTTCCCAATACTACTATTGCTTGATCATCAGGTTTTTTAAGCACCGTGAACTTTCCTTCAACGTAGAGAAAACTTTCAGATGGTAGGGTGTACAAGTCTTGGTGTTGTACAGGAATTCGTATTTCATCACTGTGTCCAAACGTTGAGTTGGCATACGGATTGTACGTATGAGTCTCAATTTTGATGATACGATCGTCAAAGATTGGCTCCCCACTGATATTCAAAACGTCAGTCATTCTTTTGCCTCAAGTATGTCGTACAATAAATCCCAGAGATTCCAAAAATTCATGATTCGCTGCACTGAGTTTCTTCTTTGCGGGTAATTTAACACTCAATGCCGCTTGTCTTCTTGCAAGAGTATTATCGTGTGGGATCGTATTATCTCGCGTAGAAATATTGTCTCTGGCGTATTCCGTGTCGTACAGAACGAGCATCACAAGCGTCGCTTTCGTATGTGCAATCTCACCGTAATTTCTTCTCCTCGAAAATCGAGTAGTTTTCCCTTTTGATCCACGATACGTATCGTTAGATCCGTAATGCTCCGCACAACGATCGGAAGATAAATGATTTGCGCAGGCATTTCCGATATCTTATATCCTGGTGGTACGCTCGGCGAAAATTCATGTATCGTGTGTACACGCTCGCCATTGCAGTACGCACCAGTGGTGACACTACATTCTATGCGGATAATGTTGACATTCATTATGTTTATCGGTACATCAGATTCCTGCCATTTCCAGGGATGCAGTATTCGATTTGATGAAAATCCCAACAGGGATCCTACGTTGTCGGGTTTAGTGAAATTTATTCTGTACGCACATTTGATTTCGCTCTTTAGTGTATTATGATTAGCGCGTAGCACGATTGGGTATTCGCCATTTTCATCGAGGTCATCGTTATCAACCTTTCGAGGAACAATTTCATTTTCAACATCAGCACCGCTATCAACACCTTTGAGTAAAATTGCACGATTCAGATACGCATTTAGGGCTCTCAGTTCATACGATCCTTCAGGGATTATAATTTCCTTGTCATCATCGTCAAAGTAAAATTTGTTGTTTGATGAATTCACATTTAGTATTGTGTGATAAGTTTCGAAATCCGTCAAACCGAGCTCATAACAGTCATCATTGAAATCTATGGCGGGAAAATAATTTGCGGTTAGAAGGCTACTCTTGCCGGTCAACGTAAGCGTCAGTGACATGTTTCCCTCGAATACTGAGTTGATTGACACATTGTCACGGCTTAAATACATATTGATCATCGACGTTTTGGAGAAATTGCAAGCACAATTGCCCGCAAATACTCTGATTATAATTCTGATAAGATGTTCGATTGTATTGTATTTTTGTGGTATTTGGTCCAAAATATCGCACCAACTCCTTGGGCGGTCGAAGATTTCCAAAACTATCAAAATATATTATATGACTCCCCCTCTTGGCATAGGCTACCCAATGCGTACCGGGGCCATCGGCATCATCCAAATTTACTATACCGCTCTCATCTAGTTGCACGCCACCATAAACTGGTAAATTATTGCGCATGAAGACCCCTCTGAAGAATGGTATGCGCATGCGCCTGGCTAAGCATTCCAATTGTACATTCGTTGTTACACCCATGGGCATTTTCACCGTGTTTTGGCGTTTTTTTTTCTTAGTTGAACATCCTTGTCCACGCTTGTAGGGAGCGAGATAGAGCCCATAGCCTTCTATAGCTCGATTATGACGTTGTATTTCTTCAACTTGACGTTGCGCCGCTTGGCTATCATTCACAGCCTTTGCTACCCCAGCTGCCCCACCAGCCAGTGAACCAAGAACTCCCAGTAACGGTAACATTGGCAAAATTCCCCCACGCTTTGCTATCGGCAGTATTCTCTTCTTAGCGGGTTTTTTTTCTTTGTCGATGAGTTCTTTGTCTTCATTCCCATGCCGAATTTCGTTTTTGCTTTCATAGCTGCCCAAACAGCGGTCGCTGCTGTTTTCTCGCCAAAAGTCGAATCTCTCGCAGAAATACGTTTTCGTGCCGTTGTTGCAAGTATATTATCCGCAACGTGTCTTCCGCCTAAATGATTGCTTCGAGAATAGGCTATATCGTGGTCGCGACAAGCGGCATCCAATGGATTTATATCACGATCACCCCGTGCCAATCTCTGCTCTAACTGAGTGTCTGGTCCACAAAATTGGTATCCGGGAATATGTAACTCGATCGGAAGTGCATTTATTGCACGATTTAACAAACCGTTGCCTTTTCTCTTTGACATTCGGCACAATTATTTATAAACGGTGCTGGACCGTCAATGTGTATTAGCTGTCCCGGTAAATTCCAATGGCGCGTGCATCGGCGATATTGCTGCACTTCCGAATCAGCCTTTATGTGTTCGGGAAGCCTCTCCCACAAAATATCAACGATGTGATGAAAATTTTGTAACAAAACAATTTTTGGAATAAACTGTAATTCATGAGCCGTTGAGCGGAGAATACTGCAATCGTCCGATAGGTACAAAAACATTCTCAATACCGAGCGGATTTGGCTCGGTGCACTCCTATAAATACTCCTCACACGACGCATTTTGGGCGAATATGTGTTTGGATTCGAGAGAGAAAACATGCGTTTCGTGCAACAAGCGACGGTGATTCAAGTGACCAATTTCGACGATAGAGTAATGGAGGGCCAACAAGTACGCAAGCATGGAGACATGCTGCCACTTACGATACGCAGCATTATGTGCGGTCCTTCAAATTGTGGGAAAACCAATGTTTTGTTAAGTTTAATAGAAAGTCCAAATGGTGTACGTTTTGAAAACCTATATGTATACTCGAAATCGCTTCAACAACCAAAATATCAATATTTGGAAAATCTGCTGACGTCGATTAACGAAATTGGCTATTTAAAATTCTCAAATAATAGTGATGTTATCCCACCGCACGAAGCGCTTCCGAACTCCATTTTTATTTTCGATGCCGTAGCATGTGACAAGCAAAATACAGTAAGAGAGTACTTTGCGATGGACAGACACTCGAGCGTTGATTGTTTCTACCTTTGCCAAACATATGCCAAGGTTCCCAAGCATCTTATACGCGACAATGTGAATCTGTCTATTTTATTTAAACAAGATCGTACAAACTTGAAACATGTTTACAATGAACATGTAAATACGGACATGTCGTATGAAGATTTTCTGGTGTTATGTCAAAAATGTTGGCATCACAAATATGGCTTCGTGGTGATTGACAAAGATAGCTCATTGTCCGGTGGTCGATATAGAAATGGATTTAACGAGTTTGCAATACCGTAATGTACTCAGTCGGCATTGAAACATCAGCTGTGCAACGACCGACAAATAATTTCGTGTGGGCATGATGACGACAATTGATGCTGATGAAAAGATTGCGAGGGAAATTGCGAAAACAAGCGACTCAATACGCAAAAAATATCAAGCTTTGAAGACTGGAAAAATGGAAGAAGATCTTGCATTGGAGAGACACTTCAAGCCAATCACCGAACCTCTCAAGCAGATTGTTGAGCAATCAGCTGCTGTTGAATCTCTTGGGCCGGAAATTGAATCGTTGGGTATGTCGGAAGCAAAGGACCTAGAGAAGGATGTGAAACAAGGAACAAAGCGCACACGTTCGTTATTTCAAGATTCGCTGGTAACTTCTACACCGAATCAGTTGAAACGCAAGCGACGAAAGGAATCTCTGGATGATACGTCGATGGCTGCTGTACCCTTGCAACCAGCCACCATTGTTGAAGAAGTCGTTTTTGAGACTACGCCCGAATTATTCGTGTCTACAGTTCAACGTCAATTACAAACGGCTGAAGGTCAAAATACATTGCGCGAACATTTCGGTCCACTCGGTCAACAATATATTTCATCTATTCTTTCACAAGACAAAAATTCCAGCATGGATTACGTGAATGGCGTCAAATTTACCAAAGAAGGAATGATGTTAGGCGATAAGCGTTTCGATGTGGATAATGATGATAATATATTCATCGATGGCATAAAATACTTGGGAACCCCAGGACTCTATGAGCTAATCTTCAAGAGAATTCCTGACGATGCAATATACACCGAGGAAGACAAAAACAAATATAAAAGTATATTGTTGGCAACAAATGCACATCGACGTGGTAGCAATATACTCAATCCTGTATTGGGTAACAAAGGCTTCAAGTATAAATATATAATTGGACCATTAACTTTCGACCGAAAAACTGGAAGAGGTATAGAAATACCCCTCGCCATGACGTTAAATAACAACAAAATCGATTACGTGCATTGGAATGATCCCAATGAGTTGGTCGATCGTTTGCGCTTGTTGGAAGCTTCACAACACGCGGGTAACAACGTTCACGACAATGAGATAATGTTGATTATTGAGGAACTTCGCGAAGCGAGTCTCATTATAAATTAACCTATGCATCGATGATAATGATCATTCCTTCATCGCTATTGATACCGAGATGTCGATAAATAAATTCGGATCATCGCTTGGAGCGCAGGATAATTCATACTATCAGTGGACTGGGCTAATAAGAAATTATACACGTGATAATGCTCTCTGTCTAACCTCTAGTGGCTTCGATGCAAGATCACTTAAAATACGAGGCGTAGCCCTACCTGAAGGGGATTACGATGCTGCTAATAAACGTTACGTGGAAATGAAAATCAAGCTGTTAACAGAACGCCTGGATGAATTTGAGAAGAAATCCATCGCACTAGAGGATACGCTTCGAATAACTATGAACGATACGTCTAAAACGATTCAGTATGTAACCGACGCTGTAGCTGACACAACGCAGGAAGATTTGTAAAAATCGTCTGGTCAAACACACGATATGCTCGGAGAAGAAAAAACGTCTGAAGAAAAGCAGCTCGTGGAGGAATTACATGCACCAGCAAGAAAAAACTTTCTGCGAAGACGCGTCATCGTACGTGGGTATGATGATTTGTGGCAGGCTGACGTAGTCGAAATGCGGCCGTATTCGCGTTTCAACAAAGGCTACAATTACATCCTCACCGTCATCGATGTGTTGAGCAAGTATGCATGGGCCTTACCCTTGAAAAGTAAAACTGGCAACGAAATGGGTACAACGATCGCGAAAATCATACACGATCATAGCAGATATCCGAAAAATCTTCAGACCGACAAAGGAAGAGAATTTTACAATGTAAACGTGCAACGTCTCATGGAGAAATACAACATCAATCATTATTCGACGTATTCTATTATGAAGGCCTCGGTCGTCGAACGATTCAATTGCACTCTCAAAAATAATATGTGGAAAATGTTTACACTCAATGGTAATTACAAGTGGATCGATGCGTTACCGCAACTCGTCATGAAGTACAATGCTCGAAAGCATCGTACGATTGGCATGAGGCCCATCGACGTTACTCCTGCGATCGCGGAGAAACTCTTAACCACCGTATACAGCAATGTAAAAATTGCGGCTCCTGCAAGATTCAAAGTCAATGATTTTGTGCGCGTAAGCAAATTCAAGACAATATTTGAAAAAGGTTTCACACCAAATTGGACCACCGAAGTGTTTAAAATCGTCAAGGTGCAACAAACTTATCCTGTAACGTACCTAGTCGAGGACTCAAGTGGAAATCCAATAGCCGGAGGATTCTACGAATACAAACTGCAACGTGTTGCCAATCCAAACATATATCTCGTGGAGAAGATAATACGCAAAAAGGGCAATGATGTTTATGTTAAATGGTTGGGAATGGATAAATCTCAAAACTCGTGGATACACAAAAATAACATATTGTAATAACTTTTATAAAGTATATGAAAAATTCAATAAAGTTTATTTACAATAGGCATACCCTTTTATTTATGTATACATTCACCATTCCTTATAAAAATAAATGATTATATCCTGTTAACATTAACATACTCGCATTATATATAACTTGAATATTTTCCAATATATATCAAATTTACATTACTACATTCATTATATCTATCCATTTTTATTTTATAACAATATATACAATGTAGCCTAACAAACACATTTACAATGCTATTTTATAATGGCCCCAGGGTAAAGTGTCCGTACTTTTCGGCACGATATACCGCTTGTCATCGTGTAGACTTAGAGCAATTTTTGACTCTGAAATAGTGTAAACTTCGTGCAGCTTCGATCTTATGCAAGACTGTTGACGAGTCATCTCAATTTCTTCCGGTAAACAGCGAGTGTAGTCATTGAAATTTATTGTTCGCGCGACGACATTATTTTTCACACCTTTCACCTTTTTCGTGTCTTTTTTACCATCGACTCGCAAAGCGTACATTTTTGCTCACAATCCCACAAATTCCGTCATTACCATACCATTATTTTCATCTTTCATGAGACCGGGCACTTTCTTGTTGACTAACGGTAAACCGTACACGTTTTCTATCGGGTAATCGCTCGTATCAAATTTGTCAATGTTACGCTTCATATCGTCGTAAACGTCGTCAGACTTGATGTGGTATATGAGACTATTGGTGTCGGTATACATGACCTTGCAGTTTTGCTGATACAGCGGAATCATGAATTCGTGGTGAAACTCATATAAACATGTTTTCGAAATGTCGAGTATACACATACCCACATAAATCGGCTTGTTAAATTTTACCTCCAGATTTCGCAATTCGACGGCAATAAGATTTTCCGAAAAGATACTTCGACTGTGAAAATTTGGTTTAGCGATCATTGCCTCTGCCTCATACCGTCCCTCCCACTTTGTTACCAGTTTCACGTCTACACGGTTTCGCACGTTTTCCATCGTTTTACCAAATACTGCATTGTTCATTAATTTATACAAATTTTTCTCGAAATCATTTGTAGCACATGTGCGAAACTGTGTGTTCAATTCGATGTATGAACGCAACCAGGGGGATTGAGTGAATTTCAAAATTCGGTGTATTTTCGCTACTTTAAGTCCATGGTGCATACACTGCTGCAAATTACGATAGTGTATCACGTAACGCTTCTTATCGCATACGGTTGCGAGCAATTTCTCTTGGCGCTTGCCAGGTGGTTTGTCGCGTGTCGGACAAAACGGAAGGTCACTGTGCGAATCATGCAAACGTTGCGGATATTCGAGATCGACTTCGAGAACGTAGCCTACAGGCGAATCTAGCGCTATGAATAATACGTCAAAATTCGATGTGTCGTCGATCCATTTAAAATCAGCATAAGGCAAAGGTTGACACATTGCCCATCCATACAAGTTGTTCACATCGAAGTACATCAGGTATGATGATGATTTCAATGGATCGTACGATTGCATGTACTTGTTATTAGCATGTGCATATCTGTTTGAACATTGGCTTAAACCTCCGCGTATACCTCGCTCGATGAATAAAATCATGTCGATGTCGGTCAATAATTCAAATGTAATGTGCGTATATTTCAACATGGCGTCCCAAGTATATCCGGGAAGAGTGTAACAATACGCCGGATCAAGCCCATAACTTTCAATACACGTATCACGGAAATTTTCGAAAATATCTGCTAATAACAAGACATCCGTCTTCAAATACAAATCGCTATATTCACCAAGCGTTTGAATGAAAAACCGCTCCCAGACATTCTCAGCATGAATTTACTTGCTCGCGCTGATCGTTTCCCCGGTCAAGGAACTGTAAAATGAGTCGCGCGGCGGCAAACACGTGTCTTCCAATCTGCTGACATGGTCAATGTATTCCTACGGGAAGACACATTTTCGTGTCAATAATGTAAAATCATGCATCGATAGGCCATGAAATTGTGAGCGTAAAATTTTCAGTTTGTCCGTCGTTGAAAATGATGCCAATTTCTCAAGACTTGTGGTTAGAAATTTATATGAATCAATGAAGCGTAATTTAATTTGGTTTTTTGTTTCTTCGGTAGTAGTTTGAACAGTTTTCGTGAACGAAATATATTTTTCTTTTGTTATTGGAAGCACGTAAGTTTTTCCTTCGAAGGCGGTGGCTACTTCTTTGATTATAAAATGCGCATCATAGCCAGACAAATTGTGAAAAACTACCGGGATGAAAAATGATTGTTTGAAATTTAGATTGCGATTCGAATGGGCGGGGCCTCTGTAACGCCCAGTTAAATGACAATGATCGCGAACTCGTGTATCGGTTTGTGCAAAATCTTCTTCACATATGTGACACTTAATCGCGCTTTGAAATTTAAGCTCCTCGTCGGATGTTAACTGTACCATGGGGATATTTGAAGATAAAATATTTTTTACATGCAAAGCTGCATTTTTTAGTTCTTCGACGAACCATGCAATGCAATCGCTACTACGGTGCGATTCATATCTGCATAATGATTGATCGTATGAACAATGTACGTACTATGCGATACTAGAAACCTCGTGGTGTTGGTACATGTTTTGTTCATTCGTTTTCGCAAGAACGCACTCAAGATCGGCGTATATTACGAATGGAAGTCGCTCCTTATGATTGAAGTTTTTAAAAGTGAGCCACTTGTTCGCGATGTTCGGTAGACGGACGGCACAGTCGTTGATCAGGCCACAGTCCACAGTGTGCCCTTGCAATTTTTGCTCCGAATGAAAGTAGTGTAGACATCTGCGAAAATAAACAAAAAATCAGTTTCGAACTAATTATTTTGATACATTAAATCATATCAAATCTACGTACCTATCACAGATATATTTCTGTCCATAGTGTTTAGTCAACTGTGAGCTGACGAGCCTTGATAAATTCTTGATCCATGCGAAATGTCCAACGATGTTTTGCTGCGGATCTTCCACGTAGAGCAAATTGACATGCTTTTCTCTCTTTCGCTCACTCACACGAATTGGAAGAGTGCTGTCGTTCTCAATGGTGTATACATTGATTGAAATGTCATTACGAATTTCAAATTTTTTAATTTGATTCATAGTCATTGGAAACTCAATGTCTTGAATATTTAGCACTGTCGAGTAGTGTGGGTATGAAGATTCACGCGCACTGTCACGTTGGGCTGGATAAAGAGCAGCGACTACGGACCATGCAAAACATGCTTGATCACTTGATTTCACATTAACAACTGGTCTTTTTAGCTTTATCGACCGCGATAACATTATGTGGCATCCCGCACGCATTGGATTATATTTATTTATATTCATAGTCAAGTTATATATTCGTGACAATGCCTGAAACTCTTCGAGTGATGTCAAAATGGGCTCAATAACTCTTTGATCGTACCACTCTCGTAAATCAGACGTATTGAAAAGTTCATAGTTTTTAGTATTAATGCTTTTATTTGCACGCTTGTCACCCGCCACAAATTTGCCGTTAAAAACGGTATTAATTTTCACACTACCATGATTGTTGATAATGGTTTGAACGCGTGAAAGCACGACATCACTAGCGTCTTTGAGAAATTGTTGAGGTTCGATGTGGTTGTGATTTATGACTACACCAGTCAAAATACAACCCTCGAATGCCGTATCGATTTCTCGCCATATGAATCCATGATTGTCATGTCCAGCACCCGTGTGTATGAAACGCTGACGCACGGAATTCTTGAAGCCTTCAAGTCGCGCAATTTGGGCTACCAACGATTGACGATTTCCAATCGATAATCGCGGTCGTTTAATTCGACTTTGTTCTTCTAACGACTTGATATACTCGTCACATCGTTGTTCCCACACAATGTACTCTTCGACCGAACTAATTTGAGCCCCTTGCTCGCAAAGATTTTTTTCAATATTATCCGTCATGTCTCTGCGCGAGGCACTCCGCGATCTCGGAAATTCAAACATTGACTGAAAGTGTGTACCTCTCAATCACGATTTATATTCCATTTCTATAACAACTGCATCCTTGGTGCCGTGTGCATTTTTTCGCTATATATTTTTCTGCAGACTTTACGATTTTGCTGACATGAACTTCTTCGACGGGATTCACGAAGCGCTCGCAGAATCAATCGCATAATTTTATTCTTTCGTGAATATCTAAGGCATTTTGACCTTGAGATGACACGTGATGCTGAATCGACATTTTAACGGTGCTTTTTTTCCTATGTACGGTGAAAGTATGTACCTCTCAATCACGATTTATATTCCATTTCTATAACAGCTGCATCCTTGGTGCCGTGTGCATTTGTTCATTATATATTTTTCTACAGACTTTTAGATTTTTGCTGACATCAACTTTTTCGACGAGATCCGCGAAGCGCTTGCAATATTATTCGCATAATTTTATTCTTTTGCGAATGTCCCAGGCATTTTGGCCTTGAGATGCAATAGATGTTCGAAGACGTGCGCGGCGGTTTGTTTGGGATTTCACCCAAACAAACCCAATCGCTTTAATCGTTGAATGTCTAAAGTGTATATGTCTTTATACATGCAGATGAGTCGCTCTATCTCACATGCATGCGATGCGGTCGCTCCATCTCTCATTCTCGCTCTCTCTCATGCATACGTGTAATCCGATCGCTTCTCTCAGCGACACGGGTCAACCAACTTGGCTCTCGGGCGACAGCCGCTGAATAATAAAATCCATGAAGTAAACAACATAAGACAAAAATAAATCAACAATAAATTTTAAATATATAAAGATCAATAATCGATGATCAATTAATCGATAATCGATATATACCCCCCTTCTCCGCTCCAACGACTTCTCCCTTCCCGCGTGAACCCCCCCCCCCCGCCTCGCACCCCCCCTCAGAGGACCGGCGTTAGAACTCTCATAGCTATACTACTCACAGCTACTGCTGATTCGTGGCTTGATGTTTTTATTACGGACAGGCCAACTAAAATATCGTCGTTCACTAAGTCAGATGCTCCATTTATTGCAGGTCATGACCTACTTGAGCTAGAGTATAAGTTTAATTTGATTTTGAATACTGAACGTTCCATCTCTCGCCACAATTACAGACATTTCGATCAATGTGCTTTTCTTCAAACTATGGCTAGGAACCTTGAAATTAATCACTCGCCTATTCATAATCACTGTCACACGCAAGTGCAGCTTGATTGATCAACCGAGTCTTTATCAAAAGAAATATTATCTGCTCTTGACATTCACGCACCTTTACAAACATTTCGTGTTCGTAAACCACAGGCGCAGTGGCTCACTGAGAGTCTGAAAGGTCGCATAACGAAACGTAATGCTCTTTATAAGCAGGCCAAGAGGTCGGGCAGCCTTTTGGGACTTGCAATATACAGGCAGTTCAGGGATCGACTCAAACTTGACATGAGCCAGGCGAAAAACGATTATATCCTGCAGAAACTCACGCGTATTACTGATGTTACCAAACTGTGGCGTGAGCTTGCGAACTTTGGCCTCGTAAAACCGAATCAGTCTTCAGCGTTTAATTTTTTACGTGCAGCGAACTGAACAATTTTTATGCAAGCATTTCGAGCGCCGATAGAGTCTGTAAATACGAAGATTTCAAGAATGCCATAATGAATCTTCCCGGCGATCAGCCGCGATTTAAGTTCTCACTTGTAAGTGTCGAAACTATAACATCCTTCATCATGAATATGACGCCCGTTTCTTATGCGACGGGACCTGATGGTATCTCTTTATTTGCCATCCACGAGGCTCTTCCTATCATTGCGTCAACTTTAACAGCTTTTTTCAATTATTCGTTAAATTTATCTTATTTTCCGGGTGCACGGAAGCGTTCGTATATTCATCCGATTCTTAAAGTAAATGTTCCTCAGTCTCCATCTGACACTCGACCGATAGCCAACTTATGTGAGCTCTCAAAGATTCTTGAAAGAATTGTTCATGGCCAAATTATTAAATTCATAAATGATAATGATATCTTTGACCCTAGGCAGTCGGGCTATAGGTGTTGTTTCAGTACCCAATCAGCTTTGTTGAGAGTTCGTCATGATGTAGCCCGTAATGTTGATGAGCGACGCCTGACCATTCTAGTCCTTTTTGACTTTAGCAAGGCCTTTGACTCAGTCTCTCATTATAAACTGTTATTAAAACTACGCAAAATAGGGTTTTCGCATGGCGTTCTTCAATGGATTTTCTCCTATTTAACAGGCCGAACTCAAGCTGTGATAGATAATAAACATAATGTCTCTAGTTGGCTTAGTACTACTACAGGAGTACCGCAAGGATCTGTTCTTGGCCCTTTGCTGTTCTCTCTTTTTATTAATGACATCGGTGCTGACCTTGCTCACTCCCAGCACATGATCTTTGCGGATGATACCCAGATCTATCTGAGCTGTTCACCCTCTGAACTTAATACAGGCATCGCTCGAATCACCCATGATGTTAATGTCATTGCTCAGTATGCTGATACTAATGGTCTGAAGCTCAATCTTAATAAATCAAAGGTGCTATCCAGGGCAGTCGTAACTACATTAGAAGAATCAATGCTGAAGATCTCGTTCCTATCACTGTCAATGGAATTGCTCTTCCGTACGTAAATGAAGTGCGCAACCTTGGGGTGCTTATGACCTCTAACCTCTCGTGGCGGAGCCATATTATGACTATATCTCGCAAAGTTAATTTCTCTCTGTATAGATTAAAATATCATCGAAATGCGCTTTCACGTGAACTGAGAGTCATGCTTGTTGTTTCTTTTCTCTTTCCTCACCTAGTCTACTGTTGTCTTGTGTACAATGACCTAACTAGTGAACAAAACTTAAAACTACAACAGCTTGTTAATTGCGCAATTAGGTTCATTTTTAATCTACGTAGGGATGAACATATTACTCCCTACCGTAGACAGCTTGGATGGCTTATTATCAAATAAGGACGTGAATACTTTCTGGGCATTGCGACCTATAACATCCTTCATGGCAAGGCACCTCACTACATAATGGAACTGTTCTTACCATCCAGACCGCTAACTCGTCCCCAACGCTTGCATACCGTCAATGTTTTTCATATTCCCTCGCATAGGACCGAAACTTTTAAGAACTCATTTCTTTTAGCTGCGATATATTTCTGGCACTCACTCCCCAGGGAGGTTGCTAATTCATCGTCACTGAACATATTCAAACAGCGTCTTTTTAGTCTCCTTTTCAGTCTTGATTTGTGACTTCGTTAATTTGCTGCTCGGCCTACCTACCGTATTATATTATATTATATTATATTTTAGTAATAGTAGCTCTTGTAATAAGGATTATCAACTATACTCTCTTAAATCTAAGTATTGTATATGCTTATTAGAACAATGTTCAATTGTACAACATTGTATTAAAATTATGTTTAATTTCGATTTGTATCACCATTTGCCTCAAGGCTTGCCAAGGCATAGTAATAAATTAATCAATCAATCAATCAATCATCCCCAAAAAATGGCTCAAATACAAAAAAAAATTGTTTGTTGAATAACTAAAAAACAATCGATTTTTTGGGTATGTTATCTGGAAGGTAGCAACGCGGCTTTAATTCGGGGACTTACAAGGAAAATCCCTCAGGTGTCCGCCTCTGATTTTGTTGAAACTCATACATGTGATAGAGCATCGAAAACTTTGAGACACGTATTTTTGTTTATCTGCGGAAAAACGGATTTAAGGGGGGAAACCGCCCCTCAAAAAAAGCCGTGTCGAGGGGTGATTTTGCAGTTTCACCCAGAAGCAATCCACCGATCTCAATGAAACAAAATTGAAAATTCTTCTAATGAAAAGCGATAAAAAATCCAGTATGAAAATGTTAAGAAAAAATTAAATTAGGGGGTAAACCACCCCTCAATTTGCCTTTTTTTTCACCCCACACTTAAGAGAGTTGTATGCAAATTACTAAATCAGGTATCGTTTTGAAGGGGAATTAAAATTAACGTTGACGGGTTTTTGCGTTTTGGCGGCATAGCAAATTTAAGGGGGAAAACCACCCCTAACAAATTTATTTATCATGGTCGTTTTTTCTTCGTTTAAAGTGTATCCGCTGATTTTAAATATTTCTATAAGCTACAATTTAATGTTTTATCATATTTCAAAATTATTACATTCGTCTTAAGGGGTAACTGCCCCTCTGACGAGAAACATCATTGAAGTATCCGCTTTCGATTTCGTTGAAACTCATATATGTGGTAAAGCATTGCAAACTATTAAACATGTTTTTTTTTGTATCGGCAGAAAAATGGTGTTAGGGGATGAAACCACCCCTCAAAGTTTCTCCCAGAAGCAGTCCACCGATATGAATGAAACAAAATCGAAAATTCCTCTAATATTAAGCGATGAAAATCCACTACAAGAGTGTTAATTAGAAATATAATTAAGGGAGACTTTGTCCTTGAAAGCAGCGGGAGATGTTAGCGGCTCAACATGAGCAGCTAGAAGAAGAGGAGGGATGCCTCTATGGACCAGGCATTGCCAATTAGCGGTAATTATAAACACATTTGTGTAAACACATTACAAAACTTTAAACGCGTTTTTCTCGAAAACACGTTTTTAAAAATGACTGACATTCTCCTGACCGCTGTAATTAACATATCGACCTGAAATTTGGAGAGCATACTCAGAAAATATGTCTTCACGGAATGACGGATCGTTTTTTCGATAGATACATTTTTGCATTTATTATTTATCTTTTTATGCGAAAAAACGCGAAAAATCGATTTTTTTAAATTGCCGCCATTTTCCGAAATTTGTACTAAACGAAAAACCCATCCGTCATTCCGTGACCAAAGGGTCACAGATTGATAATATGCTTTGAATTTGTGTTTCAGATCAACAAAGAGGGGGCAGTGATGTCAACCGTTTACCTCCCGCGATTTGAGGACCTGTTTTCGCGGAGCAACAACGGCCGCCATTTTTTTTTATTTTTTAACGTTCTGTATATCATGAATAAAAGCAAGAAAAAAAACCGCACTCAAAAAGCTTTACTCGTTTCCTTTAAAAAAAATAAAATGTAAACACCTCAAATATGGCACTCCAAGGACAAAGTCTCCGTTAAGAGGTAAACCACCCCTCCATTTGCCGTTTTTCACTCCACGCTTAAGAGGGTTGTATGAAAATTAATGAAACAGGTATCATTTTGAAGGGGTATCAAAATTCAAGTTGACGCGTTTTTGCGTTTCAGCGGGACAGCAAATTTAAGGGGGTAAACCACCCCTAACATAAATTTGTTCATCACCGTTGTGTTTTCTGTGTTTAATATGTATCCGCGGATTAAAAACATTCTCGTTGTTAAATTATTACGTTTTTAAATTTTTACATTTTAAGGGTAACTTCCCCCTCTAATTGCTTTTCATTTGAAGTTTCGCAAAAGGTTTCACGAATTTCGTTAAAACTGCTTTCATTTAATCGGTAATATCAATTTTATATTTGTGTGTGCAGGCATATTCGTTTTGAGCTTTAGGAGCGGTACTTTGGGAGTGGGGACCTGGGCTACCCCTTACTCATAAGACTCATATTTTCATATTGTCATAATTATATTTTCGTACCGAAATGTTCCTTCCACTAATTCAAAAGTTTTGATGAAAGCATCTCCCATGCAGAGATGTAATGCAGTAACAAAAATATATTAACGATACTATTAATAACATTCAAATGGTATATATAAATATATTTGGTTTGTTCGTTTTTTTTTATTCCGCGTAAAAAAAATCATATGCAGATAAATGTTTACGCTTCGATTCTTAAATGCGTCAGTATCCAGAATGCTCCCGTTCGGAAATCTTTTATCTCTGTGTATGAAGTTATGCAATCAACAAACAGACCGATGTTTATTTGCCTACGTATCAAACTTTCTCGACTAACTGCAATAATTAATTCTTCCAGCGCGAATATTCTTATCGCGTCATGACGCGATAATGATATTTGCGCAACCACTTATTGTACGCAAAATTTTTACACTGCGCAAATATTAAACTGCCAGCTATTGTCATCTTGAACTGCAAGACGTTAATCATACCTTACCCGATAATGTGTTTACATTTTCGGGTAATGTGTGATTAGCCTCTGGCAGTTCAAGTTGTCAATAGCTTGCAGTTTTATCGCTTGCTTTATGAGACGGTTAGCATTCGGATTATTCCATTTCACGTTAAAGTGAGCCACAAACAGTATACTGTGTGTTGGAAAATACAAATTTCATCAGCCATGAAAGTCAACCCAATAAACGTTATCAAACTTCTACTAGCTACATTTGAAGCTATGGATATTTCACAAACGCCGGTTAACAACGCGGAAATTGAACTTGCGGACAGTTTTTAACAAATTTTGATCAGTTCCATGCAAGACTAAATGGAGATGAAATGATAGAGGAAGAAACGCTCGCTTTTCGAGAACCATTTAAACAGTACGAAGCCAATTCTGTAAAAGATACTGTGTGGCAAAAGGATACTGGTGATAGTGATTCTGACGCCTGTTCCAGTGATGAGCTGAACTCCGATTACAAAAAAAAAGCAATTCAATACTGGAGGTCTGGTAAGACGAAACACTATAGCCTCAAAACCGTCCAACAGAAATACAGATCTGTCAAGTCTGAAAGACAATTGCAGCGCTGGGCACATCAGCTGAATAAAGGCGGCACTTATAAAGAAAAGCTAGCGCAAATTTCTGAATATACATTGAAAAATATGAAAACTGCTCTAGATGCTGGTGTCATTATACATGATATTGGTCTTCAGAAGTGGGCGCTACAAGCCCAAAAGGAGATAGGTTTCAATGATGTGCGATTTAAGGCCCCTCATAATTAGCTATGGAATTTTGAAAAACAGCATCGCATTGTATCCAGAAAAATCAATAAATTTGAAACGCGCGATACTACGGGAGAAGAAGAACTTCTCCGGAAAAATGCAGAAAAATTTGTCGCCGATGTTGCACCACTAATAATGTGGAAATTCATTCAGCGCGAACTCTTGCAACGGAAGGAGAAAAGAAAGTTAAATGCGTTGTACAGTCAGTTTCTTCAATAACTCACAGCTATACGATTCAGCCTACTATGAGCGCTGAGGAGAAATTAGTTTCCCCACTTTTCATCGTTTTAAAGAACAAGAAGGGTGAATTCGGACCACGAGTAGAGAAAGCGCTATTTCAAGTCGAAAACGTCTTTTTATTTGCATCCAAATGAATGATTTTTTTGATAATATGAAATGTAATTGATGTTAACATTAGTATTTTTTTAAATATTGAATGTGTTTTGTGTTAACAGAGCATTTCAAAACCTGGTTGGAAAAGGTTTTCTTTCCTAACGTCGGGAGACAGCGTATTATTGATAGACTCCTGGAGTGAACACTGCCCTAAGGTTGTTCATGAAGCGACACCCCGTGATACGAAGGAAATCCCAATGATTATTCCAAAAGGTACAACTGGAAAGATTCAGCCGCTCGATGTATTTGGATTCAGAGTGTGGAAAAATTTCGCCGACATTTTTCAGACAGTGTAATATTATTAAAATCTGATTTGAATTTGCACTTGAGGAATAATATAATTAAACTGCAATCACTTACGCACAATCAACTCTCATCACCGCGGTATTCTAATCTTTTCAAATATTCATGGAATACAAGTAATTATATATCTAAACAACCAGAAGATTTTGAAAATCTTGTTGCCTTTGGTTTTGGTGAATCGAACACACATTGTGAAATACCCGGTTGCAATAATTTGGCCATTATCAGATGTGCATGGTGCAAAAAGTCGTTGTGTTTAAAGCATTTTTTGACGACTATCATTATTGCAGGAATTATGAGCCATGATTGTTGATAGTTATCATATGAAAAAAAGTATATGTCACAAGAAAATGATTTGACGGCATATGACTGCGATACTTTTCACGAGTACTATTGATTAAATCAGCTGATATGATTCCCAAATGAATTATGTCAAAATAGATTAAAAACATGTTCGTTAACCTACTGTAAACCCCTCAGTTTCATTAATATATTTAATTAAATAAACGGTAAAATAATAAAAATATACATTCCTCCACAAAACTACGTTGCTGGCTAAATTATCGCTTGATCCTGGCGCATCATCGTTCCGAAATATGCGAAGTGAGCCTTATAACTTATTCTGGAAATTATTATAATTAATGATATAGTAGAAGTGTATGTTTATTCCTATGGAGATGCTTAATGGACGTGCATATTAAAATCGGAAGCGTTTCGACACGAAAATATGAGTCTTATGAGTAAGGGGTAGCCCTACGTCCTCACTCCCAAAGTACCGCTCCTAAAGCTCAAAACGAATATGCCTGCACACACAAACATACCATTGATATTACCGATGAAATGAAAGCAGTTTTAACGAAATTCGTGAAACCTTTTGCGCACCTTTGCTTAAGCACAGAAAATACGACGGTGATGAACAAATTTATGTTAGGGATGGTTTACCCCCTTAAATTTGCTGTCCCTCTGAAATGCAAAAACGCGTCTACTTGAATTTTGATTCCCCTTCAAAATGATACCTGTTTTATTAATTTCCATACAACCCTCTTAAGCGTGGGGTGAAAAACGGCAAATGGAGGGGTGGTTTATCCCTTAATTATATTTCTAATCAACACTCTTGTAGTGGATTTTTCATCGCTTAATATTAGGGGAATTTTCGATTTTGTTTCATTTAGATCGGTGGACTGCTTGTGGGAGAAACTTTGAGGGGTGGTTTCATCCCCTAACACCGTTTTTCTGCCGATACAAAAAAACATGTTTAATAGTTTGCAATGCTTTGCCACATATATGAGTTTCAATGAAATCGAAAGCGGATACTTCAATGATGTTTCTCGTCAGAGGGGTAGTTACCCCTTACGACGAATGTAATAATTTTGAAATATGATAAAACATTAAATTGTAACTTATAGAAATATTTAAAATCAGCGGATACACTTTGAACAAAGAAAAAGATGACCATGATGATAAATAAATTGATGTTAGGGGTGGTTTACCCCCTTAAATTTGCTATGCCGCCAAAACGCAAAAACCCGACAACTTTAATTTTAATTCCACTTCAAAATGATACCTGTTTTATTAATTTGCATACAACCCTCTTAAGTGTAGGGCGAAGAAAAGGCAAATTGAGGGGTGGTTTACCCCCTAATTTAATATTTTCTTAACATTTTCTTAGTGGATTTTTAATCGCTTTCCATTAGAAGAATTTTCGTTTTTGTTTCATTCAGATCGGTGGATTGCTCCTGAGTGAAACTACAAAATCACCCCTCGACACGCCTTTCTTTCAGGGGCGGTTTCCCCCTTTAAATCCGTTTTTCCGCAGATAAAAAAAAATACGTGTCTCAAAGTTTTCGATGCTCTATCACATATATGAGTTTCAACAAAATCAGAGGCGGACACCTGAGGGATGTTCCTTGTTAGATGAAAACTCACGGTTGGGAAATTTCAAGGAGTGTTGCTATGAATAAGATTTACGATCAGGCGTGTAGTCCGCCTCGGGTGAGTTTCCTTAAGGGATCGTTTGGGTTTAAGGATATGGAAAATTGTTGTGCGGCTAGGTTCCGTATGGCCCGTTTTATCGAAGACAGTTTTATCGCTATTGAACGAAGGATTTACGCGTGAGTGGGGAATGTTGAAGATGTCGGTCTCGTGAGAGCGACGTTTCTCGTTCCTCATGAGGCGTGTTTCGTTGTTGTACATTCATATTATTTTACGCTAGGTCTTCCTTAATATTAATATGTCAGTGATTAAGGATTTTGCATTTATGCGGACCACGTGTGTGGTGGTGGTACATACTGGGAACGAAAGTAAGAGGTGGCCCATGCATAGTAGCTGGGTCGTAATAAGTGCATAACATCCATGGTGTCCGCGCATATGCTAATGGTATGATAAAGAAGTAAATGCGAGAGATTCATACGGCGAGACGTTGAAGGTTCGTCTGGAGTTCAAGGAGCTCAAGTTAGGAAGGTCGTGTGTCGAGCTGAAGCATACTTCTGTGCTTTGTGGGAGAATAGTATACAACGTTCGTCCGGAAAGTATCCGCCGTTGTGCTTCAACGTTATACCTAGGCGTGCTATCATCGAGAACAGCGATTCACCATGTAGGAAGAATCTCCATAAGCACTTTCGTCGAACTTCCTGCGCGTTGCGATTCACGATGACTGAACGCATCAAGTGAAGAGTGCGCATTAAATTTCGCAAAAACATGGACATTCAAGTGCGGAAACAACTCATACGTTTCGGAAAGTGTATGACGTTGAACCTAAGACTCATACATTATAACGAGATTTAGGCGATTCAAAAGTGTTCATAAAACGACGCTTCCCCTTCTCGTGAATCCCGTGGCGATAATCAGCCTCCGTGCTCCTTGGGCTATCTCTCCTCCGCGTAGACCCCACGTCTATCACGGGCATTCCTCCTTCTTCCCCATTATCGGTATTCCCCTTGTTCCACTTAGAACCAAAACCAGCCCAGTTTCTCAGCTGTAGCATTTCCGACTTGAACACATGGTATCGTTGGTTCGAGTCTCACGGACGGTATATTTTTTTACGATGACATTATATTAAAAATGTGCGATAAAATGATGTTGAAGAAACGATAGCGAACAGGTATGCAGGTTTCAAGGGTTATATATTTTTTGATGTGCAATGTCTTTTTTCCTTCTATAATCTCTGGTAGTAATTCATTGACTCTGATGCTGCTCAATAATTGAATAATTTATCATTACAAAATGCCCATGTTTTGCCCTATTTTCTTCTTCTTGAAAGGCAACTCTGAGAAATCACTAAATATCGTTGGAAGTAACGTGCATGAAATATCATTCAATTGATCATCGTCATTTCCAGTTTTTTTAATCATGGCGCGCTTTACTCTTAACAACATATGAACATAAAGAAGAAATTACGCATTTTAGTAGGTTTCAAGATATTGGCTGTAAATATTGATTTTGTTTTTGAGAATTGAGATCGTATATTGCCAGAGCACTCGCGAAACTGCTAGAGCATAAATCAAAAGAATAATTAAGATTATCGTATCCATGTTATAAGGTGGTCACGTTATTTTATAGATTCTTTTAAGTAGTTTGACAAAATATCCGGCACAAGTATAGTGGAGCGCTTGATGTCTATTTTATGTACCTTAATAATCCAACCATGGTTCCTTACAGTCTGCTATCGGACTACAACCCACACAATTGGTTTGATAGATGTAACAGACTAATCCAGATGGACAGTAGTGATTGAGGCACAAGTCGTTGTCAATAAAGCACGGTCCATACACTGAAACATAACGTCGAATGCACCATTGAATCATGGTTAGGCTCTAACATAATGTATTTGAAAATAAGCTTCAAGCCGATAAATGTTACATCGTTAAATGAACATTATGATTATTAATTCCACTGTTTGTGTTATTAAGGGATTATGGGCAGCAGTGCACATTAGTCATTCCACTATCTGGAGGTATACACGCTCATTTCGTGTATGTCAATGTATCGTTAGTGGTTGGCAGTAATTATACAAAAAAATCATCAAATAGTAGCTGGTGTCCTTTGTATCAATTGAGTACGGTCATCGAATTGAGCTCATTTGACAATATATTGGAATGTTGAATAAGTTCTCGCTGTTTCCTCGTGATTAATGCTATATAAAAAAAAAATTCCTAATGCTTCCAAACATTTCGAAACTGTTGTGTCATCAACTATTAATGAATCTGCAAGTTCAGCTAGCATCTGACATGAGTCTTCATGAAGTAATGCCTCCAATTCAACACACGAAAATAATTTTTTTTGCAGTGTCTAAACCAATCTCTGCATGTTGTTTCCGACCGAGCATGGCCACCGTAAGTCTCAACAAAAATTGTGTGTGCTGCAGCTGCAGATTTTTGGAAATAAAGTAGTACAGTTGAATTCCCCGCAAATACTCTTTTTGGCACAAAATATGACATGTTTAACAAGATGAAAAAAAAGTTGTTGACACTTCGGCGAAATGACATACACTGAATTTCATGCTTGATTATAGTACTTCTTTATAGACGCGTTACCATCTTAAACTACACGCACGCAATTCTGGTAACACCATCTGTTGCAAAACAGCGAGAACTTATTCAATATCCTAATAGCAACAAACGATGCGCTGCCCCGTCCAATTCATTCACTAGACTTACTACAGAGGTCCACTTTGTTAGAATAACACTTTGGAGACGAGAATGTAAATAAGGTGTGGTAACGGTGCCGGGCTTACCCAGGATTCAAGTTGGGGGGAGGGGGGTCGCCCGAATTAGTCTTGCAGAAGAGGCGAGGCGGGGGGGGGGGGGCACAAAAAATAGACTTTATTTTTTCTCCTAGGCCGGGCAGCTGCCTCCTGCCCCTCGCTGGGTAGGCCCTTGGATAGGTGTATCAAAGAATATGTTTGGATAACCCCTTCGAACGGCAGTGACAGTGCGTTTTCCCGTATTGAACAAGCTGCGCGGCCAGATGGTCTTCGGTAATAAAACCCAGAGACATGTTTTTTTAGCAGAGATGGCTCGCGGCAGAGATATTCACCGTTTTCCATGATTGATAGAATTGTTATGCGTACTTTTTACTTGGAAGCGTAGTCTCCGGAGGTCTGTGTCTGGGAGAGTTTTTATTTCCTAGACTTGTTCTCTGGAACTCTTCTTTCGGCGAAGATGTTTTCTGGTAGACTTATCTATTGGGAGGATCACTTTTTGGTAGAGGCGTCTTCGGCAGATATCAACCCGGTCGAGTTGTAAATGTATTTTATGGTCGTTGTGACGTCGAAACTCGTCCTAAATTGTGAGTCGATTTCATTGCGAATAAAGTGTCTTGTGCATTTTTTTCCACATTCCGACAGTAGCAGTTTCATATACGTTGGTCAAACACAGCAAGAAAAGCATACCTATAGGTATCGTAAAGTTAAAATATGAATTTGTCTTGCATTCATCACACCGGATGGAAAATGTCTCTAGCTCCATCGCAGACAATGAAAAACTCATGCCTCTAGGTATCGCGATTTTTTTGTTGTCTGCAATCGAGTAAACAAATCCATATGTTCGGGATTTGTTTGCTCGATTGCAGATAATAAAAATTGAGGTATCGATGCCATCATCATCAAATATTGAGATATCTATATTTCTAGCTATTCAGAAGGTACGAATACAAATGTTTCGTTACCTGTGTTCGATGCAAGAGAATCATATATTTTTGGCTTCCTGTTCTGTTCATCATTAAGTATGTCGTCGAACGAATTTCTAGTTGACACCATCGACAAGTAACTATTATTTTTTTTTAACATATGAATATTTTATGTACTAACTATTTATCACTGGTATTATAGGTATAATATGCAGCTTATTCGTGTTTTTAGCGCATTGGATACGACTAGAACTTGGACAGGTATCGGCTCTCTACGTGCTTCATACCATTTAACGGATGTACGTTGCTGGATCCACGTCACATCGATCATAGAGCGTCCATAATTGGTAAATCGAATGGCCCTTCTCAGGGCAAACAATCAATTTGCCGAAGGTTCATTGCGTCGCAAATTCATACTTCAAAGAATTCTTCGAAATTATGAATCGGGCGGCCAGCAGTACATTGAGGTAGTTCTGTAGGTACACGTATGAGCCAAAAGTTTCGATCGAAGCGTATAGTAACATGCCTATACGATGCTGTTGATTGTAAATTTTTGACAGAGCAAAATATGTCCCACACATTCGCACCTCATGCATAGATAGGTCTCATACTCGTATAGAGAGCGGCGCTGTAATCGTGGCAACAGCGCGATATTCCTGCAGTCATAGCGTTGAGCTTCCTACGATCCGTTTTTCGCGAAATATTTTATATAAATAGAAAAGCGGGAAAATGTCAACCCAAATGCGATACAAAGGAAAGTTTACAAGAAAAAAGACGCTTGTTAAAAGACTGAAAGTTGTGGCCGCCATGTGTCAAGCAAATACGGGTAAACGCGATGAGAATAACCATAACCTCAACGATCAGCAACAAAAATTCGCTGCCCCAGGACGTCGGATCGTGGATTTACAACATCTTGCCGACAGTTTAAATTGTATTCGCTGTAACAAAGACAAAACACGAACATGCATAAAAACATGCATAAATTGAACAAATTAAATTTGTTTACAAAATGAATTTATTTCACATCCTTCTCAGAATTACTAGAACTCGGGAAAAAAACACGCTTTGAGTTCCCAGACCCCGGGCCGATTAGCTGGCTGCAGCGTACACTGTTGCGATTCCGTTACAGATGGTTGAGCCCGAGTTCGGTGTGGAATAAAATTACCACTTTTCATAAGTCGATATCTCCAAAAAATAAACGGTCCAAGTTTGTCTTTTTTTTAAATCAATCCCACAATAGTACTGCGTACACGTGTGTTTTTATGTTGAAATCCTAAGATCCGTTTAGAACCTATATCGAGAAATGCGAGCAAACTCCTATCGATTTACGTGTTAGGTATAGGGATCGCGCGCATACTTAGATTTCAGCCGATTCCTAAGATTTGACTAAAACTATAGAACTACCTTAAGCTCGTTTACATAATACTTTGCATTAAGGGCATTGTATCACAGGCCAGAAAATTTCGACGCAGCATCCCGTCACAGCGGTAGTGCAGAGTTCGCAGTTTTTACCTCCGAGTCGCCGCTTACTACCGCCAGATGGCGCAGCGCTCGTTTTATATATAGTCTAGCTGGAATGTACATGAGACCTATTCTTCGAGGCCAGCAACAGCGAATTCAGACGTACATAGAAGAGCAGTTCTTAAGGGCATATGCCACACGCCTCCGACCGCTTCGGAATTTTGAAATGGGAATTCAGCCAAACGGAACAACCAATTGAAATTAAATTTGTTGTGTGCATGCAGGATTCTTGCTCCAAGAGCATGGTTCTCGCTATTTTGCAAAATTTCGAAAAAAATGTACAGTTTGTGGTTACCATGCGAAAAACTGTGAATTATTAACCATTGCATCGCATTTTCGGTAATTTGGTGAGAACCATGCTCTTGACAGTGAAAAAGCACACATTGTAATCTTTGTTTCACCTATTTTCATGAACAAATGGCGGAGAAAAAGCATTTTGAAATTTTTACATAAATGTAGCAAAAATGAGCATTCAGTTCATCCGTTTTCTCACTGGCGGCGCGCAGCTCGCTTCGTCCTGTTTTTACCGACCGCGCTCGCCTCCTTCCGGAACTATCTATTTTTTGACAGGTCGAAAGCCGGAGCTTTAACCTCGCACATTCGTTGGAAATATATTACATACGCTGTGTAATAGTGTGTGATAGAGTGGAGATTGTTTTCCTCACGTTTTGGTGAGTTTGTTTTTCTGTGCAGAACGAAACGAGCCCGGTGGTCGAGGGCGACGCCTCACGACGCCGGCACACCACCGACGAGAAATCCCGACAACGAAGCCTGGCAAAGAAATCATCGACGAGAAAACCGCCGCTGCCGATTACACGGAGAAGAAGATCGAGGAACATAGTGGCAGCGAGAATCCGAAGGAGAAAACACCGGAAGTCAAGGTACGTACGTGCTATCGTACTCAAAGGCTTCGGGGATATCAAGGCTTACACCCGGGTTACAGTCACTAAGAAAACCTGAGCCTCAACTCTCTCAGGGTGAAATGCTCATCTAGGTCAAAGGATGAAGCCTCAACTTCTAGGATCCTTTGACACCGAGTCATGGATTCTCCACCAAAAACTCCCTTCATCATAGGCTCTGCGTGCGCTGATGATATCAAGGCTTTTGGCAAGGGAATAAAAAAGTTCTAACTGTTCGGAGCTGCGGCATCGCGGTTCCGGCTACCTCGTTTTTTTCCTCTACCAGCCGGAACGAGCTACTTGGATGCAGCAACTATCACCATGAACTACACCGTCGTTTACGTCCTACTGTTCAAGGTTTCATGTATTATGCCCGGCAAGACTCTTGCGTTCCACAGCACCGGCGGAGGTGTGCGCCAGGCAGTCGTTCAATTGCTAAAGACGATCGACGACGTCACAATCTCTGGTGTTTGCAGCAAACCGAAATCCGAGGATCTCAAGTCGCCGGGCATGATTGATCATCTCCTCGAGAGGGTGCTAACATTGTTCTCCATTGTGTTGGTGACAAGGAGTGCAACAAAGGATGTGCCCTCCTAAAGCTCATGGGAAAATATGTTCTCTATGACTCGAGCAACGTCGTGACCAGCGCAATGCAGATCTTCTTCTCCGCTCCCCAATACTGGTGGACTATGGACAAAATATTGCCGATGAAATTTTTGGAGGAGAATAAGCCACTGTCCGGGCTGAATCTCCGTCGCTGACGCATCAGTATCGTACGCATGCCTTCGCGCGGCGAGTAGTGGATAAGGTGTATATACATCGGGGTCTTGGAAAGCCTAAAATTGAATTTTTGTAAACAAATTATTGAAAATGTTCAATTTTGGAAAAGCGAGCATTTTTTTTTAATTCGTTGAGGTCAAAATGATGCAGTATTTCAAGAAAGGCGGACACCACCGTCACTGCTCATTTTCGACCGTTTTCTTTGGATTTTTTAAATGAAAGCAATAATATACATGGTCAAAAGAACTTTTAGGCTTTATTAGGTATATATTGAAGTATGTAAAAAAAGTTAATTGTCAAAAGAATAGAAAATGGCGGTGCACGAGTCGCTATAGCACTACTCGTTTTCAGTCAACCCTCTCCGTGCTGTTGAAGTTTGCATCGTTGGAACGTAACGAAAGCTCTTTATTTTATTTTCCATATTTTTATTGTCATAGAAAATCTTTATTTAGATTCATAGTATCGATCGCTAAATAAATATCTTAAAAAATGGTTAGAACATTTTTGTAAGCAAAGTTTGCCAAAATAAATGAAAGGTATTCACAAATATTAACTTTGTGAATTCTCTTCGCGGAACGCAGTAGAACTATCGTAAATTGAATTTTGGAACTAAGAGTGAAATATTTTCGTTAATTATGTTAGTTTTCAAAGTCACGTACGGGGGAGAAATTTCAAAATAATTTTTTTTTTATGGAAACAAGTTTGAAAAAGGTTCGTGTTTTCGACCATAATTTTTATATACCACTCCAAAAAATTAAAGAAACAGAAAAGGTCTTCGTTTTTTTAAAGTGTTTTCTGAAGTGCTGTACCCATGTGAAAAATGGTCGCATCGAGAAGAAAAAAAGCCTTTCGAAGCTTCAAGTTTTTTAGTTTCCAGATCTTTTGGCAACAATTTTTTGTGAGCTACGGTTATCGCGCAATCATAAGAAGTAGCGGGGGAATTTTATTTGTTTTTTTTAAGGGTTCATGGCCTAGGTAATTTTTTTCAACGTAACTCAATGTATAGGTCAGTTAGCTTGTTTATTCAGCTATAATTTGGTTTTTTTTGTCTCTCTACGTCAATTTTTTGCTGAGATATCCGACTGTGAATGAAAAAAAATCCTTCTGTCTTTGATCATCGATATCTCAGTAACCAATGATCGCAACGAGAATTGAAGGGCGGCTTTGAAAATTTGAATAAATTTCCTACCAGCCCCTTTCGTTGATCTTTGTGAAAAAAAATTTTCACCCTTAACTTTAATTTGAAAAAGGACAAAAGAATGACTTTTTATGGTTTTTCAGTGAATCTACTACCACTTCACAAATATTGATGGATAGACTAAGGTTGCCGCGTTTTTTTCAGCGTAATGTAGCCCCAATAGCCCTGTTAATTTTCAAATTGATCCATCGAACCGTTTTTCCAGACTGATTGATCAACCCAACAATTAAGGGAACAAGTTCCTAAACATCGTGTAATCATTATCAAAATGGAAAGACAAATTTTCTTTGACACTTTTCACAACTGTGCACTAGTTGCTTGTTGAATTTAAGAACAAAAATTCGAAAAGCTTTATTTTTTTTACCTTTGTAAAACATTTCAGGAAATAATACTGACTCATTTTTTACACGATTCGGCCTTTGCGCACCATAATTTCACTCATCTTTAATTGCATCCATTAAAAGTTGATAACCCCAAGCTGTATTCAATAGTCGATCCGAGAACATTTATCTGACTAACTCTTCATATTTTCTACAAAGGTTACTAGGGTTACGGAAAACAGATTTTTTTCAAACTAGGTACGATCCGAAATTGAAAAAAAGTTAAAGTTTACAAAAACTTTGGATTCATTTTTTTACCAAAACGTAGAAAAAATGAACCAAATAAGAGATTAGTTAAAAAAAACTGTTCCTGAAATGTTTTACAAATTAAAAAAAAATGAGTTTTTTTTTCATTTTCGAATTTTTTTCTTAAATTTAACAAGCAACTAGTGCAAAGTTTTGGAAAAAGTTACAGAAAATTGGTATTTTCATTCTGATGATGAATACACGATGTTTAGGAACACTACACTTCTTCCTTTGTTTTATGAAACTTTGGGGTACATGAAGCAGAAAAACAACCTGGCAACATTAGTATTTCCATCAATATTTGCAAAGTAGTAGTCGATTTACTGAAAACCCATAAAAAGTCATTTTTGGTCCTTTTTCAAATTAATATTAATATTGAAAAAAATGTACTAAGAAATCAGCGAAAGAGTCTTGTAGAAAATTTATTCAAGTTTTCAAAGCTGCCCTTCAATTCCCTGTGCGGTCATTGGTTCCTGAGATATCAATAATCGAAAATAAAAGGATCTTTTTTCATTCAGTCGGATATCTCAGCAAGAAATTGACGTAGAGAGATAAAAAAAAGACGCAGAAAGACCAAAAAAACAAAATTGAAGCTGAATAAACAAACTAACTGACGTATACATGGATTCAACTGAAATAACATTCACGAGTCCGTGGACGCTTGAAAGAGAAAGAAAAAAATTTGGAAAAAAAATTTCTCTCGCTATTTTGTATCATTGCGCGATAACAGTAGCTAACCATTTTTTTGCCGACAAATCTCGAAACTGGAAACTTGAAGCTTCAAAATGCTTTTTTTCCATCTCGATGCGACCATTTCTCACATTGATACAACGCTCTAAAAAACACTGAAAAATTGACGAAATGACTGTTCCTTTAGTCTTTTGGAGTAGTCTATAAAAAGTGATATATTTTTACAATTTGCAATCAGCCGGAAAAAGCGCTCGTACCTGACTGTTAAAGCAATCTTAGAAGCTACAGTTACAATTTCACGTCGATTGGACGAAAATTGTTGGAGTTGTGCTGCGTCCCGATTTGGAAAACATGGTTTGGAGAAAAACGTGTTTGAAGTCAAGGGTTTCATATACGCTACAGCTGAAGAAGTTTTGTTTCCGTAATGTAATGCCATCTATTGGTCGAAAATAAAACTATTTTTAGTTGGTGAATTCGTCCCCAGAGTAATAGGCTCACAAGAGTTGAGAATTGCACCTGCCGACATGAGATGGCCGAAGACGCTTTTCAGCGCCGGAGACTCCCCTAAAAAAATAGCTCGAAAACCACTTTAAAACAGTTTTTTCTTCAGCTATAAACGAATATGCATGATATTTTTAAGGTTATAAGGATTTTTTTTAAGTAAAAAAAAAGATTTTTCGAAAGTTTTACACCGGTGTCTTCCTTTAAACGCTCTTCTGTAGAGCGAGACTCCTGCGATCGTCATTGCTAGAAAATGCGATCCTTGGAGAAACCTGCCGAAGATAAGTCCCGGCAGAGAGAAAAAATGCTAAACGTATTTATTTTGGCAATAATTATAAAATTCCACCACTCTTTGGCAGAGTGAGACCCGGTCAATCCCGTTCGCTCGCAAATAAGGTCGGCCGCGGACAACCTGCCGATAATAAGCCATGGCAGAGAGAAAAATTCCGAACGCATTTGTTTTAACAATCAGCATTGTAAAATTTTACAACTCTTTTGTAGAGTGAGTCTCGAGCGATCTCGCTCGCTCGAGATTTTGGCAGAGATCAAATTTGTCGACGATAAGCAGCATCGAGATTCTAAATAGTCCTAGAGCTTATTTGTTTCAATTAATTAAAAAAAGATGGCAGAATGCCAGCACCCTTCCACAATACGAGTCTCTAGCAAACACCCCGTTTGCTAGAAAGTTCAACCGCAATGGAAGTCCATTACGGTATACCGATGACCGTCGTCGACAAAAGAAATCGACTTGAAGCCATTTGTTCAAACAATTCGCGATGGAAAAATGTCACCGCTCGTCCGTAGAGCAAGGCTAGCAATCTTTATTGCTCGAGAAGTTGAGCCTCCGAGATCCTGCTAAAAATGAACCTTGACAGTGATAAATATGCCGAACGTATTTGTTTGAACACTGAGCGTTGTAAAATTTTACTACTTTTTTGTAGAGTGAGTTTCGAGCAATCTCGTTTGCTCGAGATTTTGGCAGCGATCGAATTCGTCGATAATAATCGGCATCGAGATTCCAAATAGCCCTCGAGCTTATTTGTTTAAATTAATTGAAAAAGGATGGGAAAATGCTAGCACCCTTCCACAATGCGAGTCTCTGGCAAACCCCGTTGCTAGAAGTTCAACCGTAACGAAATTTCCACCGATGACCGTCGTCGATAAAAGAAATCGATTCGAGGCCACCCCGGAAAAAATGGACATATATACACATAAATAATCATGTATGATCTTGTCATAAATGATCATGAACGAAATTTGTCTCTACATAATCATATATAGTAATATATAGCCATATATGATCACATGTAATCAAATATGCTTATATGTACTCATGTACTATTGCATATAACGATATATAACCATGTTGAGTCATACATTGATTTGCATACATACGCATAAATAAGAAATTTATTTTAAATCGCCATTTTAGTACGTTTATAATAAAACAATAAAATATTATCAGCATCACACGCTGATTTTGCTGCTTATAGACAGTATTATATGAAAAATGATACGCAGTGTACATGATCCTATATGACACCAAAATAGTTTGTACATCATATATAGGTTTATATACATGGTCTCATATACAATTATATAGGCTAAGATATGGGTTTTGGGGGGCAAATGCAATTATATATGATAATATATAGTACATGTTGTATCATATATGAATTCATATATACAACCATATGGTCATATACGAGTCCAGAGTACCAACTTTTGAACATACATGATCATATATGGGCATATATGGTCCACACCTAGAAAAAATAAATACTATACATGGTAATATATCTACATATATGATCATTCATGATGTCATGTTAACGCATACATAATTATATATAATGTTATATACTAGGTACGCAATTAAGTTCCCGGGTTTCACACATGGATGGCGCTAGCGACACATATAGTCAGCATACAGGTCTGAAATTGGGTGTCTTTATAGTTTGGACATCTGTTAAGAATACCCAGTCTTAATGTAAACAAATATCGCAACACAATGACCTCTTTTCTAACCTCGAAAATGTCAAAGTTCGGCCAAATAAACAGCATTTGCGGGAAGCATTGCTTTTCTACTTCAACCTAAAAAAAAACAGCAGCTGAAGCACGTCGGTTACATGAGGAGGCCTACGGCGAACGAATGCCATAAAAAACACGTGAAGATTGGTTCAATAAGCGGTTCAGAAGAGGCGATTTTGAGACTGGGGACAAGGAGCGCTCGGGAGGACCGCAAACATTTGTGGATGCCGATCTGCAAGCGTTATTCGATGAAGATGACACTCAAATAGAAGATCAACTTGCCGAGGCATTAATTGTGACTCGGCAATATATTTCGAAACGTTTGCACGCCATGGAAAAACGAACATGGGACACGAGACACGAACGTGTGCTATTGCAGCACGACAACGCTCCGTGTCATCGTAGTTCCATCGTACAGCACACCATGAAAACACTGAAATGGGATCTGCTACCGCACCCGCCGTATTCGCCAGACCTGGCCCCTTTAGACTATCACTTGTTCCGGTCGCTGGCGCATGGCTGGGGTGGGCTACACTTGGCCAATTACGATGCAGTACAAAATTGGTTGGACAAATGGTTTCAGTCCAAAGACGCGTTTTTTTATCGTCGCGGTATTTATGTATTGCCAGAGAGATGGCAAAAATGTATAAATAGCGAGGGACAATACTTTGAATGAACCATTTTTTGTATTTGTCTTGAGATGTTCGATTTTTATTGAAAAAAAAACCCGGAAACTTAGTTGCGCACCTAATATAAGTATAAATAATTATGTATGTTTATACATATCCATATTTTCACGGGCATTTGTTTAAACAATTCGCGATTGCAAAATTTCACCGCTCTTCTGTACAGCGAGGTTAGCGATCTTTATTGCTCGAGAAGTTGACCCTCAAAAATGCTGCCAAAGATGAACCCTGGCAGAGATAAAAATGCCGAACGTATTTATTTAAATGATGGGCATTGTAAAATTTTACCGCTCTTTTATAGAGTGAGCTCCGAGCAATTTCGTTCGCTCGAGATTTTCACAGAGATCGAATTCGTCGACGATTCCCTTCCACAAGACGAGTTTCTAGCAAACCCCGGTTGCAAGATAGTTCAATCGTCATGAAATTTCCACCGATGGCCGTCGTCGAAAAAAGAAATCGATTCGATGCCAGTTGCACATACAATGTAAAATGTAACAAAGTTTGACCTGCCGTCAAATCTCGTCAAGTCTCTCCTGCCGAGCGAGCGCATGCTTCCAATACAAGCGTGCCGTGGTCGCTAGGCATAATTGTGCGTACCGTGCGATACACACACATAGAGATGAAGTGTTTGCGTTACGACTGAACTACGTGCGAGAAGATTTCTTCTGTTTGCCGCGGCCGGCGTAGCGAACACACACACACACACACGCGCGCGCGCGCACTCAGTGACCGTCGTTTATTCGGCTTCGACTCTTCGCCCTAGTGTGAAGCGTCGAGGCCGAATTCGCGAGCGCGGCGCCGTCCGTCGGTAGTGACTCGTAGTTAAAAACTGCGAGATCTGCACTACCGACGTAACGAGAGGCCGCGTCGAAATTTTCTGGCATGTGGCACAAGGTCTTAAGAGGGAATGATACCCAAGCAAACCTTCGACGCAGCCCCGGCTAGAGTCGGTAGGGCAGCGCACGCACAAGCTACGGCTCCCTACCGCTAGATGTCACAGGGCGGGTTCATCCCGAATGCGTGTTCGTTCCGAACGCACGCTGCGAGGGAGTCGTGGGCCTCCTTGCGTCGAGGCATAACAATGTATGCTTCGACGCGAGGTGTGTGCGCGTGTGGCTGTGTGCGTTCGGTACGTCGGGTGTGTCTGTGTGCGTTCGGCACGCGGTTGAAGATTGTTTTCTTCCCGCATGCTGTCCCTTCGCAGCGAGTACACACTTCGTGTGGGTATATACACGTATATACCCAATTGCTGACCCACGGTCGATGTGGACAAAGAATTTTGTTTTCTTCGTCAACACCGACTTCGCACAAAATTCGAGATCATCGAGAATCTCAATTTCGCAGCTGGCCGCTCGCGCTTTCCTGCAGCGAGATAATTGTTGAAAATTAGTTATTTTTAACAATTAACACATTAACAAATGTGCGGTACTTTCTGTACCTCTCAGCAAATATGATTGCTGCTTACGCGCTGCAAAAAACAACGGTAAACATTACGCAAAAATAATTGCTAAAAAAATTATTTTTGCATTTATTCTCGATCACGGGAATGATCGGTAGATACGGTACATTCTGTGCCTCTCAGCAAATATAGATTGCAGCTTACGCTCTGCAAAAAACAACGGAAAAAATTACGCAAAAATGATTGTAAAAAAATTATTTTTGCATTTATTCTCGATCACGGATATGATCGGTAGGTACGGTACTTTGTGTACCACTCAGCAAATATGATTACTGCTTACGCGCTGCAACAAACAACGGCGAAAATTACGCAAAAATAATTGTTAAAAAAATTATTTTTGTATTTATTCTCGATCACGGTGATACGATGATCGGTAGATACGGTACTTTCTGTACCTCTCAGCAAATATAGATTACTGCTTACGCGCTGCAAAGAACAACAGTGTAACAAATTCGCTAAAATAATTATTTAAACAATTGTTTTTGCATTTATTCTTGATAACGGGTATGATCGGTAGATACGGTAGTTTCTGTACCTCTCAGCAAATATCGATTGCTGCTCACACGCTGCAAAGAACAACGGTTCAAAAATTTCGCAAAAATAATTATTTAAACAATTATTTTTGCATTTATTCTCGATCACGGGTATGATCGGTAGATACGGTACCTTCAGTATCTCTTAGCGAATATAGATTGCTGCTTACTCGCTGCAAAAAACAACGGTGTAAAAATTACGCAAAAATAATTGCTGAAACAATTATTTTTGCATTTATTCTCGATCACAGATATGATCGGTAGATACGGTACTTTCTGTACAGCTCAGCAAATATGATTGCTGCTTACTCGCTGCAAAAAATATCGGTAAAAATTACGCTAAAATAATTGGTAGAACAAAAATTTGCATTTATTCTCGATCACGGGCATGATCGGTAGATACGGTACTTTCTGTACGTCTCAGCAAATATAGATTGCTGCTTAGGCGCTGAAAAAACAAACGGTAAAAATAATTGTTTAAACAATTGTTGAAGCTTGCGTAAACAAAGCTAACACGCGGCATACAGACTGCCTTTGGCATCACTGAGAAGTATGCGAAGAGAAAAAAAATTACAATAAATATCTTCTGTTCCAGCAAATGCCTTAATGTTTAAAAAAATTTAACGTGGGTTTTAAATGAAAAAAAAAAAACGCAAAAAGACCAAGATTAAACGCCCTGTGTTTATTCAAAGCGAGAAGAATGTAGCTTCTATTTGACGTTTCAAAATTGAAAATATCTTGATTAGTTTCAGAGGTATAAGCGTTTGGAGAATAAGTTTTTTCTGGGAAAAAATGTAAAAATAAAAAAAAATTAAGTAGAACGAATCATCGAAATTTACAGTTACCACTAGACAGAATTAATGAAAATTCGACGAAGAATCTTGCTTTTATTCAGTTTTTCGATATTCAAATATCTTGGTATTTTCTGAAATGCGAGTGTCTTAAAAGAAGTTTGCCGGAAAAAATTTGTAAATATACACATAACAAAAATTCAAAAATTATTAAATCAATTATTTGTATTTCTTATGAACTCCAACCTATCGGCGAAGAGTGGAGAACATAAAGCTGGAGTCAATTTCGTCCGTTTTGGTACGTACTCGAAAAACACGGGTACTCGATAAAGTTTGACTATGCCCGTCCGATTACACCCGACAGATTCGGGTAACCGAAAAATTCGGGTACTTAATCCGAGTCATAGTCTAATTACCCGACCCGACCAATTCTGCGACACGCACACCCCTAGTACTTTCTATATTTCTCAGTAATAAATTTAATTAATGCATACGCGCTGTCAAATTCAACGGTAAAAATGACGCAAAGACGGTTTTTTGCTTATGGAAAGTGGCAATTTAAAGAAAGAAAAAAATTAATTTTTTCAAAATTTTTTTTAACAATTTTTTTAACAGGCTAATTTTCATTCTCATGTTTGAAAGTGTAATAATATTCGTTTGTCAATTTCTCAGTGGAAAATAACCAATATGCCCTCAGACAATAAAAAATTGTCTGTGTTAAAAATGAACTGTATTTTGAACGTATAATACCACCCTGTATTTCCAATATTTCCTTATTACGAAATTTAGTTTCTGTTACATTGGTACTTTTCTGTTAAATTGGTATATTCAAACTTTTTAAATGGAAAATTAATTTTTGGGACTCTACATTTTTTTAACGACATTTATATATTCAATTTTCTTGTCCACATATTTAAAGACAAAACAAATTCCTAATATGCCAATTTAGCAGAAGATAAATTCCGTATAAAAAAAGCATAGGAAATCCAGAAAGGTTATAACTTTCAACATCCAAAAATTCTCCAAATAAAAAAAAACGTTACCAAATGGACTTTTTTACTTTTAGCGGTGTTATTTGTTATTTTATAATGAAAAATTGACAAACAAATAAAAGTATCCCTGAGAAAATAAAGAGAAATATTATTTGTTGAAAAAAAAGTTGAATTATTTTTTATTTCTACAAATTGTCACTGTTCGTGAGCGAAAATACTCGTATATGTTGAGAAGCAATTTTTTTTTACCTAACGAGCGAAACAATCTTGTTCAAAACTCATAATAACATTTCTTCACTTCTTTTACTCAATTCAAAACCTTCATAATTCGGGCCACACCAAAAAATAGGAGAAACTTTACGCTTAGCATACGTTTTGTGGAAAAAAACTGGGAAAAACTCAAAAAAAATGCCCAAACATAATAGTCGCGATAGTCACCCGCAAAGATATCATAACTTTTGTATTGAAATAACAAAAGCTCAGAATAGAGAGGGTCATCCAAGGAAAATGGGTCTGATTGCGTGACTAATCAAACAAATTTTTCTTTGTCTGTAGACTTTATTGTAAAAAGAAAAAATCGAGCGCTTTTCCATTGCGACGTTGCTTTTGACTTATTCATAACAAAGGGACAAATACAATTTTTTAAGGGGAAGCTAGAAGACTAGGAACTCTCAGCTTCAACGTGCTGTTTAAATTTTCTCACCAGTAAATAATTTTCCACCTTTTAGATTCAAATATTGCGGATGCATTATAGAATGATGAGAACGAATTTGGCATCAGTTGTTCTATAGTCAGAATTATTTAAGAAAATTACATTTAATGCGGAAAGATAAATGAATTGCCTAGCATCAGCGCTTATAACACTGTGTACAGTGAGTGCAAAAACTGCACGTCGCAGTGTGCTCTCTGCGCTTTACAAGAGGTGCAAGCTCTTTGCGAATACTTTTGTGCCGCAAACAAATTTTTACACCGTGTGGACCAAAAAAACTTTGTTCGCATATAAAAATGAGAAAAATCTCACCTGTCGCTGTATTCGCACTAGTGTCCATGCGAAAAACGAGAAGTGATGGAAGAAATGATTCGTTAGACTATCTCCACGGGACTGTTTATGTGAAAAAATCTGAGTAATATTTAAAAACATTCTTCACAGAAATCCAGTAAATCTTCAGAATATTTCTCTCGCCGGTGAACACTATAAGAAGTTTTATAAACAGCTGGGCAAGTTATTCGCTTTGCCACTGCTTATGAAAATGTTTATATTGTTCAGTGGCGAGAAAAACCTTCTGATAATTTACTGAATCCCTCTAAATAGAGTTATAAAATGTTAGTCAGAGTTTTTTACATGAAAAGTACTGTGGAGAAAGTAGAACGAAACATTGCTTCCATCACTTGTAGTTGTTCGCACGGACACTATTGTGAATACAGCGGAAGGTGGGATTTTTCCAATTTTCATATCTGAAGGTTTTTTCGGTTTACACGGTTCAGAAATTTGTTCACGACACAAAAGTATCCGCAAAGAGATTGTGTCTTTTGCAAAGCGTAGAAAGCAGGGTTGAGCATATTCGATTTTTTTTGTTCATGAAAAATAAAGAAACTCATTCAAAATTCCCCCCGAAAATGAATAAAGAATTCCACTGGATTCAGTATTCATTCCGAAAATGAATAATGAATCCAACTCAATTCAGTATTCGTTTCGAAAATGAATAATGAACCCTACTGGATTCAGAATGCATTCAAAAATGAATAATGCATTCAACTGAATTCAGTATTAATTTCAACATAAGTCATGAATGCAACTCGATTGAGTATTCATTCTGTATTCGGATATCATCGAATTGAATAATCTGAAATAATGGACAATGGAAATGGGTCAAATATAATGTCCCATTTCTACTCCCATTTCTTCAGTTACTAGATACTAAGAGCGCGATTTCCCTTGGATAAATATAATGTAATCGGACGATTATGTTTCAATAGAAAAAACATGTTTTCTGTCAATTTTTACAGATTAGTAAATTTGATGATATTCGAATACGGAATGAAAACTGAATCGAATTGGATTCATTACGTATGTTGAAATGAATACTGAATTCAGTTGGATTCATTATTCATTTTGGAATGAATACTGAATCCAACTGGATTCATTATTTATTCTCAGAACGAATGCTGAATCGAGTTGGAATCGTCATCGGAAAAAAATGAATGATCTGACATGTATCCGTATTTTATATCATTTTTATCACGGCGTCAACAAGGTAATACAATCAACTTATTTTTTTTCGTTTCAAGAAATTTGATGAGAAGACAGCCGTTCGTCTATCAATTTGACATTGACTGGTCAAATTTCGTGAAATTCGGAAGAGCCGTTTAGGAAATCCGTGGGTATCTACTATTCTGATCTGCCATACCGACAGCGGCGTGGTACCATTCCCTCTTAATGATATTATGTGCCGATTTTATTGGGGGAAATATTCCCCAATTTAGTTCTTGACTAGCGGCGCTGACGGCACTTTTTATTCTCGCCCTCGCTTCCGCTCGTAGGCTTAAACGCTGGGGACATAAAGGCGTCCTGGTCAAATTTCGTGAAATTCGGAAGAGCCGTTTAGGAAATCCATGGGTATCTACTATTCTGATCTGCCATACCGACAGCGATGTGGTACCATTCCCTCTTAATGATATTATGTGCCGATTTGATTGGGGGAAATATCCCCCAATTTAGTTCTTGATTAGCGGCGCTGACGGCAGTTCTTATTCTCGCCCTCGCTTCCGCTCGTAGGCTTAAACGCTGGGGACATGAAGGCGTCCTGCTTACTCTTATAGATGTTATGTGTTGGGGGAATCGTTCTCGCTGGGAAACGCTCACTCTCGCTTGCACCTTCTCGTTTCGCTAGCGTTCTCTCGTTGTTCCACTACCGCACAGTTCCATAAGACCCCTTTTTCCGCTCTTGCGTCGAGTATACGCTGACTTAGAGTTCGTTGTATCAGGCCGTCGGGCTCTTTAACTTTTTGATTTTTAAATGAATTTTGAAAATACCAAGTAACTATTTATGTGTCTACGGGGGATGCCGTAACACAAAGCGGAGCAATCCTAATTCGCCATTTGATCGTTTTCCAGGACATGATGACACGTAAGTATTTTTTTGTTATTAGGAGAAATAATGAAACATTGTATGATGTACGGTGAATTCTCGGATCGCAAATGGCAAAATCGCTTGAAGAAGCTAAACAATACCATTATGCGCAAATTGTTTATTTGGCTAATTCTCTTAACGCTCGAGTACAAAGAGTGTAAAAATGTGGTTCGCTTACATTGACGGTTTTGTTCGGTGTCGTCCCTGTCGTTCAGGTAGCGGGTGTCGGTCGTAAAATTTAGGGCTTTTGCTAGTGGGCCAGAGGCGTCCCCATTTAATTTTTTAATTAACTTAAAAAAGTCGTCACCGGGATAAATCGTACGTCGCTCGATCCGTTTCATTATAAAGAATAAGCAGCTAAATCGAAAAAGTTACTGCTGTCATGCAGGTTGGCAGCAGACGGTCCTTTATAAGTTTAAAGGTGCGAGCAGTGCGTCCCATTTGACGGTGAATGGGATTCGTCCAGCGCCTACGTGGCAGCTACCCGCGCGACGCGGCAGTGAGCGCCCGAATCAGGCGACTCGGCCGACGCGCCCAAGTTTCTCACAAGCGGCGCGATACGCGAGGATCTATTTATAACGGCGCCGCGGCTCACTCGTCAGCTAAACTCTCCGGACCAGATTCGCTCTAAATCACTGCCTTACAAGCAGGTCCATGCGCGAGAGTAGACGCTCACCTTTGCCTAGCGGCGGTAAAGCTATCTCGGGGAGCACTCGCTTGCCTACCCACTCCGGACAATCTACGCTGCCGTGGAAGACGCTGGACATCTCCACGCTGGACCATCGTGCCCACGCTGCGCTCACCGTTGCCTGCCACGCCACCACTCGGCACCAGCGTAGTCTCGACCACCCAAGGCACTTAGACCAGCCCATCGGGTGAAATCAGCAGAGCCTGCCAAACCAGCGACCAGTCGAGCAGCGAGTGGGAGCCCTCCGAGCCAGTCGTTAGTCGCTCGCTAACGGCCACAGCCTGCCAGACCAGCGACCAGTCGGGCAGCGAGTGGGCGAGCTTCCGAGCCAGTCGTTAGCCGCTCGCTAACGGCCACAGCCGGCCAAAGGCTGTCCTGCAGCCAACAGCTCCACCCCAGGTGCCAACGCCGCCGACAACGCCGAAGAGAGCCTTTACCACCACCAACACGGGGAACTCCTATACCCCGCCTCTGCCGAACCCAGGGCAACGAACGTCAACGAAACCCAGCCTAGTCTGGCGTCCTAAAATAAACTCACACTGCGTATTGTAATATAGTCAATTACATGTAAGGAAAAGAGAAAATTAAACGAAAATAACGAAACTCGTCTCCACCATCATTTAAGCGGAATCAGCCTAGCGAACGACGGCCCAACCCTCAACCACGAAACTCTCCACGAGCGCAATTCGGAACAGACGGATAACTTTTTTCTTAATTAACAATAGCTGTCACCGGGACGGAACGTAGGGGGGTCGACTCGCCTAATTATATAAAATAAGCACGCGAATATAAATAGACGCTATTGTCATGCGTGTTGGCAGGAGACGACCTTTTATAAGATTTCTCATGCGAATAGAGAGGCTTCCTTTGCGAATAACAGTTTGTTAATTAATCAAGAGACGTCGTCAATGCCATAAATCGTAGATCAATGGATTTGTCTATTCGTAAAGAATAACCTTGTAAATAGTACAAGTCACTAATGCTATGCGTGACGGCAGCGGACAACCTTTTATGAGATATTTCGTGCGAGTAGTGTGGCCCGTTATGCGGATTGATTTTTTTTTATTAATCAATTTATGTTCATTTTCTTATCATGCGTCTGCACCTTCGGGACCAGGGTCTTCATCATTTTATTTTGAGTGAAGCCCTATTAAAAATCCTAATCTCAAATGCTCATTTTCTTCGAGAGAAAATATTGCAAGTGCACTACATCATTGAGAATTCGCGCTTCGCCCAATTATTGAATTAATATAAATTAACACCAATTTACTTGATTTAAGAAGAAGTACGGTTCGCTAGCATGATACTCACTAAGTAGCGCCGAATGTAATCCATTGATACAACAGTTTCGATAGTAGCTCACTAATGCATTTCACTTTATCACAATATAAAACGTTCACCAAAATTTATAATATTGCGAAAAGTTTTTGCGTTGTTAATAAAAATACGAAAAGAAACGGCATGGTTTCAACGAAGCGTTCAAACATCGTAAACAAGGCTATTTTATATAATAGCGCGCAGCAAGTCGCATCTATGACTGGTGCGACGATTTCTTTACCATTAACAGACACCCTTCTCGCCCTTATTTCGCTACCCCTACCATCGCAAATGAACATTGTCTACACTATTTTCCAGCTATGGGTGTAGACAGATGAGCAGTAGATACGCACGTAAAAAAAACGTAACGGAGCAGACTTTCTCGGTTCTCACGTTTTTGAACCTGGGGCATGGGCCATACGTCCTTTACATTTGTGGCCCACCGACCATAAATGTATTAATAATTAACCCTTACAGTGGAACACGCACTCTTATATCGATATACCACACGGTCCAGATTATACCTCATAGGCGGATTATATTCTGAGCAAACATCGAAACACACACCACCTTTTTTAATCCAAGCCACTGAAAAACAACCGGCCGATTGGATACAAAAAAATCCCAATCTGTATCCTGTCGTTTCTCCCAAAATATTGCAACGTTTTCTCAGAATATAATCGCCTACGAAAAAAATTTATGATTGGGTTCTTTCTGGTGTAAAGACAATGTACACGACGTAGAAAATGTTCGTTTGCAGAGGTAGGGATAGAGTCATAAGAGCAATAAAGATTTCTGTTAATAGTAACAACGTAGTTGAACCAGTCATAGCGACTTGCTGCCCGTTATGATTGAAGGTAGTCTTGTCTTCCTTCATCGAATGCTTCTTGAAAACATGCTGTTTCTTGTCGTGCTTAGGTCGAGGATACAATATTTTATCGCATATCATACATTTTTTAACAAATATTGTTGTGCAGTGACCGTAATAAGTGAGCTACTTTCGAAACTAGTGTATTAAGGGATTACTTGCAACGTTGATGAGTGAGTAACATTGCATTGAACAATTTTGTATTCACAAAAACAATATATTGATCTTAATGCATAGCAATTCGGGTCGCGTTACCGGCACGATAAAAGTCATGCTGCTTATTGTTTATAGTAAGACGAATCGATTGACGAATCGATTGTTTATAATAAGACGAATCGATTGACCTATGATTTATCCCGGTGACGACTTTTTTAAGTTAATTAAAAAATTGTTATTTGCGAATCGCGCCTCCTTACTCGCACGGAAAATCTCCAAAAGGCCGTCTGCTGCTAACACGCATGACAGTAGCGACTTTTTCCATTTACGTGCTTACTCCATATAATAAGCCGAATCGATTCCTCTATGTTTCATCCCGGTGACGGCATTTGTTGATTAACAAAAATAAATAGTTCTCTGCGAAAACGGTCGTGCTGGCCGCATAACTAAATTCACAAAAGGTCGTCTGCTGCCAACCTGCATGACAGCAGCTACTTTTCCAATTGAGCTACTTATTGTTTATGAGACGAATCGATTGACCTATGATTTATCCCAGTGACGACTTTGTTAAGTTAATTAAAAAATTGTTATGCGCGAATCGCGCCTCCTTACTCGCACGAAAAATCTCAAAAAAGGCCGTCTGCTGCTAAAACACATGACTTTTGCTATTTATGTGCTTATTCTATATAATAAGCCGAATCGATTCCTCTATGTTTCATCCCGGTGACGGCATTTGTTGATTAACAAAAATGAATAGTTCTCTGCGAAAAGGGTCGTGCTGGCCGCACGACTAAATTCACAAAAGGTCGTCTGCTGCCAACCTGCATGACAGCAGCTACTTTTTCAATTCAGCTACTTATTTTTATAATGAGGCGAATCGATTGACCTATGATTTAGCGCGGTGACGACTTTGTTAAGTTAATTAAAAAATTGTTATTCGCGAATCGCGCCTCCTTACTCGCACGAAAAATCTCAAAAAAGGCCGTCTGCTGCTAACACGCATGACAGTAGCGACTTTTTCTATTTACGTGCTCATTCTATATACTTGGCCGAATCGATCCCCTTATGTTTCATCCCGTCGACGGCTTTTGTTCATTAAGAACAAAAAAAGTTATCCGCCATTCGGGTCTCCGTACTCGAACAAAATTTTTGTTTAAAGTCTTCTGCCGTTAACGCGCATGACAATTGCGACTTGACGATTTACATGCTTAATATCTATATGAATAGACGAAACGATCGACTCATGATTCATCCCGGTGACGGCTGTTGTTAAGAAAAAAAAACATTATTTCCGCCAGACGGATACATTCGGCTCATTTACGAGCGGTGAAGTGGTGGGGGTAGGCCCTATGCTGCCTCGCTGGGCTACGACCCGAGCGTGTACAGTCACGATAAAAATATACTGGGTTCGGGCGGCGCGCGTCTGCTAGGTCTGTCTGCCAGCTTCAGCGTTATAATAAAAATGTACGTTAATCCGGTGAATGCTATTCAACTTCTATCCATAGCGATAAGTGCTATGAATTTTGGTCGCACTCCAATCATCAAACACGAAAAACTGTTCAGTAAGGATCTAGAAAACATGATCATTGAAGCCATGGATCAACCTATGAAAATGGAAGTCGAAACTGGTTTGGATTTTCTTTCACCAAATGAAATTCATGAAGCAGCCGCAATAGAAGATGACAGCGAAGGAGATTAGCACGGACAACGATACATAGATCCAAAAATTGATGAAAATGTATGTACCCAAGATATAGAAGAATTGAGTTACGAATACCAGACAAGAGCTGTAGATTACTGGAGATCCGGAGCAAATCGGAATAGAAAGTTATCATCTGTTGAAACGAAATTCAAAAAGGTGAAATCAGAGCCACAGTTGCGCCGGTGGGCCCATAGTATAAATAAGGGTGGCACCTACAAAGAAAAGTTAACAAAGATAGCTCACTACACGTTAAACAATTTTAATGATGCTTTGGACAGAAGGCTGCCTATCCATGATATAGATCTTCGATGATGGGCCTTACGGGCCCAAGAAACTGTAGAAATACCAGCCATAAATTTCCAAGCATCCGCTTCTTGGCTAAGGACATTCAAAAACCAACATGGAATTGTGTCACGGAAGATTACTAAATATATAACAAAACAACAATTATTAAACGCTGATACACTTCAAAACAAAGCTATCGAATTTATAGAAATGGTGAAAGTCAACATAGCCAACGTTGGGGCTGAAAACACATTTAATTCTGATCAGAGTGGATTCAATTTAGAGCTACATACAGGCCGCACATTGGCGAAAGAAGGGCAGAAATCCGTTGAGGCAGTCGTGCAATCGAAAACATCAACAACACACAGTTTTACTATACAGCCTTTGGTTTCTGCGAGTGGCAAGCTTTTGGGACCTATGTTGATCGTTTTAAGAGAACCTACTGGCAAATTTGATCCTCGAGTGGAACGAATTATGTTCAAAGCCAAAAATATATTTCTATTGGCTTCGAAATCGGGAAAATTGACGACTAATCATTTCAAGCGTTGGTTCCAAGAAGTATATATTCCCAATACGGGTCAAAAATGGGTAATACTTCTGGATTCTCGGAGCAGTCAATGTCCAACTGCATTTAAAGAAATGGATATGCAAGGGAAAGATATTCAAGTTTTAACCATTCCAGCACGTAAATATATTGCACCAGCTTCATTAGGTCTGTAGACAATTAGTTCATATGATAATTAGTATACCTGCAGGCACAACTGGATTATTAGTATAACATACCTGCAGGCACAACTGGAAAGATACAGCCCCTTGGTGTTTATGACTTCCGTGTAGGGAAAAACTTCGTCAAACACTTTTCTGACGCAGTAATATTATACAATTACGACGTCAATCTGCATTTGCGAGACAGTATTGTTAAGTTACAATCTCTTATGCACAACCAGTTTTCTTCTCCCCGGTTTACAACCATTTTCAAATATGCGGGGTACAAAAGCGGTAACGAAGAAGAAAGACCACCAAACTTCGAAAATCCGGTAGAATTTTGCTTTTCACAAAATGTACCTACACGCCACAGATGCGGCGAAACAGCTATTATTACTTGTGCGTGGTGAAAGAAATCTCTTTGTTTCAAACACTTTTATCATGACAATCATTATTGTAATAAGTATAATCCTTAAAAAGCACAGAGTTGAAACGTTTCCTAAATAAGTAAGCGTGTGAACATTTTTCCGATTATGTTGTAATCTTCAAAGGCACTGCGTGTCGGGGGAGAATTCCTTCGTAAATGTACAATTATAATCCAGTTGCTTCCCGAAGCACGAAGTCAGTCCGCGATTGCGAGCCTTTCCTGTGCCTATATTATTAGAAAAATGAAGAGTGATTTTTCACCAGTAATTCACGAATTATTGCAATAAACAACACGCCATTTGTTGCTGTACTCATCATTATCATCATGAACGTTTAGTAGTTGAAGAATACAATATTTTTGCCCTTCGAACTTTATTTTTATTTCCGCCAATTCACGAGCTATAAAAAGAACAAAGTTTTAAAGGTGCGTTGACCTCTTAAGAGTGTCGTTCCGCCAAAACGAGAAAATGTGTATTGACTATTTTGACTGATTGTACTCTCTCTGTAACCCACTTTTATTTCTACAAATTTTTGTCCATGCCGCACGGTAAGAACTTTGAACGTTTGCTTTTCGAGAGGGGGACCGTTGGGGGGGGGGGCTGGAATGTTACAAATATGCAATTGCGTCATAACACGAACATATATTGACGTGAATTTAGACCGAAATGCCAAAAGGCTAGCTGATTATACGATGCTCTTGGCTAAACAATCGACGGGCAGTTTCAACCCGTTGATTGCGAAATATCGGAAAAAGAAAAAATTCATATCCGCACTTTTCCATTCTCTACATGTATGCAAATTAACATCCCAATCGACTGAAAATTCTCGGAGATACGGTTGAAAAAATTGCATTTTGCAATAAACAATATGAAATTTGTTGCTATCTCCATCGTTCTCATCTCCACGAAAAAATAAACATTGTTGCAATTTGAAGTTTTTTCATATATCGTACCGTTAAAACGTTATTGACGAAAAACGAAAAATACCCCAATTTTTGAGGGTGCGTTTCAACCCTTAAAAATCGGGTTCCGCCGATATAAAAAAAATACGTGTCGCCTATTTTTGCCCATTTTACAAGCATGCCAAATTTCATCGAAATGGGAGACATCGACCTCGCAACCTTTCCTTGTTAGTCTATGTGATTAATCTTGTGATACATTTTCTCAGTTTGTTTACGGAAGTTTTTATCAGTAATATGTGGCTACAATATTTATTATTTAATTACATAATATATCATTTTTATAAACAAATGACTTATAGCTACAACGACACCTAAGGTCAATCATCACGCAGCAAGGCATAACAAAGAATACTTAGAATGTGTAGAAAACAAATAAACGGAAACAAAGGAACCAAAATACCGAGCAGGAATCAAATGGTCAAAAAACAGAGTCACAATCTCCACTTTCGTAAGCTGAACTTGATCTCCTGTGTGTGGAGATGAGTGCCATCGATCGAAGGGACCACACCAGGGTTCGTGCGCGGTACGAGGGTGTATTTTTCGTAATTATTTTCAAGCAAACGATGAATGGCATTTTTTATTAATACTCATAGTCAATATATACATATAGAAGACTGTGTACTAATTTTTGTATCGCTTGGATACTCCGACGAAATTGCTGCTCGGCGGTTGACAGCGATTAAGCCATACGGTTCATTTGAAAAATAAAGTAACAATATGTTTAGAAACTACATATAGGTCGACAGAATCACGTAGGGGAATTTCAATATCTAAAAAAAAATGGCCGACCAGTGATTTTTACTTACAATTTTCATGGAAAATTTTCATCGCTCATAAAAAAAAATAGAAGGGCTTTGTAAAAAAAAGTCTCTATGTGGTGCTATAAACACTGGATTTTCGAACAGTTTAAGACTTGGCGCATGCAAATCGTATGGATAGTTTTTTTAATATGTTGTCAACCAGGTTGAAAAACGTAGTTTCGAGGAAAACGCGTTCAAAGCCGCGCATCTGCCGCTCGGCGCGATCGTGCTCTTCGAACTGTTTCAAATAAAATGCTGTATCTCCGCCAATTTTACATATGTCTTTAAAAAATTTGGTGAGAGCATTCTTAACAAATGTATCTTTCAGAAAATGAAAAAAAAAAGGAAAACGTAGTTTCGAGAAAAACGCGTTCACAGCCGCGCATCTGCCGTTCGGCGCGGTCGTGCGCTTCGAACGGTTTCACATAAAATGCTGTATCTCTGCCAATTTTACAAAATTCTTTCAAAAATTTGGTGAGAGCATTCTTAACAAATGTATCTTTCAGGAAAAGAAAAAAAATAACCAAACCATTATTTTAATCATGGTGTGGTGCCTTAAAGCTGTATTGTTATAAGATATAAGATCGAGGTTTGAGGAAGCTTCTAAGAAGATTAGCCGAGAACTGCGATCCGCCTTTTCGGACTACTTTATTTCGAAAACTTGTTCCAGTTTTATACCACGAAACCAACGAAAAATTAACTAATCAGTTAACAGATCAAGCTTCGGGTTTAAGGACTTTATCTTTTACAACTGACTGTTGGACGTCCCGGAGTCATGATAGTTACATATCATGTGTATTGTTTTGCACATACGCTATAGTTAGCACTTTATGACTCAATAAAGAAAACGAGAGGTCTCGATAAGCTAACAGAAAAGGTGAATTTATCTATAAATAAAAAACTATAATTTAAATTCAAAACAAATTATTACTCCTATTATTTACTTATATGTATTTTTATTTAAATATCTACTACGTATTATCGACTATAGTTGAAATATTAGCCGAGTAAACAATCTTATCATAGTGTAGAATATATCTACCCATTTTCATCACTCGGATCCTGCTAGAAAAAAAACTGGAAAATGCCCAGAAGAAAATGAGTGACCATCCACCTTTACAGCTCATTCAAATGGTCCCAACGAGTTGGAATTCGGAGTATGAAATGTTGGAGAGAATTATAAAACTCCAACAGCCTATGTCTGATTTACTTCCGAGTTGCGCTAATATGAGTGGACTAAATGGAAATGAGTGGAGAATGATAGCTGATATCATGAACGTTTTAAAACCATTGTACGAGGCGACAACATTTGATAGTGGGGCTAAGTACCCCACACTTCCAATGGTTGGACCATTATTATATGGGATTAAGGTTCAATGAAATAATATGGATCTGAATTTCGATGAAAATTATTTAGATATTGATGCTGATAATGATGATTTGAATAATAAAGATCATAGAAAGATCACAACGATGATAAATTTCAAAATTCTGACAAGGAAATGCTATTGAACCAAATCAGAATAATCCAGAATATTCATTGGCATTTAATTGAAGGCGAAATATCCTAGAATCCCTTAATATAAGATTTTCGCAAGTAGAAACCGATACATTACACCAGAAAACTACTTTTCCTCGACCCACGGTACAAAGACTTTTTTATTCATGAGGATGGAAAACAATTTTTAGAAGAGTAGAAAAAATAAATTTTGGAGCTTAGTAATCATGAAACGGGGCTGACTTTATTACCAACTCGCGACCCCAGTAATACAGAGTGCAGCTTATTGTGGGATTTTATGAAAGAACCAAGATCTGAACAAAATGTCTCGGTGGCTCTTGATTTTGACAAAAAAGTCATTCAATATTTACATTTGCCGAGAATTAGTCAGTGGAAAAATCCACTTCAGTAGTGGAAAGAGGAAACTAATAAATTTCCTCGCCGTTCAGCAGTGGCAAGACGGCACCTGACGATACCATGTACCTCAATCGAAAGGAACGTTTGTTTTCGTCAGCTGGGGACATAATTACGGAAAGAACGTCCTCGTCACCAGGAATGGTCTCCCAATTGATTTTTTTACACACAAATCTATGTTAAATAATTGTATAGAAAAAGTTAAGTTTCTCTATTAATTGGAGTTTTGTGAGCAATTTGATTAATATGAATGTTTAAAATAGACGAAATTATGTACATTAACAAATATTAATTATTTGATGAATATTCGAATTATTTGAAGAGTTCGAATAGTTTGAATTAGTCAAATATTTCGAGTTAGTCGAATGGTTCGAATAGTTCGAATTAACCGAATACTTCGAATTAGCCGAATAGTTCGAATTATTTGAATAGCTCGAATAGTTTGAATTAGTCAAATAGTTCGAATTAGTCGAATAGTTCGAATTGATCGAATAGTTCGAATTATTTGAATATTTTATTCGACCTTCGAATCGAATTATTCGATTCGATTCGTTGACAAATAATTCGTAAATTCGAATATTGGCATACCCGCAATATCGAGTTACTTATTTTGGAAATTGCGCGTCTCACAGAGACCTACAAGAATCTGAAAGAATATTTTAAGTAGCCTCAAAATTTAAGTACATAATTGAATTTGTTTATAAGCAAAAGATGTTAATCTACGGAAAAAATCTTTTGTATGACAAAAATCACTTTTTCGCATTAAATCTTGAATGTACACGCTAATGTTTATCACGTAATTTTTTTTCCTATGTGGCTCTTCTGGATCACTTGCTATAGAAAGGTACCGGATTTACGTAAATCGGTAATTATTCGTTAACTATATGACCTTGCTCAATAAAATTGAAAGCTATCTTTTGGGGATAGATTCTTTTAGATGCTGGTTGAGTTTCAGAATACTAAGTTCATTCATGAACGTAGTACATGCAAAAAGAAAAAAATCCGTTCACCGGTGATTTGCCGATGAACTAACAATTCTATGTGATTTTTGTAAAGGACTTATTTTATAGGTGACATCATTCCGCACAACTTTTGTAGGAACCATTTTTCAGTAAAACCAATTAAAAAAAAGATATAATCAAAAACCGAGTTTTTTTATATTTAACAATCTCTGGTGGTACTTCCTGATAACCCAAAGAACCTATAAAAAAATTGACGACGTGCTTGCCTCCGAGATCAGAAGTCGGTGTAAATTCTGTACATTCTGACTGGACTGTACATTCCGACTGGACAAGCCTCGTTGTCTCAAGCTATGTCGAAGAGTCGAGCCGCGATAGGCGACGATTGCTGCGCGTGTCCATACACGTGTATTCGCTACGCCGGCCGCGTGCGAAAGAAAATAACCTTCTCGTACATGGTTCGGTCGCAACGAAAGCACATGAGGAGTGACGACGGTTCAACTAACGATTGAACAGAGCATAACGAGACGTCGGAAAACGTGTATTTTGATCAAGATAAGTACCCTGATACAAATTTGTAGGTCGAATTCGTTTGAGACTGACCCATAATAAAGACGTCATTCGATCCCGGTTCGAAAATTTTCGTGATATATTGTCTCAAGTGATTATTTTATTTATGAACTCGCATTGTCGAATAGACTAAACTATCAGGTTGATAAAAAAGTTTTGTCGCCATAATTTCAATATAATTTATTTATTTATATATCTTATACAAAACATTTCTAATCAACAATATATTCGCCATCGGTTTCTATGACACTCGACCATCTAGTTGGCAACTCATTTATTCCCTTTGCCCAAAACTGCGGCGGCTGGAACTCAAAGAAATTTGAAATATCACTTCTGAGATCGTCGACGTTTTCGAAAGTTTTGTTTCTCAAATATGCCTTCAAATGTCTGAACAAATGGTAGTCAGATGGCGCGATGTCGGGAGAGTATGGTGGATGAGGAACGGTATTCCAGTGAAGCTCATTGATTGTTTTGTGGGTTTCCTTTGCGACATGGGGTCTCGCGTTGTCGTGGAGAAGGTGCACAGTCGCGCGTCTTGGCCGTTTTTTTCTTATAGCTTTTGCCAATTCCTGGAGATTCTCGATGTATCGTGTAGAGGAGATCGTCTTACCTACAGGGAGAAAATTGTGAAACAGCATTCCCTTTGCGTCCCAGAAACAGCACAACAAAACCTTTTGTGAGTGACGATCAGATTTCGGTTGGTGTGCCGGTTTTTCTCCGATAGGAAGCCAGTAGGCTAAACGCGTTCTGTTATCATACATGACCCAGCTTTCATCTCCCGTCACAAGATCATCTAAAAACTCCTTGCGATGGTGGCGAAGCAGGAGAGACTGGCAGATGGTCACGCGACAGTTCTTATTGTCGTCGGTGAGACGGTGTGGTATCCATTGAGCTAGAACCTTCCTGTATCCCAAGTTGTGTAAGTGATTGACTATTGACGGTTGGGTGCAGCCAAGTTCTCTTGCTAGCTCGTGCGTACTTGCTTCCGGTTTTTCTTTGATGCAGCGGAGTAATGCTTCATCATCGATGGTCGACGGTCGTCCGGAACGTTCCTTATCTTCAAGGCTTGTGTCTCCAGATTTAAAACGATTGAACCAACGCTGGACTGTTCGATGAGAGACTACGTTCTCGCTGAATACATCCTGTATATTTTTAGCAGTTGTGCTTGCGTTTGTGCCGCGCCGCCACTCGTAAAAAATGATCGCTCGAAGTTGCTCCTGCGAGATCGAAGCCATTTCTATCCACTAGAACGCGCGCTCGCCCTTTTGTACCCTGTCACGCGGAAGAGTAGAAAACATTCTAGAATATTCTCGACAAAGCTCGATGTCATATTGCGTCAATACGTAAAAAGACATTTTTAAAATTTTTGCGACAAAACTTTTTTATCAACCTGATATTATAAAATATCACAAATGGCGCCCAACTCAAAGGCACGATATTTCTCGTAGTCGTTGTATATATATATATATATATATATATATATATATATATATATATATATATATATATATATTGTAACGGGTCGAAGTTCGTTACACTTAAATTTATTGGTTCGGGACTCGAACAGGGAAGAAATTAATTGAGACTCAGGTGTTTTGGTATTTTGCAACAAACGAAATTTATTCAATAGTTTTGGCTCCATATAAAAATAATAAAATAATAAAAAAAAAAACAAAAACGCTTTATAAGTTTTCGTTGTTGGCTTGAGATTATACAATAAAAGAACGCTTTTTATAGTATGCCGTTTCGTATTTCTCGCAACGCCCTACTCAGTCGGTAACGTTGTTATCTCGCCCGGTAAGTGTGCTTCGTGTCTACGCTTATCATCGATTGATATAAGTTCCCCCTCTTTCTTGCTTCTCTCTATGCTTCGAACGTATTTAGTTGTTCGGTGTTCTCGCTCGCGGCGCTGTCCCTCTCTTTCTCTACGGCGCGTTAAGTTATGACGCGATCCCGCTTGTGGCGCTGTCCTTCTCCCTTTCTATACGGCGCGTTTAGTTGTGACGCGCTCCCGCTCGCGGCGCTGTCCTTCTCCCTATACGTGAGACACTTAGGGTGTATCGCGTTACGACGCGCTCCCGCTCGTGGCGCGGTGGGTCGCGACGCTTGGTCAGCGTGCCCTATCGCCCTATGACGCTACTACTGCCCCTTCCCTACTCGCCGTATCGTCGCTATCGGTGCGTTCTCCCGATCAATCTACTGGATCGCGATCGATTATCACGCGTCGATAATCGCTCGCTTATCTATCGCGACGGGAGATGTCGCCACGTACCGGTCTACGGTGTCGAGACTCTCCGAGTTTCGGCACCCTTTTTTTTCTTTATTTACAGGATTTCGATAACTATCTCCTCGTCCTTTCTATGCTCCTGATACCAATTTCGATTTTCCTCGTGATAATGGTGTCCTTGTGTGTGTGTGTGTCAGTGTGCCTGAATCTATTCGCTTACTTAGTTACCTCCTCACCTCTTATTGTCGCCTAATGCGATTGTTGTGTTCGATTTTCAATAACTGCCATTCGTTTGTTTATAATCTTAATTTATTCTTATGCCTATGTTTTGTTCTTACTCTCAAGCATTTTTTTCTTTGATATTTTGTTTTTCGTCAATCTTTCAACCCTTCTCAATTTCTTTCCCCTTGACCCTCTATCCACCACGCTTTCCTTCCCTTGCGGTCAGTATTAACGACGGCTGAGTACGGCCAAGGTTTTTAGGTAATTGAGAGTACTTTATGACTCTAGCAACTCCACCTTTTAGCTGTGTTGCTTTAAGTTAATCTGTCAACCCTTCTCAATTCCTTTCCCCTTGACCCTCTATCCACCACGCTTTCCTTCCCTTGCGGTTAGTATTAACGACGGCTGAGTACGGCCAAGGTTTTTAGGTAATTGAGAGTACTTTATGACTCTAGCGACTCCACCTTTCAACTGTTCTTTCGATTTTCCTCTTTTCACACTTTCCTCCCCCGAGGGTCAGTTCTCATGTGTTTGGTACCGATCGACTTCCCAGTTAGAAAAGGAGAAGGAGTGTCTTTCCCCAAAATTTCCCGTCCTTTTATACGCATATTTTGCCGCTTTTTCGTGTCCCCTTCTCTTCTACCTCCCTTAATTTGATTAGTTGGTTCATCCGGTATTTACCGGTTTCTCTTCCTTTCCATCTTAATTCGATTAGTGGGTTTTCCCCGGGTTTTGCCTGTCCCTCTGTCAGTCCGAGCTGTTTGACCTTGTTTTTATGTCAATCTGAACTCTTTCCGCTCTCTCCTAAGCTCGGTTGACCTTTTTGCCTTTATGCCCGGGTTAGTGAGACGGACCTATCCGTCTCAATATATATATATATATATATATATATATAAATATTGTGACCGAAAATTCATCCTCCCAAAACGTCACAAAAGGGACCTCCCATTTTGTTTCTTCCGGGTGGGGAGGGAAGTCCCCACCCGCCTACATCACTAGGACTTACCGATGTCTGATCGGTGTACGGGCATGCAAGTATGTGTGTGTGTTCGCAAGTATGTGTGTGATCACATGTGTGTCTGTGGTCGCAAGTGTGTACATCAGAAAGGGGCGGAGAGGGTACGCAACGACGGCTCGCTGGCGACGGATGGTGTTGCCTAGCTATACGACTGATTCGATGAAGGTATTCTTCGACGTCACCAGGCAGATCGACGTTATTAACGTGCTTAACGTGTGGGATACGGAGACCAACTTCTCCAGCATATCGGCACCCCACTTCGCCTCCCCGAAACGAGAGTAAGATCTTTCGCACGGGGTTCATGACGTTACCCGCTGGGTAAAATGCCTCGAGTCAACATTTGAGTTTCTTTATGGGACGTCGCGGAGAACATTGGAGCTTGTTTCTCCGTGGTCGGTGACATGGTGTCCGCCTGGAGGGTGTGTCGGATCTGTGGCTCACAACCCATGGCCAACATACGGTCAGCTTTGTCCAGCACCAGGAACCGGCCATTGTGCCAACCGATTTTCGCCACGCCCCTTCCTCCGAATCCCTAATGTGTGTGTGAGTGGGTGCCTCGCAAATAATACAAAAAAAAAATATAAATATAAATAAATAATAATTTTGTGCGCCCTAAACCTCATATGGGTCTGCGTTCGGGGTGAGTGCCGAGCGAGAGGGACACCTCCACGTGGCTCCGGGGCTGTCCAATTTTCGCCACGTGACAATATAGACATATATATATATATACATATATTTATATATATATACAGGGTATATCTTAACTATCTTTCCGTTGGTAAGCATTTTATTTTATATTTTGTAGGGTGTATTTTTCCAAGCAGAATGCTTTTTTTTTAAATGTCGTACGACAAAAATTGGCCGCGATATTCACGAGTAAAGTCCAACGGTGAGTAAACTATGGCACAGCAGTTTCGGCGTCCAAGCGAGAGTAGGCGCAAGTTCGAATTCACCTGCGCAAGTGGATTCAAATCCATTGATTTTTGTAAAATTGAAAGTTCAACCTTTCAATTCTGAATTTTCAAATTTGAATTTTGGACCTCATCCGGTCGCCCAAATAAAGTATTAAATAACAAATAAAAAGTGTTAGTCAATAATGTCCACTGTTTACTCGAAAGATCCAAAGATCAAAAGATCTTTCGAGTAAACAATGGAAAACATGGTTTAAAATTTTTTATTTATTACTTAATACCTTATTTGGGCGACCGGATAACGTTCAAAGATCAAATTTCAAAATTCAAAATGGAAATTTCAAATCCCCTTACCGGAATGTGGATTTGGATCCGCGCCCACGATCGCTTGGATGCCGAAACTACGGTGCAATTGTCTACTCACCGTTGGACTTTACTTGTTGATATCTCGGCCAATTTTTGTCGCACAACATTACAAAAAAAAGCGTTTTGCTTGGAATGGTACACCCTAGATGCTCATGAACGGAAAACTAGTAGTTAAGATACACCCTGTATATATAGATCCACCAACACTGGTGGATGGGTGGTCGGGGTTCGGCTCTGGCGGTACTTCGAGATAAGCAGCATTGTGCCTGGCCAATACTCGGAGCGATGACCGCTTAGCCGTGTACCAGCTGGCGCATCAACCAGGGAGCAGAAGGCCAATGCTTCTGATCCCTTGGTGTAGATATTTGAGATAGATTCTGTGCACCACAGAATCAGGAGAATATAGGGCCGCCTGTACCGGTACGGGTTCTCCACAGTTTCCCCCGTACCCTCCGCAAATGCGTTTGATCAGCGCCGATGATTAAATATGCGTGGTTTGCATCGAAGTTAATTGAGGAAAGACCGCTGCTTTTAAATGTCAATCAAGTATGCTTTCCAATAACGCTGCTCAAAACTCCGTGCGGCTGCAAGGCCATAGCTTTTATACAATGTACGCGTTGCTCTTCGGTCTTGTGTTTTGCTTGCTTTTACGACAAATACCACCCGCAATATTGTTCTGATGTAACAAGCGACCACAGTGATAGCGAGTAAGAAAAACCTGTATATTGTAATGAAAAATAATAAACTGCAGTTTCTTGTGAAAGAGGTTATAATTTCTTCCTCTCTTTTTTTTCTGCGAGAAAAATAAAATAATAATAAATAATTTAAAAAAAGGAAGGTAAAAAATTAAAAAAATGAATTAAAAAATTACAAAATAAATAAATAAAATAATAATAAATAATTAGACGGTTTTGCATCATCCATCGAATGTATTTATATTTTGTGAAAAAAACGCCATCAGGGGACTCGAACCCTGGACCTCGAGTGTCAGGAACGGAAAATACTCCCCCCTTGAGATAGTACCGATCAAGAATTAATTGGGCAGATTGCTGTTGCTGCTGTTGTTATCCATGGGTAGCCGAGCAAGACTACGGACGTTTTGTGTGAAGATGCCCTTGGCCGTCTTTACTCGCACAACCCTGATGATCCCGTCTGCTATTGGCGTGGTTTGGATGACTCGACCTATGGGCCACCGTAGAGGAGGCTGGTTGTCGTCCTTGATGAGTACCAGCATGTCTGGTTTGATGTGATGGCATCCGTGAGTCCATTTGTGGCAAGTATTGAGTTCCTCGCTGGATAACAGCCCCTTTCCTTTCGATCTGAATCGTCGGTAGTGGGCGATTGCTCGTCGCAGTTTTATAATTCATGAATACCGTGTGACAATGTCGTTGTGAATAGGTGTCGTCAAGCACTTTACCTTTCGCAACTCGGGTACTCGTTCCAGACTGGCTAATCCGAGTTGTGGCCAGTCTTCTTCAGCTCCGAGTACCGAGACTGGTCCATGTTTCCAAATGGAAGGGAATGTAAATTCCGATGGAGTCTGACCACATGGGATGAGATCAGCGAAGTTGTCTCCGGACCGGACATGTCTCCAGTCACTGGTGTCGGTATGCATCTGTATGTCGGCGACGCGATTGGTGACGGAAGGCTGAAGTTGATGTGGTGCTGTTCTGATCCAATGAAGTGCAATAGTAGAGTCGCTCCAAAGGAATACCTTGTTCGGCTTTAGTCGTGTCGCTCATCGTACCGTTGTGTATAGTCTGGCCAAGAGTTGAGCTGCGCATAATTCCAGGCGTGAAATGGTTACGCGATCGATGTTTTCTCGATCCTCTTGGCCTGCTGTAGTTTTGTTCAGGGCTACCCCTTTCAGCGGTGCGACGCGGTTTTTTGCACATAATAATGTGGAAGTTACTCTCCTGTGAGTATCGGTTGCTCTGACGTAGAAGCACGGTCCGTAAGCCCTTCGCTGGCGTCATAGAAACCGTGCAGCTGGATGTCCCTGGATTCATTGGTAGTGATTCTGCGTGTGAACGAGAGATCATTTAGCCTTGGAAGATGTGACGTGTAATTCAACTATTCGGTGTAAATTAACAGTGGCATGGCATCATCCCAATCTATTTTATCCAACCAGAGGCGTCGCATTGTAAGCTCCGCATGTGCAATGACTGATCCCAGTAGTCCGAGGGGGTCGAATACTCGTGCGATGTACGACAAGATGATTCTTTTCATGACACGACCATTTAGCGGTGTAGGATGAACTGTGCAGATTATCGAATCTTGCGCCGAGTTCCAATGTACTCCCAATGTCTTGATGGTGTTGTCCTCCTTGGACTGGAGCTTCAGGTTGACATCGCTGGATGGCAGACCTTCGAGGGGCTTCGTGTCGTTGGATGTCCATTGTCTCAAGTTGAGATTCCTTCGTCGGAGTAGTGCGTCGATTTTGTTGCGCAGAACGAGCGCTTCGTCGAACGTAGCTGCCTCGGTCAAAACGTCGTCAACGTAGAGGTCGTTTTTTAACACCGTTGCGGCTCGCGGAAACTCGTGACCTTCGTCCTCAGCGAGCTGTTGGAGACAGCGGATAGCTAAGTAAGGTGCTGGTGATAAGCCGAACGTGATGGTGTTTAACTCGAACGTGGCTATTTGACCGTCAGCGTCGCGCCAGAGAATTCGTTGATACGCCCGATCTTTTTCACGCACCAGGAATTGTCGATACATTTTCTCGATATCTCCGGTGAGCACGTAATTGTGTGTACGAAATCTCAAAAGGAGTGAAAAAATGTCGTCCTGGGTTGTAGGTCCAACTAGCAGAGTCTCGTTCAGAGACATTCTTGTCGTGGATTTGGCCGACCCGTCGAATACTACTCTTACCTTAGTAGTTTGGCTGGATTCCTTAGTGGCCGCGTGGTGCGGCAGATAATATCCCTTGGTTGTTGGTTCACATGGCATCTTTGTCATGTGCCTAAGGGCAAGGTATTCTTCAATTACAGCGGTGTACTTTATTTGAAGGTTCGGATCGCGACGCAGATTCTTCTCAATTGACGCGAGACGCCTTTCTGCTATTGGTCGCGTCTGTTCGAGCTCCGATGTATTGTCGGAGAACGGGAGCGCGGCGACGTATCGCCCGTTGTTGTGACGCCTGATGTGCTGTCGGAAGTGCTCATTACAATCACTTTCGACTAGGTGATGTTGCCGAACCGGCTCTTCGATTTCCCAAAATCGCCTCATTACTCTCTCCAAATTCGTGAGAAAGCATTGGCATTTGCTGTTCGACTCTCTGGGCGTCTCCCTCCAAGATGCTTCAGCCAATGATCCATCCCAAACCAGTGTTCTGCAGATACAAGTCACATTCTGATGGTTTGGAGAGTTTGATTTGTCCCACGCACAATGTTGAGAGGGTCATCCCGGATCCGATCAGCATGTCTATCTCTCCTGGCTGGTCGAACTGTGGATCCACTAACGGTTTATTGCGTGGGAGGTTGAAGAGTTTCCGCGATATCCTTTCATCTTGTATCAGGCCAGCGATGTCCTTTACCATTAGAAAGCTCAACGTTCTTGTGAAGTCGTTGAGTCTCGACATTATGGTCGCCTTAATCAGATAATTGGTGGTGCTCTGTGCTTTGTTCATCGCGCTGATGGGGATGCTGCATCTCTTCCTGGGGAGACCGAGAGAAGCGGCTAGCGTGTCGGTCATGAAATTTGTGTTCGAGCAGGCATCCAGTAGCACGCGATGCAGTTTATCTGATCCATCGACATTAATGACCTTTACAACGGCGGTTACCAATAAGTCCTTCGACATGACTTTGGCGACAAGTGTTGTCACATCGGAGTTCTCCGTAGAGACTTCAGGCGTCTTACCTCACTAGTACTTGACGTTGAAGGAGTGGTCTTCGGTGCTCTTGAGTCGTAAAGCCATGTGTGATGTCTCTGCTTGCAGACCATACACGTGGACCTTGACCCGCACTCTCTTGCGCTGTGTTCAGAGCTGAGTCAGTTGAGACACAGCCGCGTCTTCACTGCTACCTCTCGCCGTTCCCGTGGAGGCAGGGCCTTGAACTGCTGACAGCATAAGGCCGGATGCTGCGCCCCTTTGCGGACCGAGCATTCTGTTGTAGCAGTTGTGATAAAGCACTCTGTTTTTGAGTGCTCTTGACCCCTTGTAGCGTGATCACCGTCCTTACCCCTGCCTTTCTTGAGCTCGTTCGCCCTGTCATCCGTCGTTGAACGAGCAGGAGCGGTATCGTCTGACGATAGAACGGTTTCGCGTAGGAACAAGATTAGCTCGTCAAAGGTAGCGAGCTTGTTTCCCCTTTGGATTCGTGTCCAGTCCCGGCGCATCGTTTTTTCGAGCTTTTGGAGCAAGATATGCACTAGGATGCAGTCCCGTTTGTTGACGTCGAGAGCTTTCAGTGCTGACAGATGCAATTGTGTCGTGTTTACCATTGCACTGACTTCTGCTGACGACTCCCTGCGCATGCCCGGGATGCCGAAAATAGCGGAGAGGTGACTTGTGAGTGAGAGCTGTTCGGGCTCCCCGCGGAGACATGACCGAAGGTATTTAAGCTTCTGTGTGTCCGCAAGATCCTAACGTAGGCCGATAGACGATTGGAAGTCTTCCTTGATTCTCAGCCAGTCCTCGTATTTGCCGTCGAATTTTGGTAGAGCCTGCTCCGGAAGCAGTTGGGCATAGTCGATTTTTTTTTAAATTCATGAATAATAAAGAAACTTATTCAAAATTCGTTCCGAAAATGAATAATGAATCCTACTGGATTCAGTATTCATTTCAAAATGAATAGTGAACTATACTGGATTCTAATACTGGATTCTAATACTGGACTAATACTGGATTCAGTATTCATTTCAAAATGAATAGTGAATCCAGTTGGATTCAGTATTCATTCCAAAATGAATAATGGATCCTACTGAATTCAGTATTCAACTTGAAAATGAATAATGAATCCAACTCGATTCAGTATTCATTCCGTATTCGGATATCATCAAATTGAAAATCTGGAAAAATGGACAATGGAAATGGGACCAATATAAAGTTCCATTTCTACCCCCATTTCTTCAGTTACTAGATACCACAGCGCGATTTTCCTTGGGTAAATATAATGTAATCGGACGATAATGTTTCAATAGAATAAACATGTTTTCTGTCAATTTTTTCCAGATTATTCAATTTGATGATATCCGAATATGGAATGAATACTGAATCGAATTGGATTCAGTACTTATGTTGAAATCAATACTGAATTCAGTTGGATTCATTATTCATTTTGGAATGAATACTGAATCCAACTGGATTCACTATTCATTTTGAAATGAATACTGAATCCAGTAGGATTCATTATTCATTTTCGGAACGAATACTGAATCGAGGTGGATTCATTATCGAGAAAAAATTAATATCTATCTGACATGTATTCGGTATTATTTTTCTACTCGAATACTAAAAGCATTCGAGTATTCCCATCTCTGTCTGGAAGGCGCGTTGTGGCCGCTGTGATGCCAAACGGATTCGGCGACGATCGCTATTGGCTAGGTGCGCTTCCTTTGTCGGAGAGTGCCGGTGCGATCGAGCTCTTCTAAATCGTCTGTTAGACTATTCAGTTCTGCGAAATTGTTTGTGAGGCGCTCATTGTAAACCTTGAGTATAGCGGGTTCAGGTTTCTCTCTTTGCGCGTCTAAATGGTTTTTGTAGGACGTGAGCTGTCGCTTGATGTAGGCTCGTTTGCGGACGAGTATATTCTTCATTCTCTGTTATTCCTCCGAAAGAGACATGGTCGTGCAGTTCGAAGCGAGTTTGAACTGTGTGGACGATGACGAGTGTATTGAATTGACAATAAATTGGCACGAGCTTATCGTCTGGCGATGTCGACCATGGATTTGATTGTCCTTGTTTCTTCACTGTCACAATTACCACAGTAGCACACTGTCACTATCACCACAGTAGCACTGTCAAGAATGTTTCGTTCGGTAGTCCGTAGACCGTAATGATTAAGCCCGGATCACGTGTTATCCGGCTCGAAGGACAAAAATGTGCAATACGTCGGGACCGCGCGGTAACACTTCGACCTGTCGGGGTTGTAAGGCCCGATTTACACTCTGGCGGTGACGTAGTCCCTTGGTATCGTCGTCAGGGAAATTAATCACCAACGACTTGATTTTTTATTAGGAAGTGAAATTAGTTGTTGAAGACGAGGACTAGAACAAATATTATTTATTTGAAAATTCAACGTTTTACAACTAATTACTTAACGTTTACTTGTTGTGATGACAATGAGTATTAGATCTTGTGCTTGAGAGTAGTCTCAAGGCACAGTATGATGTTTTTTAGACAAGAGACGATCTCAACTGTTGTCCAGTAGTTCTTGATGCGTCTCGGTCGAGGTGAGTTTCTAAACCTTGTGCTTCAGAGTAGTCGCAAGGCACACTAATATTTTTTAGACACGAGACGATCTCAACTGTTGTCCAGTAGTTCTTGATGCGTCTCGATCGAGGAGAGTTTCTAAACTGAAGACTCGTATTTGGTGACGAGAAGTCCGAAAAAAGGAGAAGGGTGAGATTCTGCCTTTCATGAAGTTATCATTGGTGCAAAATTAATAGTTGGAGGATTTTTTCTCGTCACCAATCACGAAAGGGAGTTTTTGGTGGGAAGAAGGGTGCAACGTGGACATCGCTGTCGGACCCAAGCTCGACCGTAGGGAAATTGCCACGGCGCGCTAGTCATCATAATGAAAAGATTTTCGCGCTTGAGTTAAGCGTCGAGTGAGTGCGGAGGTTAATCCCTCCACTAGGGTGTACGATTATGCTGGTCAGATAGTCCTCGAGAATAGTCCATACTGTTTTGTACCTGTATCTTATTGTTCACAAGGTCCTAAAGTATCTCTTTACGGCTATGAAGACGATACGGCTTAAACTGTAAAGATATTCAAAATCGTCGCATCTGCGCGTCAAATGTTAGTCCCGACAATTGGTAGTTTTACCTAGAAAGTTTTCCGGAAGTTTTGAAAATTGATGATTTCATAGATTTCGATGTGTTCTTCGCGAATTTTTACTTTGCCACCTCGTATCTTTGCCGCTAGCGCCACCATATTGAAAACATTGCGCTCAAAAACAGTTTTTTGACAATAACTCCTTTTCGACTCATTTTACGATGAAAATAGTTACGTAATAAATTAAACTAGAGAAAATTTCCTACAATTTATGTGGTAACGTTTTTTTTTGTAGAATCAATAGTTTTAGCGTACGAGCGCCGCAAAGTCCACTCCAACACGCGTTTTGGCCAAAAACTCATTTCCACACCACCAAGTGGCGCGTTTTTTTTGTGGTATCCCCAGTAGGCCTAATCCACTTGTAATGCACTATTACAAAATTTAGCGTATTCTCCTTCGCTTCGCTTTCCTTGATGGAGCACGTTTTACGATTTCATCGTCTTGAGTACTGAGCGAAATGTCACATATAGAAATTTCTTCCACGTCATCCGCGATGGGATCATCAGCTTCGTTGTTATCCTCTTGTTCCTCGATTTCGTCATGTGATTGCTCGAGAATTGTCTCTGTTCCTTCCTCCTCATCGCTATCTTGTAGTGGAACCTGCGAATTATCACAGGTACCATTGCAATTCGTGCATATAACGGAGCACTTTAATCCAGCTTTTCTGCGTCCACAGGCTCCCTGACACTCCTTTTTGCATTTACAAGAAATAAGTTTTAACAAGGTTTCCGGAGCTGGGGGCTCGAGCGTGGTGACAGGAATTAGCTCATTCTTGATTTTTTTCCATCCCCATTGATCTGCATTTTTTCAACTCCATACCACTGCTGAACCTGGTAATAGATTCGGAACGAATGTTGTCGTGCTGCTGCTTCTGTCGGTGGCAGCGAGGCAATATTAACTTTACTTTTATATGCTGATTTTGTGAACCATGTATATATATAGTTGTTTAAAGACATACTTTTTACGCCACTGTCACCGTACAATGCAAGGAGCGTTCTCCAACTTCAGCAATGATCTCTGGATCGGCATTTTGGTTTTTGAATACCTGTACAGGCTCGTTTAAATCTCGGTTTCTTCAGAGTACATTAGCACATTTTATTTTTCCTTGATTAAAGAGTGCTGATGTTGTGTCACAGCCACTGAAGCCGTGCAAGAATAATATGTTATCTGCGACTGTTTTATCTATGATACTTTTTGTTGAATATATTCGTTGCGAAATTTTTGCTTTTCCTGGTTTGAGAATATATATGTTTGAACGCGTAGATGGAGCCGTCAAAAGAATAAGAAGATCTACATCTTCGCCGACAACTATTGCGGAATCAAATGTAGATGAAATGCTGATTGCCGTATTGATTATTAAGGGGTTACCCCCACTTGCGATTTTGAAAAAAATCGATTTTTTTATTGCATTTTTTTGAAGTGCAATTTGAAGTGCAGTTTTTTTTGATGCCCGGAATAGATGACTCTATGTAAGTTTACAAAAAAAAATATTTTCTTCGTGTAAACTGAAATTGAAACTAAACGCGTTTTTCTCAAAATGGCATTTCTGAAGTCGGTGATCAAGATTACTCGAACACTAATGAACCGATCTTCTTGAAATTTTGCAGGCTTATTTAATACATAAAAATGTAGTCTTTAATCGTTCGATTTTTTTTTCTAAAAAAATGGCCGTTTTATAGCCAAAAAACAGCCGTTTTTTTTCGTTAAAATCGAACCATTAACTTTGACTGTCCGCCATTTTGTGAAAAATGAATATTTTTTAAAATCCTTCGATTAAAGACTAGTTTATACTTATATTTGACTAAATCCATCCGCATTTTTTTCAGATGATCCACTTCGCCGCAATGTTGGTCATCGAAAACCGTGTATATAAAAACATTATTTCATTGACGGCCATTTGCCACTAAACAATGTAATATTTTTCAATAAAAAAATTACTGAAAGTTCTTCAAGATGTGTTCTTTAAGATGGTATATTGATCGATTAAAAAAGTTTTGTAGTTTTCTTTAAAAAAGTTCATGAAAAAGGCCTTTTTTGCGCTACAAGTGGGGGTAACGCCTTAACGTATCTGCATCTTCCGCGGCTTGCTTGACTATGAAGTTCGCAGCTTCAAATTTTTTCTTCAACATTCCAATGAGGCGTTAGTTGTTTGCATCGTTGCTCAAGAATTTATCTTGTGACACCGTTAGGATCATTGTCTCGTCAAAAAGTATGTCTACTGAAGCATTTTTCCGTGATCGTCGGGATCACTCCGCATATTTGGTATTACGGTTTGCTACATTTTCCGTATATCCGTCAAATACGACAATGGCATTGGATGTATAGTTCAATCGAACGAATGTGACGTAGTTATTGCAAATGGATGAAAACGATTCACCGCGATGCCAAACGACTCGGTGCAATAAGTATCCTCCGTCGATGACATATATAGCGTCTCCAAATTTACATCTCCAGAATATGGCTCAAAAGCCTTATACATAGAAGATTTAACGCACTTGCGCATGCCTTCGTCATTGAAAAGGGATAACGAAAAACGGAGCAAGTTCGTACGTAAGAAACTTTTCAAGTTCCTCGTCAGATTCTTTTGCCATGTACGTTCTTTGAAAAATTAATAAAGGATTAATCAGGATAATTTCGCCTTCTATCCGGACACCTGCACTCATAACACCGAGTGGTTTTACTCTGTCATTCCGTTTGAATTTTACGGTATAGAAATCACTGCCGATGATTTTGGAAATGCCAGTACCACCAAATTCTTGAGACATGTGACAATTTATCTTCTCATCTCCGATAACTCCAGTACTTATTGACATGAGTTCTTTGACTTTTGGAAAAGGAGGATGTTGGCACAACCAATCCATTAGTTTTTTTACGGCGTCATTGTCACGATTAATCCGCGAGCTTCGCATTTCGACATGCTGCTCCGAACTGGAAAAACTGACGTTGCAAAACTTTTCAACTTCGTCGCATACATTGTGTAGGAATACCATTCCTAAAGTCCACTTGGAGAGCACGCTGCCTTTGACTCCTCGTCCATGAGTAAGGCCGCCAAGACATTTCATCGTCCTCATCAACGATTGCTCAATCGTCATATCTGACCACATACCACACCAAAATTTGTCAGAACGTCTAATTGTAAAGTATGCTTCAGTTGTGAAAAATTCGTATTCTTCAGCTGTAATTCTTCCCTTCGAATCAAGCATATCTTGTAAATATAAGTGACAAGACTTTGCATATAAGAAGTGGCCACTGGCATGAAAATAAGGGAGCATTTTCTGGATAGTGTCAAGATGTAAATTCCAATTGCCCATTCTTTCTGCCTCGATGAATTGTTTTACAAGCGTCACCATGCGGAAATATTGCACCCATAATTTCGCTGTAGAACCACGTTGTTCAAATTTTATCGGTTGGTTCTCAAATTTCCGAAATTGACCTTTCGAAATTATATAGAATTCTTTCTAATTCTGCACTCAGATCCGGTGTAAAATCTATTGCTTGCATGACAGTTTTAGCAATTGAAAGATGAGTCGATGTATGTGCTCTTACCGCACGCGTATGCGCGTGTCCTGCTACAATTTTTCGATTGAATTCAATGCGTAAATGGTGTTGAAGAGCTCTTTCAATCCGCTTCCAGTCATTATGTATCCGCTGGATCCCATAAACGACATTAATAAATGGAATCCACCGAGCCTTACAACAACGTTACTTAATTTGGAGTCCTCACCGTACGAGGAAACGATTTCCCGTGCTTTGAAATACAGGGGCTAGTCATACATAACGAAACAAGTGTGCTGGTGTAATGACTCACATCCTGTGCGGAAAACTGATAGGGCATCCCTAATAAAAATAAGGGCCTTTCAGGGCTTTCCTAGTGCTTTCCCTAGTAGGGATTTCCACAATGGGCCCAGACTTGGCCATTACCGGAATAGACTTGTAGGGATTTCCACAATAGACCCCGACTTAGCCATTATGGGGATAAACCTGTAGGGATTTCCACAAAAGGACCCGACTTGGCCATTATAGGGATGAACCTGTAGGGATTTCCACAAAAGGACCCGACTTGGCCATTATAGGGATAAGCCTGTAGGGATCTCCACAATAGGCCCAGATCTGACTATTATAGCGATAAACCAGTATAAATAGCTTAGGCTACATGGTTGATGGTACTTCAATTATTCAAATCGATTATATACATCGATCGAATAATATTATCGAACGCAAATTGGAAAAAAAGCGTAAGGGGATTAGCAAATAAAAAATCAACGATGAACACAAATATTCAAACAAACATCAGACAGTATTTATTTATCAAATTAAAGAAACCTTTTACATAGATACAAATAATTAGTCATGGTTTCACTCATACATGGAGTAATGCTAGCGCATAAGTGTGAACAGTCCCAACCGGTTTTCTCGACATTTTTATAGCAACTAATTTCCGCTCAATACTCATCATAGGGAAAATTATTTCTTCTGAAGACTTCGCTGATATTTCCCATTCATAAACTTTATCTGACTGTGTAGGATAAGTAAATAAATTCGTCTTTGTTTTCCAGATCTTTCCCTCAATGCAAATAGATTCTAGTGATTCAGTAGACCCATATATTTTTATTTATTTCTACTACACATCCATTCCTTAGAATTGATTATTTTTTATGTTAATTTTGTCATGGCAGTTTGTCATAAAGACTCACATGCAAATACGCAATCACATTTCTACGCGCGCACACATAAATACACATGTACTCACGCCCACACCTATGCACATGAACAATTACATAAAAACAAATACAGATATCCCCTCACGCATTTAACATACACGTATATCCACTGATACGGATATTTTATGGCGCTGAAATGGTTATGATGAGGCGCCGTTGAGGCATTTTCAGGGCGCTAAAATGATTTCGATGAGGCGCCATTGAGGTAACTTATAAGGCCCCGGTCGTTGCGCCTTTAAGGGCCCTTGTTGACAAAGTGTGACCGGCCGCTAACGGCCCTCATGTGGCTTTCAGATTAGGGCCCGAATAAAGTTGGGGGAATATTATTGGGGCCCGATCACAGTTACAACTCAATTTCCGGACAGTATTTTTCAGAAGCAGAAAAGAGAGCAGTCAAAATTGTGTCGTGATTACTCGGTGAAGCATTAATGAAAGGCACGCATCCTACGAATGATTTTTGGAAGGGTAGTTCCGCTGTCGCTTGTTCTATAAATCCGCTCCATCCAGGTATGTTAGGCAGGTCAACCCATTTTCCATATAGCTACAGTAAATCCGAAGCGGACGGCATTATCGATTACGAAACCGCACGAATGCTTTCGAAGTTTCGAATCTCTATTGTTTTCAAACCCGTAACGTTTCTTTTCTCAAATGTTTTTAATGCAACGGTACCAAATTTACCTACAACTTGTGCACACGGCATTTGCTTTAATCATTCAATATTTTGATCTGGAGCGATAGCATTTCTAGGAGTTATACAATGGATACCGCCCATAGCATGAAAAGTATTATTACCATCTAATGTCTAAGTGTTGAAATCAGCGTTGTCGAAAACGAATTGCAAACATGCGTTATCATGGATATCCAACAGTGAGCGCATTATAGCTGAAACTTCAAAAAGCATCGCTTCGGTGTACGAGGAGCAAAATCCGAGAGATGATAATGTATCTATTAATCGCCGAGATCCATACTTTTGAAACAAATATGCTGCTACTCCGACCTGCATGGGTGACACGAAAGATTTCGGCCTTGCTGCGGCAATTATGCAATGTGCGAGAGCAATGCTTTGTTTCTTCCATTTCTCAAGCGACGCACGTTCGTTCTTCAAAATTATATTGTCCAGAAAAACGCGTAAAGTTTCACGTATATCTGACTCAATGTCTTGAAAAAAATTATCTGATGGAGGATATTGTTCTGTCTCGTAGACCGTGGAGCGAATATCCTCTAAAACGATTGATGCAGCTGTTTTGACAATACGCCGACGTTCTTCTGCCTTGTCGTCTCTTTTTTTATTGCTTCCGTCAATAACTTGTACCCTGTGTTTCGGAAACAAACCACAGGAGCCTTATTGGCTGTGAGAGCAATAAAAATATCGTTACCATATTTTTTTAGAAGTTGTGCTTTCACCGTTTTCATGTGCGGGCGGTAATCACCTTCAATTTTGTCTATCAGTTCGTCCAGAGAAAATTGACACTCTTCAGAATTCTGCTCGAGATACGAGTAAATGTACTGTATTGCAGTTTCGATCTCGTTTGCATACGGACCTCTTTTTTTATTTCTCCAGTTGGTGGTGCGTGGTACAATTTTTTCATGCACGAATTGTGATATTGTGCATCGACTGCGACCAAATCATAAACGTGCTCGAGACGCTCAACAATCGCTCGACCCCAATCATCATTACGAGCTTTAGCAAGTTCTGAAACGGTGTCTTTCATTGATAATTTACGCACGCTATACACAATACACTATATTATATATCTCAGTCCCTCCAAAAGTTTTCCCTTGTTGTCCTTTCTTTGAATACTTGAGTTACGAAAAGTCTCCAATCCTTTTTCCTTCACTTCAATCACCTCACTTCCTTGCAATGAATTTGCACAAATAAAACAGTTCACTTCCTTCGAAGCCATGGCTATATAAATGCGAACGACACTGTAGCACGATAAACTTATACTGATGATTTAGGCAGAATATTTGAGCTCTGTCGGCAGATGTTCCGTACAGTTGAAGGGGGGGGGGGGGGGGCGACGCCAAGGGGATGCCAAGGCGACGTGTCCCTTTGTACCTGCGATGAACCTTACATGCAATAGTAGACCCGGTTTTTACCGCGTAGTTGAATATTTTTCGTTAATATATACGAAAAATGCGTGTTGGTGTAGATGTATCTTGGTTTGCGGCTTTCGTACGCTGAAACTATTGATTTTACAAAAAAAAAGGTTACTACATAAATTGTAGAAAATATTCTCTAATTTAATTTATTACATAACCATTTTCATCGTAAAATGAGTCGGAAAGGAGTTATTGTTAAAAAACTGTTTTTGAGCGCCATTTTTTTCAATATGGCAGCGCGAGCGGCAAAGATACAAGGTGGCAAAGTGGAAATTCGGAAAGAGCACGTCGAAATCTATAAAATCACCAATTTTAAAAACTCCCGGAAAACTTTCCAGGTAGCCCTCCTTTTGAGCACCAAATGACTGTACTCTGTAGCGATTACTCGATTCGAGTCGTCGTGTTGAAAAGAGCGGTATTATTTGGCTACAGGCGTTCTTGCATAAATTATCGTCTAACAATTAAAAACTACAATCATGTCCTATGCGACGGAACAATATTCATACTAAATAGCTGTGTAATTAATTTTATGAGTGAATCACTTTTTCATACAAAAAAAATTGTTTAATTCCCACATGATTTTATACGCGTTACTGTGGCCTAAGGCCTTAAGACGACTGTGGATGCAACGGTAGATAGGGTAGATTAGCGAGGTGCGGGTAGGGAGTCATAGGAAGGGAGTTTAATTGGGTTGGGTTATACGTAAAAACCAGCAAGGGTATATGTTGGAACTCAGGAATTCATTGAGACCTCAATAAATAAATAAATAGATAGGTCTATCGTTTTCTCGTGTGTGTAAAATAAATTATACATGTCCATCACGTCTAACTCGATCGAGGCAACGATCCATGAGCGAGTCATCTTTGTCAGCGTCTTTACTAAAATAAAGAAAAGAAAAGGGTTATCTCCGAAAGTAATATGAAAAAAAGAGAAAAATTGAAACTGTTTCGCATGTCAACAGGGAAACACATACACTAGAAATGAACGAAAGTATAGATCAAGCAACGAATATAGAGGAAGAGTGGCAGGGATTGACAGTGAAATAACAATGTTTAATCGAAGAACGACAGGAGTTCTTCGATTAAACGATAGCACTACGGCATAAAATAGAGCAACATCGACCGCCAACTCAATCAGAAAATGTCACCGATCTAATGGGCCGTGAAATGGTAAATGGGCTCGTTACACATCTACAGAACTTGCAGATAAATATAGGTATGCCAAAATTTACGAGGAATGATCAGCCTCTGGAATGACTCGAACCGCGTTGAACAAAGGCTTGTCGTAATTGAAAATATCACAGAGGGTAGAGCCACAACATGGTATGAGGCAAAGAGAAACACGATTCCTACTTTTGAAGCTTTTAGACAGTCTTTCAAAAAATAATTTTATTCCATTCCGAATAAAGCTCGATTTGGAAACCAATTCTCCTTCGTGCCCTTCGCAAGTATAAACCCAGCGATAGTAACATGCACACATACTTTTATGAACAAATGAAAGAAACAAGTTATTTCGACACTCTTCTAACTCTGTACGAGATAAACTTTACGATCATTCAACAACTTGCAAGCAAAATATTTCAAAACCTATTCGCAGGTAACTGATCTTTTTTTCAACGATTAGACTAAGTGCTGCAGATACTTACTCGAATTCTGTCACCGACAAAAAATCGCACTAGCCCTGTTTCAAACATTTAAAAAACCCATTTGCAGATTATTGGTTTGATTTCGTCAGCAATAACAGTCAACACGGGATTTAATTCTCTGAATTCCTTCTCCGATAAGTCACATTCACAATGCTATTACGTTGAAGAGCTGTTGTACAGAAAATACTCATCAGCGGCACTATGCATGAAATCTTGGCTCGGAGAGAGTCTAGCAGATGATCATGAATCTATTTTTTTTATATTGTTACTGCTCCAGCATGCAAAACATTTGAAAACTTATTTGTAGGTTACGACAGACAAAAAATAATCACACTATCACTGTGAACATTTGCAAAACATTTGCAAAATCCATTCGCAGGCTATTCTTCCCATTCCCTCATCGATGACAGATAACACTGGATTTAAGGTATTCCTTTCGTGGAGGGCCGTTTTTTGTGGGGGCATACGGAGGGCCCTTCTGAATCGATGGTAAATTACAGTGGCGTTAATTACAATTAAAATAAGTCAAAATCAATTATTATACCCAACAATAAACTGGAGTGAAAAAAATCGGGCATATTTAGTAGATTTAGACATTTTCTCTGAAAAGATGCGGCTACGCAAATTCTTCTGCTAGTAATATCTTTCTAAGCTTTATCATTAATATTTTCTTTAAACATTCCGTGACCCCATGTTTTTAGTGTCGTTACGGAATCTTTAGATTTTTTTAACGCGTGAGCAGTTTATAGCAGGCGCCTAGAGTTATTGCGTGTATTAATTATTAGGTAGAAATACGGCCAGCGTGTCATCGCCATAAAGCACCGTATAGATAAGACGATTTTTAGAGTCTTAATTTTTCGTTAAAAGTTGGATAACTTGGCTTGAAATTTTACCAGTATACTGGGATGCATTTTTACTTGATTGGGGACGAAAATCAGATAATTGTTAAATATACCTTAATTCCACGAATCCCTTCCTCGACAAGTAACATTCATACAGCTACTGTGTTGCAGAACTGTCATACAGGAAATACTCATAAGCGACACTACATATGAAATATTGGCACAGAAATAGTAGAGTACTAGATCATGAATCTAATTTTTTTGTATTATTACTATTCTGACATGCAGAAAAAATTTGTATAATTATTTGCAGGTTACTGATCTGTTTCCCTCAGCGATCAAACTCAGGGCTGCGAATCCTTCCGCGAATCTATTTTCCAAAGTGCAGTAGCTCTTTACACTGCTACTGCTTTAAAGAACTTTTTAACGGGAAATACTTGTACCCGACAGGATACATAAAACCTTGGCAGATTAGTAGTATAACAGGACTGATTCTAACCCAGGGATCTCAGGGGGGAGCGGGGCGGGGGGGGCTCCAGCGCGGGGGACCGAGGGCCGACGTCACGCGGCAGGGAGGGGGAAGGCGCTGCAGAGGGGGTCTAGCACGTGGTAGCCGGGAGTGGGGGTGTGACGTCACACGGCGAGGGGGAGGGCAGCAATGCTAACTGTGAAGGGGAGGGGGCGGTGAATAGAACGAGACAACAATCATAATTAGCAAGTACTTATTTTTTTTTCTCATATAAATTGCATACAGAATGGTTGCAATAGAACATTTTCATCAATAATGGAAGAATTTTAAATACAAATGATCAGAGTGTGTTATACATAATACCTCGCGCGAGCGTGTGTGTGTGTGTGTGTGTGTGTGTGTGTGTGTGTGTGTGTGTGTGTGTGTGTGTGTGTGTGCGTGCGTGCGTGCGTGCGTGCGTGCGTGTGTGTGTGTGTGTTTGTATATGTATGCGCGTGTGTGTGTTAAAAAATGAAAACGAAAATTAAAAATCGACGTCGATGCAATCGTTCTGAAACAAACAAAACATACATTTTTGTCTCATTAATCTATGTGACACATTGACATTATTTACAATGATACCGAAGTTGAATGGGAATACTTACAATTAGCTCGGTATACATTTATGCAGGTGGTACACATGTCAGGTGGAATTATTTGGTGCAGTGGATCTCGACAGTCGTTGCAGAAAATTCCCCTCATCTCAGCATAGCGTTCGCGATAGTGACCGCACACTCTTATTGCTTCTCCAAACGCGTCTCGTGCGTGGAAATAGCACGAAGTGCAATACTTCGCTTGACCATTTGTTGTGAAGTAAAAATAATTCACACAATATTTGACGTTCTGGTCGAGAAGATAAATTTGAAGCATGTCCATTCTATTTTCCCGCACATCGTGGTTTTCACCATCAGATCCACTTTCATACGCAGAATCTACCGATTCGATATCACTTTCCAGATCGTCTATATCCATAACGTCTATTTCATTGTCGTCATCGTCGACGATATCAATCACATCAACTTCACGGATTTGATCAGCCATTATTGCACTTTTCTTTTTTTTCTACGGCTCTTTCGTTATTAAACGCGCCTCGGAGGTTGGAGACTGGAATGGGGAAAAATCCTGTCCCGATTCTTTCTGAGATTTCGATTTTTGGATCTCTATTGGGATGCAGAATGGTGGGGATGGTATTGCTCGAATTTTTCCATACTTCAACACTAAGATATGCAAACGGTTTTTCTCCTCAGCCTGTAGGAAATAGGAGGATGGGTAGGAAAAAAAAATGGCCTTCTACGATGTCGAAAGATTTTTCTCAATGTTTTTTTCTTCCTTGACTGTCGGCAAGGGTGTTGATGCACTGTAAAAAAAAGTGACCCTACATCGTGGAGGCGGAGGCCGACCAGCTAGGACGCATCTCAAGTGTTGAAGTTTACGATCTCCGCAAAACCACGTTTGAAAACAACGTATGGAGACCCATAAAAGTGGTTTCTCATAGCGAACATCCCAGTATTTTGGGATTACGGATTGCTATGCATGCACGGCTTGAGCACAGACGTCCTATCGGTTTGCATATATATATATATATATATATATATATATATATATATATATATATATATATATATATATATATATATATATATATATATATATATATATATAGTATGTCTCTCTCACGCCTCTGACACCATGTTGAATATTTGGTCTAGATATCGAATAGCGTTTAATGTCAGTCAGCAATACGTCACGTCCTTAAAAACTCGTAAAATCCCGCACAGGCCCTACATTGATCGCTCTATTTTTTTTTTCTGCTCTCCGACTCTATACGAATGGTGGTATAAAAAAGCCTGAGAGGGGAGGCGCTAGACTTCTAATATAATGATAAAGAGGGAAAATATTTTTTTTTTCTTTAAATTGTGGAACGTTGTGATTGCTGCTGCTCGGAAGTTTTAACACTTTGAATGGAGCAGTCAACAAACCAACATCGTTTTTTTTTACTTCAACAATTTTTTCAAACTTATAAATATGTGTAGCATCGTGTTAGAACAAAGACTACGAGAACAAGCTATACTCATAAATTCGGTGGAAGAGTACAATGTGTGGGAGCAACAATACAGTGAATTAATTGAATCGTTGGAGAACCAAAGTCGAAATAAACGTCCGCGATTGACAATTGGCAATCGCCAATCATTAATCGCTCAGATAGCGCGACTTGAAAGTTTGAAAAATTCGATACGTCAACGTTTTGTTCATGAGGGGGCTGGATGTAGTGCGCGAGGAAATGGTTTGATTTGGCGGAACATTGACACGGCATTCGAAAGTCGCATACTGACTGGTGCAGTAATTAACCGCAACCATATTGAACCACGTCAATTTCTCAAAGATGCCCGAGACATAGTGCTTTTACATGTGAAAAACATCATTGAACAACATTTTAGTGTAAAGGTTAATACCACGTTCAATGGTGAGTTTGTGGCAGGTGATAAGCACGCAAACAAAAGTGTCAATACAAAAAACTTTGAACTTTTTCAAACATCTGATTTAGATGAGTGGTATGAACAACGCGTTGTCGAACCCACTCTAGCATCCCTTGACGAATTTCAAGAACGCGATAGTGGCTGGACCTTGTTAAAAATTCTAAATTTAACCATAAGTGTGAATAAATATAATCCAATGCGTGCCGGTTGCCACCTTAAATTGCCACAGGAAGTAATGACAAAGCGCGCAGTAGTAAATATAAAGTCCAATGATAATGCGTGCTTTGCGTGGTCCGTGATCGCGGCTCTATACCCTGCCGAACGTAAAAGTGATCGTGAATCTTCATATCCACATTTTTCGACGGTTTTAAATCTGCAGGGTATTGCCTTCCCCGTGACTCTAGAAAAAATTAAAAAATTCGAACAACAAAATAATTTATCAATCAATGTGTATACCATCGAGAAGAAGAAAACCCTTCCAATACGCATTAGTGAGCACAAAAGGGATAAGCACATAAATTTGCTGTACCTTCAAGATCCATCAGACACCAATGTTTTACATTTTGCGTGGATTAAAAATTTATCCAGGCTGGTGAGCTCGCAACTTAGCAAACTGGGCGATCAAAAATATATCTGCGATCGGTATGTAAATCTAAAATACAATCAAATATGCGACATTCTTATATATTTCAAAAAAAAAAATCGGTCGAATAAAAACAATTAAATCTCTTTGCACAGGTGCTTGCATTACTTCAGTTCGAATGTGAAACTAGAGTCACACACCACGGATTGTGGAAAGCTGAACGACTATGCCATTCAGTTGCCACGTGAAGAGGACAAGTGGCTCACTTTCAGCAACTTGGATCGGAAGCAGCGTCTCCCCTTCGTTGTATACGCAGACCTCGAGTGTGTCTTGTCGAAAACCGACGATCCAAATAGGTATCAACATCACCAAGTATTCAGTGCTGCGTATTACATGCATTGTTCATATGACAATTCCCTGTCCACATATCAGTCGGCTCGCAGTGATAATTGCATTTCCTGGTTCGTTCAAGAACTGAAAAGTTTAGCTATTCGCGTGAAAACTATTTTATGTACTAATGTCCCCATGATACATTTGACACGCGAGGAATGGGCAGAATTCCGTCGCGCTACGCACTGCCACATATGTGAGAAAACATTTACGCAAGGCGATACACGTGTTAGAGATCATTGTCATTTGACTGGACGTTATCGAGGCCCCGCGCATTCGAACTGCAATTTGAACTTTCAGCAATCCTTTTTCATCCCCATCGTATTTCACAATTTATCCGGATATGATGCGCATTTCATTATTAAGGAAGTGGCTACAGCTTTCGAAGGGAGTGTCGAAGTACTTCCCATAACAAAAGAAAAGTATATTTCATTTACGAAAAATGTGAAACTCACGAACGATACGCGAAATGACATCAAATTGCGATTTATCGATTCATATAGATTTCTCAATACTTCTCTCGATAAATTGGCATCGTTTCTTACCAAGGATAAACTAAAAATTTTGAAATCTTCAATTCCTAACAATCAACAATTCGATTTATTGACACGCAAAGGTGTTTTCCCATATGAATATGTGGATGATGTCAGTAGGCTGCAAGAAACGTGTCTACCGCCAATTGACTCATTTTACAGTTCATTGAGTGGTGGCACTGTAAGCGAGAGCGACTATACACACACGGAAAATGTCTGGAAGGAATTCTCTATTCAAACGTTAGGCGAATATAGCGATCTATATTTGAAAACGGATGTCCTGTTATTAGCTGACATATTTGAAAATTTCCGAGATAGCTGTATTGAGAGCTATGGACTTGACCCGGCATATTACTATTCACTCCCCGGGTATACATGGGACGCAATGTTGAAGCATACGAGTATTAGATTCGAATTGCTCACTGACATTGACATGGTCATGTTTATCGAACGTGGTATACGTGGCGGACTAAGTCAATGTTCGAACAGATATGCCAACGCGAATAACAAATATATAGACTCACACGATCCATCTAAAGCTTCATCGTATCTTATGTATTTCGATGTAAATAATTTGTACGGCTGGGCAATGTGTCAATTTTTGCCTTATGCAAATTTCAAATGGGTCAACGACCTGTCAAATTTTGATGTATCATCGATCTCAAACGATTCGCCTACGGGCTACATTCTCGAGATAGACTTGGATTATCCACAAAATTTACACGATGCACATAGCGATCTTCCGTTTTGTCCAACGCGTGGAAAACCACCCGGTAAGCGGCAGGACAAGTTGCTCGCAACTTTGTATAATAAAGAGCGCTATATTGTACATTACCGGAATGTTCAGCAGTGTCTACGCCATGGGCTCCGTATAACAAAAATCCATCGAATATTGCAATTCCAACAATCTCCATGGTTACGGTCTTACATCGAGCTAAACACGCAATTCAGAACCATGGCGAAAAATGATTTTGAAAAAAATTTATATAAGCTGATGAATAATGCGGTATTTGGCAAAACGATGGAAAACGTTCGAAATCACGTTGACGTGAAACTGTTGACAAAATGGGAGGGGAGATATGGTGCCGAGGCGATGATTGCGAAGCCCAACTTTCACAGTAGGAGCATCTTTTCCGAAAACTTGATTGCCGTTGAATTGCGTAAACTTGAAGTGAAATTCTACAAACCAATATATGTCGGTATGTGCATACTCGATATATCGAAAACGTGTTTGTACGAGTTCCACTATGATCATATGGCTCCGCTGTATCGTGAAAAATGTAAGATAATGTACACCGATACCGATAGCCTTATCTACCACATCGAGTGCGAAGATGTATATGAAGGTATGAAGCAAACTATTGTCCGGTTCGACACGAGTGATTATCCCATCGATAATGTTTTCGATATTCCATTAGTAAATAAGAAAGTACCAGGTCTTATGAAGGATGAAAACAACGGTGCTATAATGACTGAATTTGTTGGACTTCGGTCAAAAATGTATGCGTTAAGAGTAGATGGTAAAAAGGATACCAAAAAAGTTAAAGGTGTAAAGAGTGGCGTTGTCGCAAGAACAATAACTTTTGATGATTATATGGAGTGTTTAAATGAGGAGATTGAAGTGTGTCGGAGCCAAACGTGTATAAGATCCACACTGCACGATGTATATACTATTCGCGAAAGAAAAATTGCTCTTAGCCCACACGATGATAAGCGATATATCACACCCAATAGCACAAACACTTTACCATGGGGACATTACAGAATACCATTTTAACACCGATATATTCTATAACATCGCAATCTTTTTTTGTATATTTTTCAACTGGTAGAAAATAAAGAAGAAAAAAAAACATTACCCTTTGTAATCCATATATTCATTCAAACTATTTTCCTCCATATTTTCGTGACGCATTGTTCAGGGAAAAAAAGATTCAAATGCGAGGAGCAAAAAAAAAGAGCTACCCAAGAGACACATGATGCGTTGTCGGGGAAGACGAACTCTTCAAGAACATACGCAAAGAAATGAATGAGAGTAATCAGTTGTTGGTTAATGGACTTGAAGCTACGATGAGAGACATTGCAAAAACACTCGAGGTCGATGTCAAAACTCTACAAGATTTGGTGATTCGTAATTCACGCACCATTGCTGCACTGGATGCGCGACTGAGTGGACTAGAAAATGAACGAGAAAAAGAGCGCTCTCGTGCTGGAACTACATAGGCCTGCTCGACGAAATTATCCTCGTCGACATGTGGACATCCGTGGTTTGGACGAAACCTGGCAAGCTGATCTCGTCGATATGTCATCATACGCGCGTGAAAACTCCAAACATAAATTTCTCCTCACCGTCATCGATACTTTCTCAAAATTCGCCTGGGCCGCACCAATGTTGAGTAAGAATGGCAGAGATACAGCAGCCGCAATGAAGTCGATAATCGATAAGGGAGGACGGACACCACAGAACTTGCATGTCGATCATGGAAAAGAATTTTATAATTCCACTTTCAAGTCTCTAATGGAAAAGCACAATATTAACATGTATTCAACGTATAGTAATTTAAAAGCATCCATTTGCGAGCGTTTTAATCGTACACTGAAAAACAAAATGTGGAAGCAATTTAGCCTTCGTGGTAATTTTAAGTGGATCGATATTCTTGATAATTTAATTGTCGAGTATAATGACTCTGTACACCGTACAATTAGAATGAAGCCAAGGAATGTCAATGTCGGTAACGAGAAGAAAATATTGCGACAAGTTTTTAACAAGACTCAACCTCCAATGAAGAAGCCACCAAAATTCAAAATTGGCGATAACGTGAGAATCAGCAAATTTAAGAGTGTATTTGAAAAGGGTTACACACCAAACTGGACAACGGAAATATTTACAATATATAGCGTGAAAAACACAAGCCCTGTAATGTATAGCCTGAAAGACCATACGGATAAACCTATTGCAGGTGGTTTCTACGAGCAAGAGCTTCTAAAAGTTAAATATCCCGATATCTATCTCGTGGAAAAAGTACTGAAGAAACGTGGCAATCGAATGTTTGTAAAATGGTTGGGTTTCGACAATACCCACAATAGTTGGATAAATACATCTGATTTGTAGCGAACAATAAAAAATCTTTTTTTTTTTTTAATTTATGACTCCTTCCTCTCTGCCGAAAGCCCCAACAAGTGGCGGTCAAGTGCTGTCTCCATCTCCGCACGTGCTGCAAAGGATGAAGAGTTCGTCTTCCCCGACACCGCATCATGTGTCTCTTGGGTAGCTCTTTTTTTTGCTCCTCGCATTTGAATCTTTTTTTTCCCTGAACAATGCGTCACGAAAATATGGAGGAAAATAGTTTGAATGAATATATGGATTACAAAGGGTAATGTTTTTTTTCTTCTTTATTTTCTACCAGTTGAAAAATATACAAAAAAAGATTGCGATGTTATAGAATATATCGGTGTTAAAATGGTATTCTGTAATGTCCCCATGGTAAAGTGTTTGTGCTATTGGGTGTGATATATCGCTTATCATCGTGTGGGCTAAGAGCAATTTTTCTTTCGCGAATAGTATATACATCGTGCAGTGTGGATCTTATACACGTTTGGCTCCGACACACTTCAATCTCCTCATTTAAACACTCCATATAATCATCAAAAGTTATTGTTCTTGCGACAACGCCACTCTTTACACCTTTAACTTTTTTGGTATCCTTTTTACCATCTACTCTTAACGCATACATTTTTGACCGAAGTCCAACAAATTCAGTCATTATAGCACCGTTGTTTTCATCCTTCATAAGACCTGGTACTTTCTTATTTACTAATGGAATATCGAAAACATTATCGATGGGATAATCACTCGTGTCGAACCGGACAATAGTTTGCTTCATACCTTCATATACATCTTCGCACTCGATGTGGTAGATAAGGCTATCGGTATCGGTGTACATTATCTTACATTTTTCACGATACAGCGGAGCCATATGATCATAGTGGAACTCGTACAAACACGTTTTCGATATATCGAGTATGCACATACCGACATATATTGGTTTGTAGAATTTCACTTCAAGTTTACGCAATTCAACGGCAATCAAGTTTTCGGAAAAGATGCTCCTACTGTGAAAGTTGGGCTTCGCAATCATCGCCTCGGCACCATATCTCCCCTCCCATTTTGTCAACAGTTTCACGTCAACGTGATTTCGAACGTTTTCCATCGTTTTGCCAAATACCGCATTATTCATCAGCTTATATAAATTTTTTTCAAAATCATTTTTCGCCATGGTTCTGAATTGCGTGTTTAGCTCGATGTAAGACCGTAACCATGGAGATTGTTGGAATTGCAATATTCGATGGATTTTTGTTATACGGAGCCCATGGCGTAGACACTGCTGAACATTCCGGTAATGTACAATATAGCGCTCTTTATTATACAAAGTTGCGAGCAACTTGTCCTGCCGCTTACCGGGTGGTTTTCCACGCGTTGGACAAAACGGAAGATCGCTATGTGCATCGTGTAAATTTTGTGGATAATCCAAGTCTATCTCGAGAATGTAGCCCGTAGGCGAATCGTTTGAGATCGATGATACATCAAAATTTGACAGGTCGTTGACCCATTTGAAATTTGCATAAGGCAAAAATTGACACATTGCCCAGCCGTACAAATTATTTACATCGAAATACATAAGATACGATGAAGCTTTAGATGGATCGTGTGAGTCTATATATTTGTTATTCGCGTTGGCATATCTGTTCGAACATTGACTTAGTCCGCCACGTATACCACGTTCGATAAACATGACCATGTCAATGTCAGTGAGCAATTCGAATCTAATACTCGTATGCTTCAACATTGCGTCCCATGTATACCCGGGGAGTGAATAGTAATATGCCGGGTCAAGTCCATAGCTCTCAATACAGCTATCTCGGAAATTTTCAAATATGTCAGCTAATAACAGGACATCCGTTTTCAAATATAGATCGCTATATTCGCCTAACGTTTGAATAGAGAATTCCTTCCAGACATTTTCCGTGTGTGTATAGTCGCTCTCGCTTACAGTGCCACCACTCAATGAACTGTAAAATGAGTCAATTGGCGGTAGACACGTTTCTTGCAGCCTACTGACATCATCCACATATTCATATGGGAAAACACCTTTGCGTGTCAATAAATCGAATTGTTGATTGTTAGGAATTGAAGATTTCAAAATTTTTAGTTTATCCTTGGTAAGAAACGATGCCAATTTATCGAGAGAAGTATTGAGAAATCTATATGAATCGATAAATCGCAATTTGATGTCATTTCGCGTATCGTTCGTGAGTTTCACATTTTTCGTAAATGAAATATACTTTTCTTTTGTTATGGGAAGTACTTCGACACTCCCTTCGAAAGCTGTAGCCACTTCCTTAATAATGAAATGCGCATCATATCCGGATAAATTGTGAAATACGATGGGGATGAAAAAGGATTGCTGAAAGTTCAAATTGCAGTTCGAATGCGCGGGGCCTCGATAACGTCCAGTCAAATGACAATGATCTCTAACACGTGTATCGCCTTGCGTAAATGTTTTCTCACATATGTGGCAGTGCGTAGCGCGACGGAATTCTGCCCATTCCTCGCGTGTCAAATGTATCATGGGGACATTAGTACATAAAATAGTTTTCACGCGAATAGCTAAACTTTTCAGTTCTTGAACGAACCAGGAAATGCAATTATCACTGCGAGCCGACTGATATGTGGACAGGGAATTGTCATATGAACAATGCATGTAATACGCAGCACTGAATACTTGGTGATGTTGATACCTATTTGGATCGTCGGTTTTCGACAAGACACACTCGAGGTCTGCGTATACAACGAAGGGGAGACGCTGCTTCCGATCCAAGTTGCTGAAAGTGAGCCACTTGTCCTCTTCACGTGGCAACTGAATGGCATAGTCGTTCAGCTTTCCACAATCCGTGGTGTGTGACTCTAGTTTCACATTCGAACTGAAGTAATGCAAGCACCTGTGCAAAGAGATTTAATTGTTTTTATTCGACCGATTTTTTTTTTTGAAATATATAAGAATGTCGCATATTTGATTGTATTTTAGATTTACATACCGATCGCAGATATATTTTTGATCGCCCAGTTTGCTAAGTTGCGAGCTCACCAGCCTGGATAAATTTTTAATCCACGCAAAATGTAAAACATTGGTGTCTGATGGATCTTGAAGGTACAGCAAATTTATGTGCTTATCCCTTTTGTGCTCACTAATGCGTATTGGAAGGGTTTTCTTCTTCTCGATGGTATACACATTGATTGATAAATTATTTTGTTGTTCGAATTTTTTAATTTTTTCTAGAGTCACGGGGAAGGCAATACCCTGCAGATTTAAAACCGTCGAAAAATGTGGATATGAAGATTCACGATCACTTTTACGTTCGGCAGGGTATAGAGCCGCGATCACGGACCACGCAAAGCACGCATTATCATTGGACTTTATATTTACTACTGCGCGCTTTGTCATTACTTCCTGTGGCAATTTAAGGTGGCAACCGGCACGCATTGGATTATATTTATTCACACTTATGGTTAAATTTAGAATTTTTAACAAGGTCCAGCCACTATCGCGTTCTTGAAATTCGTCAAGGGATGCTAGAGTGGGTTCGACAACGCGTTGTTCATACCACTCATCTAAATCAGATGTTTGAAAAAGTTCAAAGTTTTTTGTATTGACACTTTTGTTTGCGTGCTTATCACCTGCCACAAACTCACCATTGAACGTGGTATTAACCTTTACACTAAAATGTTGTTCAATGATGTTTTTCACATGTAAAAGCACTATGTCTCGGGCATCTTTGAGAAATTGACGTGGTTCAATATGGTTGCGGTTAATTACTGCACCAGTCAGTATGCGACTTTCGAATGCCGTGTCAATGTTCCGCCAAATCAAACCATTTCCTCGCGCACTACATCCAGCCCCCTCATGAACAAAACGTTGACGTATCGAATTTTTCAAACTTTCAAGTCGCGCTATCTGAGCGATTAATGATTGGCGATTGCCAATTGTCAATCGCGGACGTTTATTTCGACTTTGGTTCTCCAACGATTCAATTAATTCACTGTATTGTTGCTCCCACACATTGTACTCTTCCACCGAATTTATGAGTATAGCTTGTTCTCGTAGTCTTTGTTCTAACACGATGCTACACATATTTATAAGTTTGAAAAAATTGTTGAAGTAAAAAAAAACGATGTTGGTTTGTTGACTGCTCCATTCAAAGTGTTAAAACTTCCGAGCAGCAGCAATCACAACGTTCCACAATTTAAAGAAAAAAAAAATATTTTCCCTCTTTATCATTATATTAGAAGTCTAGCGCCTCCCCTCTCAGGCTTTTTTATACCACCATTCGTATAGAGTCGGAGAGCAGAAAAAAAAAATAGAGCGATCAATGTAGGGCCTGTGCGGGATTTTACGAGTTTTTAAGGACGTGACGTATTGCTGACTGACATTAAACGCTATTCGATATCTAGACCAAATATTCAACATGGTGTCAGAGGCGTGAGAGAGACATACTATATATATATATATATATATATATATATATATATATATATATATATATATATATATATATATATATATATATATATATATATGCAAACCGATAGGACGTCTGTGCTCAAGCCGTGCATGCATAGCAATCCGTAATCCCAAAATACTGGGATGTTCGCTATGAGAAACCACTTTTATGGGTCTCCATACGTTGTTTTCAAACGTGGTTTTGCGGAGATCGTAAACTTCAACACTTGAGATGCGTCCTAGCTGGTCGGCCTCCGCCTCCACGATGTAGGGTCACTTTTTTTTACAGTGCATCAACACCCTTGCCGACAGTCAAGGAAGAAAAAAACATTGAGAAAAATCTTTCGACATCGTAGAAGGCCATTTTTTTTTCCTACCCATCCTCCTATTTCCTACAGGCTGAGGAGAAAAACCGTTTGCATATCTTAGTGTTGAAGTATGGAAAAATTCGAGCAATACCATCCCCACCATTCTGCATCCCAATAGAGATCCAAAAATCGAAATCTCAGAAAGAATCGGGACAGGATTTTTCCCCATTCCAGTCTCCAACCTCCGAGGCGCGTTTAATAACGAAAGAGCCGTAGAAAAAAAAGAAAAGTGCAATAATGGCTGATCAAATCCGTGAAGTTGATGTGATTGATATCGTCGACGATGACGACAATGAAATAGACGTTATGGATATAGACGATCTGGAAAGTGATATCGAATCGGTAGATTCTGCGTATGAAAGTGGATCTGATGGTGAAAACCACGATGTGCGGGAAAATAGAATGGACATGCTTCAAATTTATCTTCTCGACCAGAACGTCAAATATTGTGTGAATTATTTTTACTTCACAACAAATGGTCAAGCGAAGTATTGCACTTCGTGCTATTTCCACGCACGAGACGCGTTTGGAGAAGCAATAAGAGTGTGCGGTCACTATCGCGAACGCTATGCTGAGATGAGGGGAATTTTCTGCAACGACTGTCGAGATCCACTGCACCAAATAATTCCACCTGACATGTGTACCACCTGCATAAATGTATACCGAGCTAATTGTAAGTATTCCCATTCAACTTCGGTATCATTGTAAATAATGTCAATGTGTCACATAGATTAATGAGACAAAAATGTATGTTTTGTTTGTTTCAGAACGATTGCATCGACGTCGATTTTTAATTTTCGTTTTCATTTTTTAACACACACACGCGCATACATATACAAACACACACACACACACGCACGCACGCACGCACGCACGCACGCACACACACACACACACACACACACACACACACACACACACACACACACACACACACACACACACACACACACACACACGCTCGCGCGAGGTATTATGTATAACACACTCTGATCATTTGTATTTAAAATTCTTCCATTATTGATGAAAATGTTCTATTGCAACCATTCTGTATGCAATTTATATGAGAAAAAAAAATAAGTACTTGCTAATTATGATTGTTGTCTCGTTCTATTCACCGCCCCCTCCCCTTCACAGTTAGCATTGCTGCCCTCCCCCTCGCCGTGTGACGTCACACCCCCACTCCCGGCTACCACGTGCTAGACCCCCTCTGCAGCGCCTTCCCCCTCCCTGCCGCGTGACGTCGGCCCTCGGTCCCCCGCGCTGGAGCCCCCCCCCGCCCCGCTCCCCCCTGAGATCCCTGGGTTAGAATCAGTCCTGTTATACTACTCAGATTAATAGCGGAACACCGAATCAAGAATGTGTATTCAAACCGAGCGCTGCTGCTTCCGACCGGCCGAAAAACAAATTGTTTTCTCGGAAGAGTACGAGGGCCGTGGTACACTAGAATGCAACCTGAGCCCTGCACAGTGTTTCAAAGTCTCGAAAAATGTGACAAAATAAAAAAGGTTCGATATTTTTTTTTAGGAACATGACCCTACAATAAGGTAGGGATGACTTTGCCGCATACTATGCCGAAAGGCCAGAACGGTAAATCTCTATATCTGCGCTCGAGCATCAGCCCGAGGTAACGCTTTCGGACTGATGCGCGTCAGACGCAGTCGCTCCGAAATATTTGTAATTATTTAGGAGTGAATAGTTAATGCTTAGTGTGTTCGATTTGAATGTGGCTTGGTGGAGAGTATTCCTTAAGGTATGTAGAATTCGAATATAAATTACTCTTTTATTGATTTTTGTTTAGTTCTTACTAAAAATAACGTGAAATATCAACTGTTCAAAAAAATTAATTTCCGATCGAGCGGTCCGCAATAACGAGCCACCTTTTTTTACCCATTTTTGCCACTTTGGATTAAAATGTAATACATAGTTTAAACTGTTTTCCATCGAATATTCCAATAAACAGCTGCTTTGCAATGCTTACCTTTTTTATAACCAACTTTATTTCGAGCGATGCGCTCGAGCACACGCAACCGCGCAGCGGAGCAGTTGATACCTGACCTGTACCGAATGCTTATCTGCATTTCGAATTAAGGGGCTCAAATAGTTTTGTGTTTTGTATTGTACCTTTCTACATCCGGACGTATGTGCCCGCTGTTCATGGATTGTACTTCGGAAATCAGTTCAATAAAGCCTGACTTTAATTTTATAAAGCCTGACTTTATAAAGACTATAAAACCTGACTTTAGTTTTATTTGATTATAGTATCACTTTGTTTTACACCATTCCAAAAAATTAAAGGAATAGAACATTTCTTTAATGTTTTTAAGCGTTTTTGAAGCGGTGTATCTTTGTTAAAAATGGTCGTAGCAAGATGAAAAAAGCTTTTTTAAGCTTAGCGTTTCTAGTTTCAAGACTTTTTGGTAAATCATTTTTGTGAGCTACGGTTATCGCGCAGTCGTAGGAAATAGCGCGAGAAAAATGCTTCCGCATCTTTTTGTTTTTTTAAGGGTCCATTGGCTCGGGATTTTTTTTTTTGAAAGTTAAATCAATGCATAGGTTAGTTAGCTTGTTCATTCAGCTACAATTTTTTTTTCGTCTCTCCACGTCAATTTATTGCTGAGATATCCGAATTGAATGAAAAAAGATCCTTTTGGTTTTGATCATCGATATCTCAGCAACCACTGATCGCACAGGGAATTAAGGGACAACACCACTGTGACGGCTTCAAAAAATCGATTTTTTGAAAACCATCTAGAAAAATCTAAAATACATTTAAGATTAAGATGCCGTTGGACCCAGGTCGAAAAAATAATTATTTTCGGAGATATTGAATATTTTGTGGAGCGGTGCAGCGCTCCGTGACGCTCGGGGTCCCGCCCAGCTGCGCGCCTCAGGGTCGGCAGGTATACCGGGATATATAAATTTGAGCAGAGACGATTTGCTGCAGCGTTATTTGGGCGGCTTCACACAAAACAACAACGCAAGCTACAACAAATCAGTTTGGGGAATAGCCCCCAAGTGTCAGTCCGGGAGCAAAAAAATCGTCGATATTGCAGCTGATATCGCGGTATTATTATTCAATGATGGCCTGAGAAGCCTCATGAAAGTTTTGGAGACGTTGGGGATAACTATCGGCCCAAATTGTTTCAATTTTTGCGTTGAAACCGACGCAGCGCGGATCGAGCTGGCGGAGCGCTCGCTCACAGACGCTGCAAAAGAGGCAAGAAGAGCCTTTACAAGTTCGAGAAAAGATGCTAGGGACAATGATTTGCTTCTTGAAGGCCAGCTATATGGTGCCGGCATCGCTGATTAAAGGTAAACATTTTTTTTCCAATTTATCGCATAAATTAACAAACCTAAAACTTTGAACGCGTTTTTCTCAAAACCACTTTTTTGAGTGCGGCACGCAGCAGAACTCGAGCAATTTTTATCCGATCGACTTCAAATTTGGACTGCATCAATAAAACTAGATTATCTAAAGAAGTACATAGGATTTTTTCGATATCTCAATAATAAAAAAAGTTATAGCCTATTTGCGACGAGAAATTTTGCTCGAAAATCGTCCTTTAATTTCAAAAGCGTGCCTATTTTTTAAAAATCAATATTTTTTCAAATCCCTATGTACTTCTCTTCAAAATATCATATTATTAACGAAAACACTCGGTATTTTTTTTTCAGATCGACTTTGAGGAGAGTTCTCCTGCGTGCCGCGAACCACTGCAGAGGCAACAGTACCTGACGCGGGAGCTTCCCCAGCGTCACCATGGGGCGTGAAAAATTTGAATTTTTTTTTTCATGTATCTTCAATAAATAACGAACAAAACAAAAAAAACATTTTCGAATATGTCTTTTTTTTCCCACAAAAAAAATCTTGAAAAATGGCAAAAAAACAGGGGGTCACAGTGGTGTTATGCCTTAAAGGGCAGCTTTGAATACTTTAATAAATTTTCTACAAGAGCATTTCGTTGATTTTTTAGAAGAAACTGGTTTACCCTTAACGTTAATTCGAAACAGTACAAAATAATGACTTTGCGTGGTTTTTCAGTAAATCTACCACTACTTCACAAATATTGATAGCAAGACTATTGTTGCCAGGTTTTTTTTCAGCTTAATGTACCCCCAATAGCCCTGAACATTTTCAAATTGTTCCATCGAACCGTTTTTCCAGACCGATTGATCAAAGTTTTACAAAGCAATTAAAGGAAGAAGTATTGTTCCTAAACATTGTGCAATGGTCATCTTTGCTCTAGTTACTTGCTAAATTTAAGAAAAAAAAATCAAAAAATTTAAAAACGAAAATTTCAATTTTTTTGCAGAAAATTAGTGAAACATTTCAGGAAACAATACTGACTCATCTTTGACACGATTCAGACTTTGTGTAGCATAATTCCACTCATCTTAAATTGTATCATTTAAAAGTTGATACCCCTAAGTTGTATTCACTACTCGATCTGAGAACATTTATGTGCCATTTTGTATCCGCCATATTGAGTTTCTGCATTTGCATTTCGGATTCGTCATCAGCAACCTTGGAGACCCACATAAATGGATTTTCGGACGAAACTGAGAAGTTTTTTTGTAAAATATCAGCCACTTAGGATTGGCGATTTCGAGTTCCAAAATTTAGATTTCGAATTCGTCATTGGTATTGTCGACCACCCCGATATACGGATTTTTATTCAAATCTGACAAGTTTTTTTGCAAAAATGTCGGCCATTTTGTATCCGCCATTCTGAGTTTCCGAAATTGCGTTTCGGATTCGTCATCGGTAGCTTCGAAAACCCTTATACACGAATTTTGCTTCGAATCTGACATCTCTTTGATATTTTGTCACAATTCTCGAGACTTTGAAACAATGTGCGCTGCCGGTGAGAAAACAGATGAACTAGATTTTTGCGATCGTCGATAATATTTTGAGCTTTGTTCGTTAATTTTTTGCTACATTTATGTAAACAAATTCACATTCCCTTTGTTTAAATCCCGTAAAATGTGTGTGTTTTTTTCACGGTCTAGAGCTTCATGCTCTTCGAATTCGCATAAATTCGATGCATCAGTCAGTAATGTAGAATTTATCCCATGATAACTACAAACCGTACATTTTTTTTTCAAAATTTGGGGAAATGGTGAGCTCTTGTTGCAATAATATTACATGTATAGAACAAATTCCACCTCAATTGGTTGTATTGTCCCGGAGAAAAGGTGATTCGAAATTTCGAAGCGGTTGGAGGGTGTGGTACATGTCCTTAAAGAGAAAAAAAAACGCAAAATGTAAGGAATTATCTTGCATCGAACATAGGTAACGAAAAATGTATATTTTGAGGTACTAAATAGTCAGATATATGAACTTTTAATTGCTCGAAGGCAACAAAAAATGCATACCTTTAGGTAACGAGAGGTAACAAATATGAGTTTTTCGTGTATCAAGCATAAGTAACAAAAAATTCTTTGAGTTTTATATCTCGAAAGCGTAAAAATATAACGAAACTTAAATCGATCGGACAAAAAAATATACATCTTTGGACATTGCGAACTAGAAATTCGAAGACAATTAAAATATCATATATTTTTCACTATATGAATTTAAAAAAAAATGATTCACGAACTGGAGTGAGTAAATCAACCTGCAACCGTTGATTTAATAACTATAGGAAGTGAAATCTTTGTTTTTTCAGATATTTGTGAACGCGAATCAGTCTGCAAGGATTCGGAAATGGCGTGTGCTATTTTCGAAAACTTTCTGTTCGAATCTAATATTAGATTTGGCCTAATATTTTGTAATAAAAGGCGAACAATGGTAAGAAAAAGTAATCGCTCTGATGCACTTATCTTCGGTATCGGTGGTAACAACGTGATGAGGTGTACTCTCAATGCTTGGATAATTAATTTATACAATAAAAATTCCTTCCGCAACTACGTTTATTTTTCCATATACGTTTATATAGTCCTTTTATTTTTTCAGCATAATTGAAAATCAAATTTTCACGTTTATACGAATAATAAGGATTGAAAAAAACGATCCACGATACAATTTATGCCACCGATACCATTTATCAGGTTTCTACGAATTCAAATGTCGTGAACTATTTTCTCTCGCTCAATACGAATTTCAAACTATTGACGTATAGTTTCTTCTGACATATTTTAAATGCTTTTTTTTTTACTGCAGCTAAACGAGAGAAGGTTTTTTTCCCTTTCAAACAGTACGCTAAGTAATCCAAATCCCCCCGAAAATAAGATCGCTTGGTATATTGTATAAAAAATTCAAATTTCAATATTTGAATATTCGAATTCAAATATCGTGTATTTGAATTTCAATATTTGAATATTCGAATCCAAATATCGTGAACTACTTTCCCTCGCTCAATACGAATTTCAAACTATTGACTTATAGTTTCTTCTGACATATTTGAAATGCTTTTTTCTTTGGACTGCAGCTAAACGAGAAAAGGTTTTTTCGTTTCAAACAGTACGCCAAGTAATCCAAATCCCCCCGAAAACAAGATCACTTGGTATATTGTATAAAAAATTCTGTTTTGAATCAAACTATTTTTTATTTTGATTCAAACAATAGTTTTATTATATATTTTGAATCAGAATGTAAAAAAAGTTTACTAAAAACTAGCAGTTGACTAGAAATGCTGAACACGAAATTGTTAAACCTTAGGAATAATATTATTCCAAATATTTGCTTTTTATTTTCAAAACTCATATTAGCATCACGACAGAAAAAAAGATACCACCATTACCTAATAGTACAACGGATTTACTATCCAAGTACTCTGGAAGTGCCGGGCAACGCCTTGGCGTGCATGTATTCTAGTATGAACACCCATTTTCAAGGTGATTTTTCGGGAATTACATTTAGAGAAACGGTTAAATCTACACTGTTGATATTTCACAGTTATTATACATATTTAAAGTAACATTAAAAAACTGCAATATATTTTATTCGAAATTGCACATATTTGATGTTACGCAGATCTCGTCACGAGGTTTTTTTATCGTCGGGCGTTGATTGCGGCCGTCCTTATCATCTGAAGGAAATGACTTTTCTAATGCCATCCTTTACAAATGTGGTTATCGTTCGGCACTCTAATAAAAAAATCTAGGAAATAGTTACGAAATGGCTGCGTTTGAAAAAGAGTACTCTGATTTCCACAATAAAATGTTCATTCCTCGTGGCCCAAAAAAATAATAATTAGAACGCAATAAAAAAATGCAAGGCATAACGACAACCACATTCATGAAGAATAGAATAAGAAAGAAACTTCTGTTTTAGATGACAAGGACGGCTGCAAACATAACGTCGGGCGATAAAAACTTTCGCGACACGACCTGGGCAACACCAAACATCATATACAGTTTCGAATAAAATGATTTGAAAAAATCAAGATGTTCCTTCAAACATGGATAAATATGACTGCGGAATACTAACACTGTAGATTTAACCCTTTCTCTACATTCAATTCCCAAAAAATCACCTTCAAAATCGGTGTGCAAACTAGAAGACGGCCCAAAGAAAAAAAACTGGGCCGAGGATTTCGTCTGCTTAAGGTAGTATGTGCTCGAACCCCCTCATCAGAAAAAAAATTGATTTTTCAAAATGCTTTAGTATAGACATACAGAATGACGTATATGTATACAGTGGGTAAAAAAAGTATTTGTACACGTCTTTTTCAAATTATCCTTGAATAAAAATAAAATGATTTATGAAGTTTCTGTGTTCGATAAATATACATGGTATCTGTTTACACAAATCTTGGGAAACACGAACAAAAAAATGAAGCCATATTAACAAGAGTTTTGTATGAGATGTACAAATATTTTGTTTACCCACTGTATATTGTCGTAAAAGTTATTTATACGGGCGTACGTTTAACATTTATGTTTTAAAAGTTTATTGATATAAACGCACTCCGATTTATCAATTAAAAAGATTCGATATTTCAAAAACTATTGCGATGCGCCAAATATCCGTTTAGGCAAAGACTTATACTGTGAGAAGTCTGTACAAAATTTCAGCTAAATCGGCGGTAACAGCTATTCGGAATTTTATTTGAAAGCCGGAAAAAGCTGATTTTCGGCTCAGCCAGAGTTATCAAACCCGTTAAAGCCGTGGCATTGAGTTGTGTCTGTTGATTATTGTTTATGTCCTCAATACAAGCCCTGAATTGCCTTGAACAGAATACAAATAAAGTATCAAGAGTAGAAGTCGGTAAATGCATCTGAAAGTGTGCATTGCCCATCTCATCCGATAAAAAATTGTTAAAAGAATAATACTAGTACATTTTTGTAATGCTTACTGTCGAGGCACACTCCATTTCGACAGCAACCGCCACAGCAAGCAGCATCGTCCAGGCACTAAAAAATCCATTTAAAAATTCCGCTTTATGGCAATTATCAAATATCACGAAGCCTCCTATATTTTAATAAGAAGAGTAAGCTGAGGCATTAAAATTATAATTAGTTGAGACATTGTCACGGCTATTGTTAAATTCCCTCTGGAGTGTACGTAGAACATAAGGTCATCCGTGTTGGGAAATTACCGAATAAAAAGTACAAGCCTTCAAAACACATTTCATAATTACTTCTCAAATTTACAGATACGCAAATTTGTTCTTTGAAGATAGATTTCTTTACTCGTGTCTTGCGCGCTTAAGGCGCAGTAGAAGATCTACCACGTGATATATGAGTGCGAGAGAAATAGCTGAAATTTTCGAACAGAAATTTCGCAGAGATGAATAATATTTAGGGCAAAAAGAAATCATCAAACTTTGCGTCAAGGAATTCTCCAGAGCCTAATGCTTGGTTGTTCCTAAAAAAATTAACCATCTATAAGAAAATTGGGTGAGAACATTTGTAAGGTTATGTTGACCTTAAGGAATGGTTTTTCCTGCAATGTTCCGTTTAAATATTCGGTTATCGAATTCGCAATTTGCTCCAAAAGGGGGGTGCACTTTTGACAAACATGGACCTCGACTGTTACTCTGGATTTGGGACAAAGATTTTTTTTTATCACAAGAATAAGTACGTCCAAGTATTTTCTGGGTCACAGCCCCGCACGTCCCTCACGACCCTTAAAGTTCAAACTATTAACGTCGATTCCAGTGAAAAATCAGTTGGGCAAAAAATGAGACGTTGATAAACCTTCCAGTAAAGGTCATGGATTTTTAATGAAAGCGCAGAACTCCGACTGCTGTGTTTTACTTTTCAAGGTGTATTTTCGTTGCTTTTTACTTTTTAACATTTTCGTTGTAGTAAGAGCAACGAGAGATTATAATTCTTCATAAACCTGGATGACAATTTTTTATTTATTTATATTATGTAGTTGCATTGGAATTTGCTGTTCGGTTGTAGGTGTCTCTTGATGTTTTACACTTCAGTACAGACAGATGTCGCTCACGTTACCTTGAGGCGTGACATTGCGCCACTGACTTCCACCAAGAAAACCGCATATTTAGTTGAAATGCGTGCGTCGAGCGAGGAAGTTAAAAACAGACAGTGACAAGTTATTTTTCTGATATGTAATTCTGCACTATTTAGATTGGGAAAAAAGTGGAAAGATGCCAAGTGTACCAGATGAACACTCTTACCAAATACGTGAAGAGTCGCCTGAACAGCTCAATGTTGACAAGTCAGCAGTGTTCTGACATTTGCATGCCAAAGGGAATATACAAAAAGAAGAAAAAAGGCCGCCACATGAGTCAAGTTTCTCAATTGACAAGTTTCTCATTCGTCATTGCGAATCACGTAAGCATCACCATTTCTTAGCTTTCGAGACACAGAACAAAGTTTTTGTAGCGGGTTGTAACTGAGGATGGAAAATGGATTTATATCCACAAGCCTAAATGGAGAATGTCATGGTTTGATCGCGGCCAACTAGCAACATCGACGCCAAAACGCTACATGCTTGGTAACAACGCCATGCGGTGTAGCCATACTGGGGAGATATGCGCAAGGTAGTGGTTTATAGGCCCTTGAATCTCAAGGAAACGGTCACTGCCAAACGTTATCAAAAGTACTTCGATGGTTTGGACGATAATTTAATTGATACCAGCGTATTTTCCAGACCCTTACTCAAGTGATTATTAATTGTTTCAGTCGATGGAACACGTCTCATGTCAGAAAATATACAATCCCGTAGTTACGACGAAGTCCAAAAATGCATAGGGTAAAAGCCGGATAGTTGCCCCAGGGGGATACTTGCCCCGGTTTTGAATACATTATGTTAGGGATGTTGGGGGACTTAACGTTTGACTGTGATTGGAAGGGCCCCTCCTGCAGGCCTCGGTGCCATGTAAGCCTTCGAAGTAGGCGCACGCATTTTGTCCGTGTGAGCAAAAATCTTCCGCGACACAAGTTTGACGGGCGTCGAAATTATATTGGTATGTAATTTCGATTGAATATCTTTATTACTGATTGTTGTTTCAGTCAACTTTTTGTTTCTCAGCACGCATTAGAGTGTAAGTTACTCTGTTTACTAGGTTTTATTGTCGAATAGTTTTTATTTATTTCGAAAATAACAAGGGCAAGTATCCGTATCAAAGAGGATAGTCGCCCCTAGGGCAACTATCCGCAACTATAATTTTTTTAGCGAGCAAAGGCAGATTTTGTTCTTTTGGTGTATTTTTCCAACTTGTTGTGACTATAATTTGTCATAACTATCAAATACCAGGCGTTTCTGGAGAGCCTGCGTTACAAGACTGCGTACAGGAATGTGAGTCTGATCGAGGTTTTGCATTAAATCAACAGAACAAAGTGCCTCGACTAGGCGATCAAGTCACAAACGATGCTGATAAAAACAAACTAGAAACTGTATTAAATGAGGCTGAGCAGAATAGCGTGAAACAAGATCACACGCCACCTAGGCCGTCTTCAAGCCTTTTGAATCTTTCTGAAGACTGTTTAGCCCTAGGAGATGGCGACATTGAAAATTACATCTTTCATTGTACTGAGCTATCGAAGAGAAAATAAAGAAAACAACCGAAATACCGGAAACTAAAATTAGGGCAGCGAAAAAAAGATTGTAAGACAGTAAAAAACAAACCAGCTGGTAGCAAGAAAAGTATTGTAAATAAAAGAGAGCAACCGCAAAAAAAGACCGAAAAAAATATCGATATTACCAGCAGTGAAAGTCAATCCGATAACACAGATTTTATTGAACTGATCAAAGGAAGCGCTTTAAGAAAGAGAAAAATACAAATTTCCAATCCTGACAGTGAAAACGAAGAAAATGTTAAAGGGTCAAAAACATCTGAAGGAAAAACCACCGAAGGACTACCAATTAAAAGAAAAAAGGACGAAAAATCGATAAGAGACACTGGAAATATATTACAGGTGAAAAACGCTAATTCCAAAATAGAAAATACAAATTAAAAGGTTTCAGTTGATGATTATTGCGCAGAATGTTTTGAGAATTATAATTTAACTACATCAAAATCGGATTGGATTCAATGTCCGATATGTCGAATATGGTTGCATGAAACTTGCACACCATTCAAAAGCCACTGCATTAGATGTGGAAAATTTAAAACCCTGGCTTCTGGTATAATGATATCATTCTCTGAATATCTGGTAAATTGATATAGCTAATGCTTATGCCAAACCTGATTGCCATGTTGTTCTATCGTTAAGATAAATAATAATATTTTACTAATAACTTAACTGATTTAAAGTTTGGAGGCTATTTTTGTAGTATTTTCATAGTCCAAGACGTTAAAAATTAATACTATTTTATCATGTCGATTAATATTGTAATTAGTACTTAATAAAGGATCTCAGTAAATAATAAAGATTGATTACTTAAATTGATATAAATTTGTTTCTATCTAATAAAATCATAGTGAGGCGTCTATCCCCGCACGAGGCAAGTATCCCCCGAAGCATTTTTAACGTTAGGCTACTATCCGCCACGGTAGGCAACTATCCGTTTTTTGAGAGGTCAAATAAAACAGGATTTACTCAAAACCAGTATTAATTATCATTACAAAAATAGGCTACTATAAAAGATCGAAGACCTAAGTTTTAATATACATATCGCATTACTCTTAGTAAGTACATATTTTTTAATAATAGAGCTTTTTTGAAAAGTGGGGCAACTATCCGGCTTTTACCCTATATGGATGGCTAGCCCAAAAGACAGGGCATCCTTTTCCCTTAAAATTCAGCTTTTGCTAGAGAAGAGCGTGAAAGTAGTAACATTTAAGAGAAAATACGTTAAATAATGTAATCCAACAAGTTTTTAGAAAATATATGCTTAAAAACGAAAAAATGAGACTTTTAATACAACCACCTAATCGTATGGATTCACGTAGGTTACGGGACATTGCCATCGGACAATCGGACAATGAGTTCAATTTGATGCTTCTTAAGTGTTATGCAAAAAAAACCATACATTTTTTGGAAACGAAATATAGGGTAAGCTGGTATAGGAGTACGCACCTAAGCTTCAAAGCGGTGAAAAAAACAAACAAATACATTGTACGAATCAGTTTTAGTTTTAATTGAAAGAATATCTAGTATTCTATTTCAATTATAAGCGACAATTGGGAATCGTAATTTTTTCAAAAGTAACAAACTAAAAACTACGACGAGGGATTTGTAAACTCTTAGTCATACGGGGGTTTAAGAGTACGCAAGCATCAATCGACACATAAATCGCAATTAAAGTTGCCCTCATTTGTATGAGTGGTGCATTTCTCATGCCACCAAGCTTTACACTTCAGGACGGGTGTGAGTAAAGAGCAAACAATTTTTTAGAAGATAAATAAGTTGTAATTTAGATTTATTATTATATTTAAACTAACGTACAAACTAATAAAATAAGCGGTCAGAGTGCGCGATAAATTTTTCGACACTAAACGATAACTAATTCAAATAATAATGTTAACTCATAAAAATAACTAATGAAATAAGAATTAATAGTAATAATAATAAAAAAAGCACTGAGCGCGGGGAACGATCCCGCGCCCCTGCGGACCGAAGCCGGGAGCGCTACCAACGGAACCATCTCATCGCTTGTAGAATATGTGCACTTTTTGGTACTTACGATTCGCGGCCGGATGGATGATTGGCTTGTTTTTGGGGGTAATGCTTTAACGCTTGATGAAAGATGAGAATTAATATAATAATACGAATATAAAAAATATTTCCTCTTACTTTTATGAATTAAAATTCATTTGGCATAAGGACGGGTGTGAGTAAAGCGTAAACAATTTTTTAAAATATATATAAGTTGTAATTTAGATTTATTAATATATTTAAATTAACGTATAAACTGAAAAAATAAGCGATCAGAGTGCGCGATACATGTTTTTGTATACATTAATAACGCTGAGAATCAAGAGCTAAATAAACATTGAAATCATCTAAAAGCCTCGCACGTGCCGTCGAGTGACGTCACGCGCGAGTCGTGCTCAGATTGCTTTTTCTCTCGAAGCCATCGTTTCGGCTTGGCCGCACATGAACGTGCTCAGCGTCCATGCATTGGTGTAGCTGCCGAAGGCGCGGTCGGGAAACTTCGACCGTGCTCGGCTCTTTCCGAAGATATCCGAGCATTGCTCGCTCACGGTCACGCGCTACTATGATTGTGTGGTGGGCGTGTAAGAGATTAGAGAGGGGGTAACTTTTACGCGCGATCTGGATGCACGCTTGCACGGGAGGACGGTTGCGGTAGAGCACGGCCGCTCAGGCTGTCGGTTGTGGTAGAGGGGTCGGGATTCCCTGGGGAGTAGCTTAACTTTTAACGGTACCTGTCACTGTTTGCGACACCGGTAACATCACATTAAAATAAAATCATTTTTATTTTATTGTGCGGGAGCTGGTGGGTTAACCACCCGTGAACTTTTTACGTAAACAAAACTCAACGCGAACGCGAAATGCTCGCGGAAACGTGACACGAACGGGAACGAGAGACCACGACGACGTGCCCCTAACGCGAGAACGAGAGCGCGACATCACGGGCGCGAGAGAGACCGCTACACGTCTCTCTATCGCGAAGCTCGTGGCTCGGGGCCGGGTTGAAATTCCGAACTTTGAATGATCAGAACGCTCAAAACTCCGAAAGAATACTACCCCGAAAGATCAAAACTCCGAAAGAATTTTACCCAAAAGACCAAAACTCTGAAAATAAAAACCGTCAAAATAATTCGGCTATGAAAGTTTGTAAAGTTTCAAAATTTTCAATAAATCGACGAATTATTTCGATAATTTTTTTTATTGAGAAGTGATTTTACGTCAATTTTGAAATTTGTTGAGACAGTGGTATACGTTCTACATCATTTACAGTCAACTGTGTAGACTTTCACTGGCATAATGACGACGAACCTTGTAATTTCGGAATATTTAAATTAGTAATTTTAAACCGTTGACGCATTCAACGTTCGGAATTTCAACCAGGCCCTCATGTCAAGATCATGCCAGCGAAAGTCTACACAGTTGATTGTAAATTATGTAGAACGTATAACATTGTCTGGACAAATTTCAAAATTGACGCGAAATCAATTCTTAATAAAAAAAATCTTGAAATGATTCGTTGATTTATTGAAAATTTTGAAACTTTTAAAACTTCCATAGCCGAATTATTTTGACGGTGTTGATTTTCGAAGTTTTGATCTTTCGGGTAAAATTCTCTCATAGTTTTGATCTTTCGGGGTACTATTCTTTCGGAGTTTTGAGCGTTCTGACCATTCAAAGTTCGGAATTTCAATCCGGCACCTGTGGCTCGACGTCCGATCGACAACTGTCGCGGAAACGTGAAAAATCGGGGGCGATCGCGATTTGGGAGATCACCGTCTCACGCGAAAATTTGTTAGCAACTCTGTACCTCGCGCGACCAAGGCCGGCGTGCGAGGGATTATGCGAGAGCGAGACTGAGCACGTTGACCGAAAAAATGTCAACATGCTCGCGGGATCGGACCAAGCGAAATCGCCGGTTCAAGCGAGAACTTTATCTCATATAATATCGAGAGCTGAATTATTATTTCGGGAGCGGGAATATTCTGATAGAATGATATCAGGGTAACAAATCAGGACAGTTTCTCATCGGTAACATGGAGGCTCTCGGAGATCGCATCCCTGGGTCACCGTGCGAAAGCGGGCAAAGCTTCTCTCCAGAAGCGCGGCGCGGAGATCTCCAGCCTCCGCCCGTGACCCAAACGGCCGGCTCTCCAGCACGATGCACCGGGGCGCCGGCGTCTCAGCCGAGAGTGCACCGATTCCCCGAGAAGCCTCGTTGGGTGCGTCTCTCGGTCGGGATTGCTCGGTACGTTGAGCCACACGGCGCTCGACCGAGTTGCACGCGCCAACCTAACCTAAACGACAGCACAACCCAAAACTTTAAACGTAACTAGACAAACATACTAGAGAAAAGGCCCTCAACACAATCGGATGGGTCGCAACCCGGGCATCGAGAGCATATCTTGATCATCGGTAGCATTTCTGTGACGTGGCTCAAAAAATCACGTCACAATATATACAGGGTGATTCATAATAAACCTGTACACCCGGAGTATAACTGTTAAGGCTTTTTTGTCTCCGGCATATAGTTTTTTAATGGGAGCGATTCGAATTTTGGCGTTCGAAGGATAGTTGTAGGGCTGCCATCTGCCCTTGATGACGATGCCACTCGAAGGCTGGGTCTGAGCACGAGAAACGTAGCAGGTGACGGCAAGGTAGATAGGCACACACACACACACACACACACACACACACACACACACACACACACACACACACACACACACACACACACACACACACACACACACACACACACACACACACACACACACACACACACACACACACACACACACACACACACACACACACACACACACACACACACACACACACACACACACACACACACACACACACACACACACACACACACACACACACACACACACACACACACACACACACACACACACACACACACACACACACACACACACACACACACACACACACACACACACACACACACACACACACACACACACACACACACACACACACACACACACACACACACACACACACACACACACACACACACACACACACACACACACACACACACACACACACACACACACACACACACACACACACACACACACACACACACACACACACACACACACACACACACACACACACACACACACACACACACACACACACACACACACACACACACACACACACACACACACACACACACACACACACACACACACACACACACACACACACACACACACACACACACACACACACACACACACACACACACACACACACACACACACACACACACACACACACACACACACACACACACACACACACACACACACACACACACACACACACACACACACACACACACACACACACACACACACACACACACACACACACACACACACACACACACACACACACACACACACACACACACACACACACACACACACACACACACACACACACACACACACACACACACACACACACACACACACACACACACACACACACACACACACACACACACACACACACACACACACACACACACACACACACACACACACACACACACACACACACACACACACACACACACACACACACACACACACACACACACACACACACACACACACACACACACACACACACACACACACGCACACGCACACGCACACGCACACGCACACGCACACACGCACACGCACACGCACACACGCACACGCACACGCACACACGCACGCACACACGCACGCACACACGTACACGCGCACGCGCACGCACGCACGCACGCACCCACGCACGCACACACACACCACATGGGGAGTCTGAAACCCCTACGTGGCGCGTCCCCAGGCGGCGGATAGGGGGAAGCCCTCGTATATAAATATAGACTTAGATGTACAAATATCTATATAGATATAGATATACATATAGAGATATCTATCTGGATATAGATATGGATATTGAAATGTCTATATGGATATACAGGGCAGGAGGCAATTAAAATACCTCCCATGGACCAACAAACACGGGGAACAAACCTCGATACCAAATGATTATGGGCAGTCCAATAAAGGATATACCGATTAGGGTGCAGGGGCACGGAACCCCAGTACCGGCGCCTTCAGGGAGTGACCAAGCGGGCTCCCGGGCGTCGTCATCGAACAACCGCAGTACCACGGAGGTGAGCCACTTGGCCTCCATGGCGCATAATGTTTCAAGTGAAGAAAAGGAAGAGACAGGTGGAAACCGAAAGGAGATTTTGAAGTTGGTGGAGAGGCACGGAAAGACGCTGGAGAGCCTAGCCTCTTTTATCCAGCAGAAAAAAAACCTCCACAAGGAGATCCAGCGGTGGGTTCCTATGCTTACCAGTACTTGGAAAGGTATAGAGGACCTGGTAACGTGGAGTGCAAAGCCACAGGCGGCAACGTTGACTGGAGGAACGCAAACCACTCCGACCATAAGCCAAGCGAAATCGACTCTCCCTAACAAGGAGAGGAACGATGAAGGCATGGACGTGGGCGGTACCTCGACGCAAGTAAGCAAGGCGAAGAGGAAAAAGAGGGTTACACCGACGTCGACCGACGGAAAGGAGCCGAAGGAGAAGCAGCTGGTGGAGCCATTGGCTGGTCAATCCGGGGATAAGGGCGAGAGATCGGAGCAGAAGTGGCAGACTGCGCGAAAGAATAAAATATCGCACAAGATATCCGAAAAGCAGCCTCAGAAGAAGGCGCAGAAACCTCGCGAACGGCCGACTCTGCCCAACGCTCTCGTCATCCACAAAAAGGGTGACTTGAGCTATGCGGAGATCCTGAGTCGTATAAAGAAGGATCCGGCGCTCAAGGATGCAGGTGAATGCGTCCAAAAGGTACGCAGAACGAACGCGGGAGATCTGCTGATCGTTCTGAATCAGGAGAGCTCAGCCAAAGCACCGGAATTGCGAAACCAATTCGAAGGTGTTCTTGGTGAATCAGCAACGGTCCAGAGTAAAGTCCAGGAAGTTGATCTGGAGATCAAGGACCTGGAAGAGGACGCGACGAAGGAGGAGATATCGGCAGCCCTGCAGAGAGTCTTGGAACCGGACTATTCCGTCACGGAATACTCTCTTAAGTCTCTGCGTAAAGCATATGGCAGAACTCAGACCGCGGTAATACGACTCATGGTGCCTGCTGCCCGGAAACTTCTGGATACAGGAATCATCCGAGTCGGCTGGTGTAGTTGCAGAATCCGAGAGGTGGTGAGACCACTGAAGTGTTTCAAGTGCTGGAAATTTGGACACTTATCACGGAACTGCAAGAGCAACGTCGACCGGGCTAAAGACTGCATCAAGTGCGGTAACACTGGCCACAAAGTTGCCGAATGCACAGCAAGCGCAAAGTGTGTCATATGTGCAGAAGCGGGAGATGGGGCACCCACAGCCCACATCGCAGGTAGCAGCCGGTGTCCAGCGTATACGCGGGCTCTCCAGGCTCTCCAGGCACTCCAAAAACGATGCAAATGAGAGTACTCCAGCTGAACCTCAACCATTGTGAAGCAGCACAGGACCTGCTCATGCAGACTGTGCGCGAGCTGAAGCCTGACTTGGCGATACTCTCGGAACCATATAGACATCTAGACACGCAACCTTGGGAATCTGACGCAAGTGGGAAGGCCGCAATTTGGTCCTGCGGAAAAATTCCATTTCAGGATCTTGTGAGTCGGATGGAAACTGGTTTTGTGAGAATAAAAGCCAAAGGAGTTCATTTCTACAGTTGTTACGCACCGCCTAGTCTGACGACTTATGAGTTTGAGAATTTTCTCGACAACTTAGTCGCAGACGCTAAACAACGCTTCCCGGTAGCCATAGCCGGAGATTACAACGCGTGGGCTGTGGAATGGGGTAGTAAAGTGACGAACAGGAAGGGCCAAGCTCTGCTTGAGGCTATGTCCTTATTGGATGTAGTACTACTTAATGCAGGTACAAAGCCCACTTTTGTTAAAGGTGAAGCCTCCTCTATAGTGGACCTCACTTTTGTGAGTAGTAGCCTGGCAAGAGGAAACCAGTGCCACTGGGTAGTCAGTGATATCTACACTCACAGTGATCATCAAGCGATTCTCTGGGAGATTCGCGGTGACTTCAGCGGAACAGCGAAGGCACCGAAGACAAACGGGAAGGGCTGGAAAGCGAAAATGTTTGACGCGGACTTGTTTCGTGAAACTTTTGACACCAGCCCCCTCGCAGCGGAAAGTGCAACCGAGAAGGTCGAGGTGGTCATGCAGAGGGTCACCGAAGCATGCGATGCCACAATGCCACGGAAACGTAATGTCGACTTCCGACCGGCGGTACACTGGTGGAGCGAACAAATTGCTGGCCTCCGAAGGGAGTGTCATCGAACTCGCCGCCTAGCGCCACGAGCTCGAGGCAAACGCTCGTTCCCCGATTTAGAAGAACAGCACAGGAAGGCGCGCTTGAAGCTTAAAAAGGCTATTAAGCAGAGTAAAGCTGAACGCTGGGGCGAACTGCTCAGCGAGGTGGAAGATGCTCCCTGGGGCAGGCCGTACAAAGTCGTAATGACTCGGCTGAAAAGCCAGCCAATGCCATCGCCTGTGGACGCAGCCCTGCTGGAAAAGATTGTTTCACATCTGTTCCCTGAGCAACCCGAGGAGGACTACCAACTCGAGGAGGACGTCGATGAGGTCATCCCAGCCATTACTGAAGAAGAGCTTCTTACGGCGATTGCCAGGGTGGGCAACAATAAAGCCCCCGGCATGGATGGGATACCCAACATCGCACTCAAGGCAGCGATCAAGCTGGCACCGGCAATATTCCTGGGCATGTACAATGCGTGTCTCAAGGAAGGAATCTTCCCGGACAAGTGGAAGTGGCAGAAGCTAGTGCTCCTCCCGAAAGGGAAGAAGCCACCGGACGAACATTCATCCTATCGTCCGCTCTGTATGCTGGATACCGCCGGAAAGATCTTCGAGCGCATCATCCATAACAGAATTGAGAAAGTCGTGGACCCTCTACTGGCGGAAGGCCAGTTTGGCTTCAGAAAGGAGCGCTCTACTCTGGATGCCATTAACACAGTGGTGAAGCAGGCGCAGGAGTCGACTGCGGGGAAACGATGGGCAAGAGGGTCCAAGAAGTACTGCGCAGTTGTCGCTCTCGACGTCAAAAACGCTTTCAACTCGGCGATATGGAAGTGTATCATGGATGCCCTAAAAACATTAGGTGTACCATGGTACCTGCGGAGAATAGTGGCGAGTTACCTATGCAATAGGTGGCTCATGTACGACACAGAGGATGGACCAAAGACGTATAGGGTGACTGGAGGAGTTCCTCAGGGCTCTGTACTTGGACCGCTTCTGTGGATCATCATGTACAATGATCTGCTGCTATTAAAATTGCCGAAAGGAGTGTCCATCGTAGCGTTCGCAGATGACGCGGCGCTGATTGTCATCGCCAAATTCCTGGAGCAAATCACCGCACTCTTCGGCGAAGCTTTCGCCAAGATAAAGGAATGGATGTCTTCTGTTGGACTGCATCTTGCAGCTCACAAAACAGAAGTACTCCTCGTATCCAGCAGGAAGGTGATGGAAACGGTGACGCTCAGGGTTGGAAACTCCGAAATCACATCCCAACCGTTCATTCGGTACCTGGGTGTGATTCTCGACGCGAGGCTGAACTTCAAAGAGCAAACCGAGCAGATCAGCAGAAAGGCCGCTGGGGTGGCTACCACACTGGCGCGACTCATGCCTAATGATGATGGCCCCAGACAGAAGAGGAGGAAACTGCTGTCATCAGTGACGACCTCAGTGCTCACCTATGGCATACCCATATGGGCTGATGCACTGAAATCCAGGAGTACCGCAGGAAGGCTGCAGCAACGTATCGCGTCAGCGCCTTGAGGGTAGCCTGTGCGTTTCGCACTGTCTCCGAGGACGCTATCAACGTTATCGCGGGAATGCTGCCCATTGAGGTGCTTGCCGAGGAGCGTAGATCGATGTACCAGCAGAAGGGAGCTAGAAACCCCATTTATGCAAGGACAGAAGCGAGAGCAACCAGTCTCAACCAGTGGCAGACGATGTGGGATGCTTCTCCCAAGGGAAGGTGGACACATCGACTAATCCCGAAGGTGGAGGTATGGGTGAACCGTCTACACGGGGAGCTCAACTATTATCTCACTCAAGTGATCTCAGGACACGGCTGTTTTCGGGCTTATCTCTATAAGTTTAATTATGAAGATTCCCCGGACTGCCCAGCATGTGTAGCGGTCGAGGAGAACGCTGAACATGCATTGTTCCAATGCCCACGTTTTAGTGCCTCCCGCGCGATAGTCGAGGATCAGCTGGAGACACGCATCACCCCGGACAACCTGGTTGAGTTGATGTTGAAGTCAGCAGACGCATGGACAGCGGTATCGGCTTATGCTGCCGCAGTGATGAAGGAGTTGCGACGTGCAGAACGTGCGAGGAAGAAGACGACGCCGGAAGACCAGGCAGTCATAGATTAAATCAGCGACACGCACCCCTAAACCACTCATAACATCTAGAGTGGAACGGGGGATGTAAGGTCGTCTGACAACACTGCAGGAAGAGCTACGGCTAAGGCCTCTCCCGCGATGTAATACCTAGCGGTCGTCCCGCGGGAGAATTTGTAAGGCCACAGAGGAATGGGGGTTTTTAGTCGGTGCAAGCCCGACACACGGCAATTATTTGCTACGGTGCGGAGGCATTTTCCCGCTAAACCTCTTTAAAAAAAAAAAAACACACACACACACACAATATACATATATAGAAAATAAGAAAAACCTTTGTAGTTCGAAATACTGTTTCAGAAGCAGTTAGATTCGAAACGTTGAACCGTGCGAACGTTTATATTCGGAACAGGTTCTTGAGTTTTTCAGTGCAAAATGGATAAAAAAAAGTATGGCGAGAAGACAGGAAAAATCGACGAATTTATAAGTCGCGAACCTTAAAAAGGAAACAGCATTTTAATCCAAAAACTGCGGAGACAGATGATGGCGGAGCGAGTACGTCAGCAAAAAAATTGAGAGATCAGGATGAATACCATGTGCCAAAAACGGATGCAGTTGATTACAGAATAATCAATTTTTTTACCGTTTTTTCGGCGATCACGAGTCTTGTGACATGTGCAAAGTGCAACAGCAAAATATCATTTGGTATAGTAAGCGAACGTGAACTTGGGTTTAAAATTTCTGTTGTGTGTGATAAGTGTACTCCTCAATACATACCGTCATGCGATTTTATTAACCATTCTTTTGAAATTAATCGAAAGTTCGCACTAGCGATGCGTGTCATAGGCGTTGGTTATAAAGGTGCAAAAAAATTTTGCGTATTGATGGACTTCCCGCCATGGTTGGCTAAATCTACGTACTACATATTACTGGAGCATATTTGTGAAGCGAGTAAAAATATGGCTCAATTTTTTATGAAGAAGGCTTCTAAAGAAGAGATAAACTTGAATTCTACTACCAGTAAAAGTAAGAATACTGATTTGATTGTGTCGGGTGATGGAACGTGGCACAAACGCGGATTTTCGTCTCTGTCTGGCGTCACATCGCTAATAGGACATTTTACGGGCAAAGTTCTTGACGTACTTGTAAAAAGTTCTTACTGCAAAGCTTGTGAAGTTTGGGAAGATAAAAAAGACACGGAAGAATTTGAAGAATGGTATGAAACACACAAAAAAACTTGTTCGGCGAATCATATAGGCAGTGCGGGAAAGATGGAGGTCGATGCTGTAATCGAAATGTTTCGTCGTTCGTGGGAAAATCTTGGAGTGAGATTTTTGTATTACATCGGGGATGGAGATTCAAATACTTACTCTGGCATTATTACAGCTGCTCCTTATGGAGAAACTGTAGTGACGAAAAAATAATGTGTTGGTCATATTCAAAAACGGATGGGCACCCGTCTATGTTCGTGTAAAAAAAATAATAAAGGACTCGGCGGTAAAGGGAAACTGACTGCTAAATTGATTGACCAATTATCTGTGTATTTTGGCAAGGCTATTCGTGACAACTCTGATTCGGTTGAAAAAATGAAAGATGCTATTTGGGCTACGCTCTATCACAAGATTTCAACCGACGAGAAACCGCAGCATCACAAGTGTCCACGAAGTGCTGACTCGTGGTGCAAATATCAACAAGCAAAGGCCGAGAAGAAGTTCAAGTCTTTCAAACACGATTACACTGCGTTGCCGAAGCAAGTCTTCGATGCAATAAAACCTATTTATGAAAGTCTCACAAACGATTAATTGTTGCAAAGGTGCATCGGAGGTTTCACACAGAACAGCAACGAAAGTTTTAACCAAATCGTTTGGAAGATCATGCCGAAAACATTACCTGCCAGCTATACTACCGTCAGCATAGCCGCTTACATCGCTACCTGCACTTTTAACGAGGGTACATACGGTTTGCTAGCAGTCTTTGATGCCATGGGGATCAAGTTGGGACCACACGCCCACGCGTTTGCCAAGGCCGAATATTGTATTCGAGTCGAGAAAGCTAACCGGCGATCCCTGGAAAACACTCGAGAGGCGAGGGTAGCTCGGCGGCAACTGAAAATGGCTTCAGATGCAATTAATAAAGCGCAGGAAGGTGAACTATATGGCCCAGGAATAGACGACTCTATATAAGTTACAAAAAAAATTTTATCTGCATGCAAATCGTACTCAAAACTTTAAACTCGTTTTTCTCAAAACCATGTTTTCGAAGTCGGTGATCAATGTAACTCGAGAACGGCTTTACCGATCGGGTTGAAATTTATATCACTTCTTTTATACATAGTTTTCCTCCGGATGAACGAAGGATTTTTTTTTCTTGACAATTATTTTTTTTTATAGTCAATTTTTGTAAGTGAAATTTTGGTCAAAAGTCAACCGGAGCATTATATCATTAACTAAAGATTCCCCCGTGTTTTGTTGGTTTCAGATAATCCGTCACAGCGTGACAGTGATCACCGCAAAACCTGTTTTTTTTTGCAGCGTCCTCGGCCATTGATACGTATCGGCTTATTTAGAAACATATTTCTTTAAAAAAAATTATAATGTTTACATTAAATATATATCTTTTAAATGGAAGAACTTTTGTTGTAAATTATTTTATCGTTTGGCCCAAATAAAATCGGAAAAAAGCCCGTTTTTTAACGTTCCAACTAGACCTACTCCTTAAACTTGTATCTTCGATCACCGATCAAGTGATCCATTCGATCTGACCGGAAATAAGATGAAATCGAGTACCCCTTAAATAAAGTATTTTACTATCGCATTATAGCGGTATTGCTTTCTCGCACACATGGGGGGTTAGCTCTCTCGAATTTTACGAAATGCCTCTACTAAACTCGGATACAATGCCGGGTCTAGGTTTTACCTCGCCCCTTGAAATGTGGCTTTCGATCGGCGCGGTACGGCCGAATTGATTTGTAGCATTGGAATATTGGGTCCATGTTAGATTGAGTCCATTTTGTTAAAATCCTCAAGGAGATTTGATATAAGATTGTCATTTCCCTGCCATCGGATTGAACCCCTTAAGCAATGTTTTTCAAAGTCAAAATCTGTGCAGGGTGCATCCCGCACCGAGAACCGGTAGATACACTGCATTTAATTTGAATGAAATAAGACAATTTTGACACACATAGCCCTCCTCAATATAACACCTTAAATGAGGTTCCGGATTCGAAGCAATCTAAAGTCGCTATTTTGCACCTGGAAAGAGTAGATTGGTTTATATTCCATATTTCCACGAACTCGTTAAACCTGTGCCTAGGAAAAAGGCGAATGCCGTATTTCTCTTAATTTGACCTCTTAAATGCGGTGTCCCAAAGTCGAGTTTTTTTGTTGGTCCAACGTAATTGACAAAAATTAATTTTTGTTGATCATTTATTATTTGCAATTAACATTCTATAATTCATCAAAACCGAAAAAATAAAAATCCCGATCGCTGCGATGTCCGCTCACTTCCCCTTGAACGGGAATATTATAGACGTAATTGGAGAATTTTCCTGATCGTCTGTTGAAAGTCGAGAAATTAAACTCCGCGAAAAAATTGCCGTATTTTCGCGAAGTTCAAAGCCTCAGGACAGCATGAAAGACAGAATGTTCCTCTATGGACCCTTAAAATGTAAAAATCTTACATCTCCGTGCGTTGGTTGCTACGGTATGCTATGCTTTGTATGTAAAATGCTTTTGTGATTTATTATTTCCGATTACGCACAACCGCGATATGGTCGTCCGAAAAAGGGCAATTTTGCGACGAAGAAAAAATGATCCTTTAATTTTTGCGCTCAATGTAATTGTAGGAGCAGAAAATTAGAAAAACAATTAGTATTTTTTTTAGTGACAATCAGGATTTTGAAGCTTGCATTTTCTAGTTTTGAAATCTTTTGATGACATTTTTTTTGGGTAACATTTATTGCCCAAGCAAAAGAAATATCAGGAGACAAAAATATTCCTATTGTTTTTTTCTGACTAAATCAACATCAGGGTCATTGAAACTTATTTAGGTGCAGTTGGGTTTTTTTTGGCTCGGTACGACAATTAGCTGCTGTAATATCAGCCGTTGAATGAAAAGTCACCATTTTGCCTTTGATCATGGAAATACCTTGAAGTATGAGAATTAATCATTGTACAGCAAATCGACCAGGAGTTTCTGAAACTTTAATAAATTCCCTTTGAGGCTTGACTAGTTTGGACAAGAATTTCTTTCCATGCTCGCCATTGGTTTAAAAAAAGGACAAAAAAATTACATTTTCTTGATTTTCAGAAAACCCTACGCTACCTTGCAAATATTGTTATAAGTACTAATGTTTGCGGATTTTTTTTTCAGTTAATTGTATCCGTAAGACCCTGTAAAATTCCAAATCGATCCGGAGAAGGGTCTCTTTCCGGATCGATTAGTTAAAAAAAAAATTAAAGAGCACGTTAATTGTTCCTTAAACTTAATTTAATGATTATTAAGATGAAAAAAACCTTATTTTTCTTACAATTTGGCATTTAATACTCATCAACTTTCGAGAAAAAAACCTCAAACAAAAATTCTTTATCCGAAATAAAAAAAATTTACAAATTTTCTACCGCCAGTATTATCAGTACCAAAAGCGTACCACGTGGAGATTTTTTGGTCATTTTCCTTACAACTTTGCATCGAATACTCAACCCTTCCTTGACACACTTACATTTGGCCACGACTTTGACACACTGGGTCATTTTGACCCGGAAAGTACTTCATCCACCTGCCCTTAAGGCACAACACCACTGTGACCCCCTGTTTTTTTGCCATTTTTCAAGAATTTTTTTTGTGGGAAAAAAAAAGAGATATTCGAATTTTTTTTTGTTTTGTTCGTTGTTTATTGAAGATACATAAAAAAAAATTTCAAATTTTTCACGCCCCATGGTGACGCTGGGGAAGCTCCCGCGTCAGGTACTGTTGCCTTTGCAGTGGTTCGCGGCACGCAGCAGAACTCTCTTCAAAGTCGATCTGAAAACAAAATACCGAGTGTTTTCGTTAATAATATGATATTTTGAAGAGACGTCCATAGGGATAGGGATTTGAAAAAATATTGATTTTTAAAAAATAGGCACGCTTTTGAAATTAAAGGACGATTTTCGAGCAAAATTTCTCGTCGAAAATAGGCTATAACTTTTTTTATTATTGAGATATCGAAAAAATCCTATGTACTTCTTTAGATAATCTAGTTTTATTGATGCAGTCCAAATTTGAAGTCGATCGGATAAAAATTGCTCGAGTTCTGCTGCATGCCGCACTCAAAAAAGTGGTTTTGAGAAAAACGCGTTCAAAGTTTTAGGTTTGTTAATTTATGCGATAAATTGGAAAAAATTTTTTTTACCTTTAATCAGTGATGCCGGCACCATATAGCTGGCTTTCAAGAAGCAAATCATTGTCCCTAGCATCTTTTCTCGAACTTGCAGAGGCTCTTCTTCTTGCCTCTTTTGCAGTGTCTGTGAGCGAGCGCTCCGCCAGCTCGATCCACGCTGCGTCGGTTTCAACGCAAAAATTGAAACAATTGGGCCGATAGTTATCCCCAACGTCTCCAAAACTTTCATGAGGCTTCTCAGGCCATCATTGAATAATAATACCGCGATATCAGCTGCAATATCGACGATTTTTTTGCTCCCGGACTGACACTTGGGGGCTATTGCCCAAACTGATTTGTTGTAGCTTTCGTTGTTGTTTTGCGTGAAGCCGCCTAAACAACGCTGCAGCAAATCGTCTCTGCTCAAATTTATATATCCCGGTATACCTGCCGACCCTGGCGCGCAGGCGCGCAGCTGCGCGGGACCCCGAGCGTCACGGAGCGCTGCACCGCTCCACAAAATATTCAATATCTCCGAAAATAATTATTTTTTCGACCTGGGTCCAACGGCATCTTAATCTTAAATGTATTTTAGATTTTTCTAGATGGTTTTCAAAAAATCGATTTTTTGAAGCCGTCACAGTGGTGTTGTCCCTTAACAACCCATCGGTCGGTTCTTATTGAAACATATTCGGGATACACTTTAAACATTTCTTAATACGTCTGCATAATTATAATTCGGAAAATGTAAAATTGAATTGTTGTAAAAACTAATTGAAAACTTTCGTTTATGGAAAAGTGAGGATTTCATTTGAAATTTTTTCCGGTCAACATTATCCAGTGTGTCAAGGACGGGTTAACAAATCTCGAGAAAAAAAAAGAATTTTTTTTCCGAGACGAAAAAAATGCCGCGTTTGAAAGCTATTTCTATTTGAAAAGGGTTTCAATAAGTGCAACTGTTTTCCCAGTCATACCGTAAGCGTATGACCGTTTTCTGTGCTCTTCCATGGACATGAGTTTCATTAAAATCGAAGGCGAGTACCAAAGTCGCGTTCCTTGTTAGAATCGACGAAAGGGAATGAACGGAAAAACAAAAGTATGCGCAAAGATGAAAGAGGACGAGAGAGAAGATAGATATTTATTCATGAGAAATAGGCGATAGGAGACGCTTATTAAAAAGAGAACGAAAGTTCGACAAATAGGGATCGACGACATCCAAAAAAACAAGTCACGCTTCGTCGAGCGGCTCGGCTCACGCTCTGAACTTGCGTACCTAAGATGACAGAAAATAATAGCAGACAATACGCGAAACGTCAAATTGGCCAGGCAACCAAGACGGATGACTATCTACCTTGCCGTCACCTGCTACGTTTCTCGGACCTGCTACGTTTCTCAGACCCAGCCCTCGAGTGGCATCGTCGTCAAGGGCAGACTGCAGCCCTACAACAATCCTTCGAACGCCAACATTCGAATCGCTCCCATTCAAAAACTATTTGACGGAGACAAAAAAGCCTTGACAGTGATACTCGCGGTACCCCGCCGAACCCGCCAGTTCCGGGTGTACAGGTTATTATGAATCACCCTGTATAATACATATATATGAATATATACTTTTTGTATACTTTGTATACTAGTAAAAAAAATAGCAACAGTCGTATAAGAGTACGCGCGTACTCCTACACACTCAAGCACTGCGTACACTCATACCACCTGCACATTTTAAACAAACATGACCGATACTGCCATTAATTGATAAGATGCGAAGTTACTTTAATTTTGAACAATAACCTTAGTAAACCGGCGTACGAAATGAATACTTGTTTTTGAAAAAAGTAAATTGTGTATTGTACTTGTAATGCTTTGAAAATGTTAAAAATAAACAAGAAATTGCAACCAAAACTTCAAACCTACCTAGCCTCTCCGTTTTATTTCACTTTGGATTTTTTTTGTCAGAAACCCTTACCCTGTGAGGCGGTCAAAACACAACAGAAGTTACCTTCAATTAGCAAACCGTTTCGTCATTAGCTTAACTGGGTACTCTTATCGCCTGCGTACTCCTATACCAGCTTACTCTAAACAGCGCAACGTAAGTAAAAAAAAATGATTGAGTACAACTTACTGATCGACCGGATTCAGCACAGCTCTGGCAATATATTTCCGTCAATATGGAAGCGAAAAATATGTTGATGCAAAAAATGTGAACAACGACTAGACGGTTTGACATTTTTCACGATATCTTTTTGGGTGTTTTTTCTGTTTTTCACCGATTTAGAAACTTTTTTACCACATCAGGCGATATCGAGACGGCCTGATAATTTAGGTTAAAATAAAAGTGTTTACAGGCTCAGACTCGACACTGTCGCACTCCGCTATACCGAGATAATGCCACATGTATTTTTACACTTCATTATGTATAGAACACCTGTCTCGCCCGCACTGACGTTTCGACGGTAGACGAGAAGCGATTGTGACCCGAATCGTTTGCACCTCTCTTTGAATTTTTTTCCTTTTACATTACTACTGGGGAACACACAAGAATTTATAATTTACTAACAAACAATCGGGTCCTGCACGGTTATGTATGTACGTAAATTATGTATTCACAATATGCCTGTGCTTTGGCCAGAAACATGTCCGCATGTCACGCGGGCTTTGTTGTGTGACGTGTACGTCGTATTATATAATGCTAATAGATATGAACGTGGAAATAGGGGACAACAGCAGTAGCCAACGTTATAATTGTTGTACAGTGACTTGCAAAACTTATACACAACCGATCGAGTTGTTCTCCCATTAAGCGGCATACATTTCCCAGAAATTTGAAATATATCGACAGCTTACAATATATGGAATGGGTTACCCAGAATTGCCTAGTTATTTTTCAAAGAAATCCAAACTTCAGTGTTTTGACAATAGTGGGCCAAGTTAAGGGGGTATACCAGTGTGTCACTTTTAAAAAATCGATTTTTTTTTGTGCTTTTTCGACAGTTTATACTTTCAAGAATATCATTATCATTCATATCATTTATATCAATATTATTCTATCTTGCAAAAATCGATAGTTAAATATTTAAGCGCGTTTTTCTCGAAATTAGATTTTTCAAATCTGCTGACATTGTAACTCTAAGGGCAATTATCCAATTAACTTGAAATTTGAACTGAGTACTCTTGAACATATTCAATCTACAATGACGTAGGATATTTTTGATTGGGTGAAAATGGACGATTTGACATTGAAAAAAACGACCATTTTATAGGCAAGAAAACAGACTTTTTTTTCACAACTACGCCTTTTTGTTAGATTTTGATATTTTTCGAAAATCCTACGTCATTGTACAGGAAATACCTTCCAGTTTGACAAATTTTTTCCTTTTTCGGTTTCAGCTACTCAATCAGCCGGAATCATGTCAGCAGTGGAGGCAGGTTTTTTTTTGGGCGGCTCCGAAGGTAGCGCATAAATGTCGCTTGGATCTCAATATTTTTCTATGAAAAAATTATGTAATATAGGTCAAATATAGCAAAATATATTCTTAATTTTCCGAAACATTTAATTGAGTTCCTTTCTTCCAAAAAATTCCCAAAAATCACCCAAATTTTCAGCGTTCACACTAGTATAACCCCGTTAATCATTGAGCCATTTGTAATGCCCGTCATCAGTTAAACGTAAATGAATAAAATCAAAAGAATAAAACGCTAAACGCCATTCAGAAATGTTATCTAAAGGAACTAATGTTGAGCGATGAGTAAATTGAAAATAAACAGTTGTTGGGAAGCGTCACGAATACGTGAATGATCAAGAGATGAAAAAGAACGGAGAAAGATTATGCCGTTTCGTCGGGTGATGTAATGCTACTGCCGATTTTCAATTAATTTCAAGGGCTTATGCCGTTGTTACTCCGGTGGCTGGTACTGCTATCAAAGTGGCAAAGACGGCAATGAAAAAAGAGAGTAAATATGATGGAACAAAGAAGGATAGGAGTTGGAGAATTAAAATAAGAATAGGGAGAGAAAACGATGGCTCCAGTCACATGATTCCCGAATCATATAGTACGTACGTTGAATGAAAAACATCTCAAGAGTGCTCTCAGGTCTTTCGTTGTTTATTATACATTTTTGTTGTCAAATGAACGCTATATGTGATTTGTCAATTTTTTCGTGCCTCTGTCACGAACACTACAAATTTCCACCGAGCAAGCATTTATCATGCCGCAGCTTATGGTATAGTGTTGTCGAGATTTTGGCCTACATTTTTTTAATGGGACCATACTTTCGACAAATAACTTTACCGAAGGGTTTTTAGTTTTTCCCCCATCCAAATGGCGAAATATTTGTTTCTGTAGATGAACGATAAATCCGTTTTTATTTATATGGACGCGCTCGTCCGTTTTTCTTCGTGACTGATACATTTCTGTTTGTCTTACTGTCAACTTTGCATATGGCCTCAAACATTAAATATAGTTTATCATGATCCATGTAAACCTCGTTTTTAGAAACGTCTTCTGCGTTATTCGGTATTTCGGATTGTCAAGTCGTAACGAGCAAAAACTGGCATTTAATTTCTAAGTAGTGATATATGAAGCAGTTACGAGACGATTGTTTTTATCGCAATATGACGGTTGTTTGAAGGTTGAATTCGATTTTTTGTTTTTTTTTTTCTTTAATTTCAACCATGCACTTTATAAACATTTTCTTTAAGGCCGTCGTTTAGTGTGAAGATAGAGCAACACAGTCATTCTTTGAATTTCTTTTCTCGAAAACCATCAGACATAGGATATTTCGGGTTCCTGTGGTTTATTAAACAAGAAATAAAGAACACATACGTTTATACAGATTGAAAAATCGTTAATTATCAATAAAGTTACACGTATAATAATGTGGCTAGACACGGTTGTTAAGCATTATTGAGTCAGAAATTCCCTGACCTTTTCAGGTTTTCCATACAAGTTTTATAACAATTCCAGGTTTTGCAAATTACCCAGATTATGGTAAAATAAAGAACACGTTTTCATCAGAATAACATTTTTAACCGACTCACAGTGGTCCCAAATCCCAAAAAGCCGGCTAAAAGTCAAAAACGTATTCAATCAGGGTGAAAGTCTATACTCGAGGGTTTTCGGGGTCGCTGTTACGAATTCGAAGTTAAAATTTCGAAAAACAAAATGGCGGATCCAATACGCCGGAAAATTTCTTCAAAAATGTATTCAATTCGGGTGAAAGTCTGGACTCGGAGGTTTTCGTGGTCGCTGATTACGAATTCGAAGTCAAAATTTTGAAAAACAAAATGGCGGATAAAATACGCCAGAAAATTTCTCAAAAAACCTATTCAATTCGGGTGAAAGTCTGGAGTCGGGGGTTTTCGGGGTCGTTGATTACGAATTCGAAGTCAAAATTCAGAAAAACAAAACGGCGGATAAAATGAGGGGGATTTTTTTTAACGTATTCAATTGGGGTGAAAGTCCGTACTTAGGGATTTTTGGGGTCGCTGACCACGAATTCAAAGCCAACTTTCCAAGAAAAAAAATCGCGACTCCAATATAGCTCAAAAATGGCGCCATGGCGAATAATCATTAAAATTCTTTCAAATTTCGCACATAAAGATTTTCGAGGTGACTGATTACGAATAAGTAAAATTATTTCCAAAAAACAAAATGGTGGATTCGATGTGGACGGCTTCTTTGTGGAACGTCATTTCGATTTGAACGGAATTCACTTTTTGGGAGTCTTCACCGTTGCTGATAATGAATATGACGTCAAATTTTGGAAATTATGATTCTGAATAAATGAAATGGAAAATGTAATTACAGTTGACATTTGAACATTCGGGAATAAGAGGATAGGAATACAGTAATTAATCATTATTACAACGACAATGAACATTTATAATATATTTATTTCATTATTTCATTTCCAATCAATATAACTTTAGCATCTCTTACAATTAATTGCTGCCCTGTGACTTGTCATCATGTCAGATGCATCGCTCGTATTATTTAAAGAAATTTGACTTGGTTCTGTAACTGAAGGTGGAATTAATAGTTCAGCCGCGTATGGGGATAACGATCTTAATTTCTTCGGAGAAAGTTTTCGCAAGCTGGATATTATTGGATCTCACCTTACTAAAAGTCTGCAAAAAATGTCTTCCATGATTTTGATGCAGTCACATTTTCGTGAAAAATCTTCTCAGAATCTTTTATTATACTTGTTGCTTTAATATTCATGAGCTACATTTGGATCTAGTAGCGAATTTTTTTTCGCTACTCGCTACATTTGTATAGAGTAGCGAAATTTTTTTCGTTGCTCGCTACATTTGTATCGAGTAGCGAAAAATTTTTCGCTACTCGCTACATTTGTGTGGAGTAGCAAAAATGTTTTCGATACTCGCTACATTTGGGTCGAGTAGCGAGATATTTTTCGCTACCAAAACCAAAATGACTCAATGGTAGTAGTAGCAACGAGTGGAATCAGGGAAGGTATAATTGCAGCAATAAAAATAACTCGTAGGCATTGATAATTAAATAAATAATGATAAATATAATTAATATAATTAAATAATAAAAAAAGTTAAGATTTTTCCGATATTATCTTAATATTTACATAGTGGTTTACAGAAGTGGCGATATCTTAACGAAATTATATATGAGTTAACAGTCGGTAGTCGAAGCTTTTCATAAAAAGTACACGCTTCCACGTAAATTAAATATTTGTTTTGGAGAAACTCTGTTACTTATTCAACGATTTTTAAGGTCAGTGCGATGGTGGGTAATTCATTTTTTTTCTATTAAAATGTTTGGTTTTCTTTTCTTTTTTTTCTTTTAAATGTCTCAGGTGAGTTCCTTTTCATGGACTAAAAATGAGAAAAAAATCAGCAAATTTAAAAATGCAATGTTCAAATTGTATTTGATTAGAATTTTTGTATTTCGTGATTCGACAAAAACCTGAAAAAATTAGCAACATTTGGCATGCTATGAATAACAGTTATCAAAAAAAATATCGGCCAAAAATTTTGAACCGATTGTTTTAACTAATAATTATTCTACAATTTATAAGTCAGTTCTTTCTTTTCTGATATACGAATCAAATTGGGGCATTTTTCTGAACGTTTACGAATTTTTGCAGAATTCTTATGATTGAAAAATTATTTAAAAATTATGAAACATAAACAAAACGATATAAATTTTATATGTGTTTTTGGAGACAAGTTGATCATCAGCTTTAAAAAATTGTTAAGACACTGGACCAAAAAATGCATATATATAGCCATTCTAAAAATTTGAAATGGGAATTCCAAGAACATAAGGAAATTCTGAAAAAATGTATAAGCATTCATAAAAATGCACACACATTTGATTCGTATGAAAAAAACCCGATTCATAATTTTGTTGAATAATTATTTATTTTAAAAAATTGCTACTAATTTTTGAGGTATTTTATTCTTGATAATTATTTTTTATAGCATACCAAATGTTACTGAATTTTTTCAGATTTTTATTGAATCACAAAGTACGAATATTCTAATTAGCGCATTAGTGAGAAGTGAAGTGCATTTTTTCTTGAATTCTGAAGAAAAAAAATGCGGAATGATAAATTATCAAATTTTCTTAAAATTATGTTTCTATTAAACAAACTGTAACTATTTTTGCCGAAAAGATAGCCACTTCTCTCTGCGCTTATTTTTTTTGGATTCAGTTACCCTTTAAAATGCAACTTCGATCATGAGGATCGCATGATTTTTCGATTTTGTGAAATTTCAGTCAGCCATCGATTTTCACTAATTTTTCAAAGGCATTGGTCGAAAAAATTCGGAAAACTTTTAGTTATTCTGTTTGGTCTTTTTTAGGGCAAGCCTATGGCAAATTTTCTGTGAATCACGAATCACATTGAGTTTTCATCGAAATCTCAAAAATTCAATATTAAAACACGAAAAAACAATTCTCGATTTTTCGTAAAATTCTGCTTCTATTAAAATGACTGTAATTATTTTTTCTAATGCGACTTGGACCACGAGAATCGGATAATTTTTTGATTCTTGGCGAATTTTCAAAGTCAGTCATTGATTTTCACGATTCGGAACGTAGCGCAAAGAAGTATTCACTTCCGCGGTGTGCGCTGCCTCCAATGCTGCTGTTTGTATACAATAATCCATATTTGTTTGGTAAACAAATATTTTTTCTCAAATAACTTGAAAAAAAATTAAAAAGAAAAACAAATCCGTGATTTATTTGCGCATCCCGTTTTTCCCCGGTCTCCCCTATATAAGATGAGCATTAATCTTGATTTTTTTCAATTTCACGTGCCGTTGTGTTGCCTATGATTAACTGTCGGTTATATATAGAGAGAGGAAGGCGAAAAATGTCTGTGTTGGCCACTACCGTGCTATATCGGTATACCGATTTTTCGAAAAAAATTTCGCTTACTCGATACATTTTTGATACTTTCAAACCGAAGCTACGCGAGACAAATGTAGCGAGTAGTGAAAAAAAATTGGCTACTCGATACATTTGTAGCGAGTAGCGTATCTTTTTTGTATCTCGATACAAAAGTATTGAGGTATGGACATCTCTGCTTTATTATTTGGTCTTAATTATTATTATTTGGTCTTAATTAAATTCTTTGGACGTGGCACCACAAAGGTAGCAATGCATACTTGACGATGTATTCTTAATAGAATTACAAACTTTACCATCTATCATTGTCAACACAAGTTTAAAATTGATGTTGGTTTTTTGCCGCCCATTACAGATTGAAAGAGGACAAGGTTTCTCTCTTGCGCTTCGATACAATCAACGTCTGCCCTAGTTGCTTCGGCAGTTTCGTGCAAGAATTTAATTTCAATTGGGCGACAAAATCTTAGCGATGAAGGACGTCGATTTTCCCAAATAATCACGTGTGGGTTGACTGTATCAAAGATTTGCGAGGGAACAAGTGAAATAAAGAAAATGTTGGCATCCGATTTATTGCCGTCTCCATCGCTAAATTTTTGTTTGTAAGTAGTTTGATCAGAAATGCCATCACATCCCCACCCGACTAGAAATGTTGATCTGGCAACCTGAAGACTGACCAGGCCGCTATCAAGCTGCGGCCCGTAATACCGTAGTACGGCACGTCTAATCAGTGCCGGAAGACCCCCCCAACCAGTGGAAACTTAGTACGGACGCGAGAAGGCACCCTGAACAGGCCGAAGTACGGTAGCATGTATGCCGCCGGAATATGGCGTCCATGGACGCCAGGTTACGGTAGGCCTGATTTGTGCCTTGGGTGGACCGGATCGGTGGCACCTTAGCCACCAAGGAGGGAATGGTAAAAGGGGAAGGACCCCGTACCTCTGAGAAATACATAGAAAAAAAGTTAAGAACGATGTTCTAACTTGAAAATTTTGAACTGTATCAAAAAAATGTTCCAACAAAAGTTGTTGATTTTGAGCTGACAAATTTTTTGGTGATAAAAATAAGGTATGTTTCCATTTGAAAAAAAAAACACGTGAAATGCCTTAAACCGCATTTTAAAATCGCCATTTTGAATTTTGGATCAACCACATTTTTTCTCTTCAAACGTCCCCTTTGATCCCTAAAACTTTTCTTATACACAATATCTGATCCGAGCAGAGTTGTGAATAATGCATTATTTTGATAGTGCATTACTGTATACATTAGAAATTACAAAATTAATGTGTAATGGATATATGTTCCATTACAAATTACAAAAGTAATGTGTAATGGATATACGTTCCATTATAAATTACAAAAGTAATGTGTAATGGACATATGTTCCATTACAAATGACAAAAGTAATGTGTAATAAATGTGTGTTCCATTACAAATGACAAAAGTAATGTGTAATGGATGTGTGTTCCATTACAAATAAGAAAAGTAATGTGCAATAAATGCATGTTCCGTTACAAATTACAAAAAGTAATGTGTAATGGTTGCATGATCCATTACAAATTTCAAAAGGTAATGTGTAATGGACGCATGTTCCATTACAAATTGAAAAAGTAATGTATGATTAATGAGTGCTTCATTACAAAATACAATTACAATAAGGTAATTCGTAGCGGAGAATATTCCATCACAAATAGAAAAATTGCCGTGCTCACATTAGAAATTTGCACATTGCTATCTCATTATTTTATTTCGCTAATTGCAATTTGTTTTAAGTAAATTCGTTTTTCTTCTGCATAAAACTCGACAACACAAAAAAAAGGTTTATACAAGCCAGATTTGTATCATCAAAAAAAATTACTTCTCAATACAAAGTCATGATCTCCCATACTTTTATGTGCACTCTTTCAGAATCCGGGGTCAAAATTGAGTTTTGTGCATTAGAAAAATAAATATGGCCGTTAAAAAAACCTCGTGTTACAATTATAACGACAGAAGCGAGAAAAAGATCGAGAGAGAAAGAGAAAAAAGTGGCTAAGATGATGTTTCATGTATCTCACGAATCCGCAGAATAGGCGGAAGAAATTATACTTAACACAATTATAAGCATTCTAATAAAATATACGTAACCTAGCTAATAATAAAAGATGTAAATAATAATATAAGTAATATAACAAAAATGAATACAAGTTACTGAAACAAAACATGTCGCTTTATATAGTTTCTGCATGATATACCTATTTTATTATTTCAGATAACTATATAGATCGTTTGAAAATTATAACTCCTTGAATGGATTGTTCAGTAGACCAAACAATTTCGATCTATTTGAATTTGAAGTGGAGTTTTATAAGTTTGCAACGCGTAATCTGTTACACGTTGCTTTTATAATCGATATCCATTATCAATTGATAATAATAATAGTAATTGCTCTTTGCATTTATTCATGGTATATTACTTTTTCAATACTCAATGAGGCACGCATTCATTACACATAATTTTTGCTTTTTTAAAGAGGAAGCTTTGTGATAAAAAGAATTTGTTTTCCAGTTTTCAATGTTAATGCTCGAAAAATTCTTATATATCTCAAAAGTTCGAAAAATCATGCGAGACAATATATCATATCAGATCAATTTCAATATGCAGTTTTTTTCATTATTTTTAACCAGCTTTTGCTTGCAACTTCGTCCATGTCTTTAAAAGTATCGACTTTTTCATGTAGATAGCTTTGTCTGTGTAAAACAGCAAGGTGAAAGTAATGTGCGAACTTCTAATTTGAACGTTTTTCGTCTGCATTATTGAGTTTCAAGCAAAAAAAATGAATTAGTCTTGAAAGAACTTTTAGTGAGCGAAATTAAATAATAAGACAGCAACTTTTAGCAAATGTGCAAATTTCTAATGCAAGCACGGCAATCTTGTTATGTGTAATGGAATATTCTCCACTACAGATTACTTTTTATCAATTGTAATTTGTAATCGAACATGCATCCATTACAAATTACTTTTTAAAATTTGTAATGGAACGTGCATCCATTACTCATTACTTTTTGAAATTTGTAATGGATCATGCAACCATTGCACATTACTTTTTGAAATTTGTAATGGATCATGCAACCATTACACACTACTTTTTAAACTTTGTAATGGATCATGCAACCATTACACATTACTTTTTGAAATTTGTAATGGCACATGCATTCATTGCACGTTACTTTTCTCATTTGTAATGAAACACACATCCATTACACATTACTTTTGTAATTTGTAATGGAGAACTTATCCAATACACATTATTTAAAGTAATGAGTAATGCATTATTTTAAAATTACTATTTTCACAACTCTGGATCCGAGCAATATTTTCCGAGAAAAATCGGGTGTACGATAAAAATGGGACACCCGGTATATCTATAAATTTATATAATATGTAAATAAGAATAAAAGTGAATTTACTATTTTTGTCGAAATTACATGCGTGTGAGTTGTTTTCACAGCATCAGGGCCTTTGCACACGGCGCATTTTCTACGCGCAGACGACGCGATACAAACGCAATACACACGCTTTTTGGACTGAAAAACGTATATAGATCGAGTGGGTATCACGTGGTCTGCGCGTAGAAAATACACCGTGTGCAAAGGCCCTAAATGGGCAAAACAAAATTCAGCCGTAAAAAGATAATTATTGTTGTATTGAAATGATGCAACCTTGAACATCATACACAAAATTATTGACATTCTGCAGAAGAGAATTAGACTGATAAAGATAGAAAAGAAAACAAGAAAGTTTAGACAAGTGTTAGGATGGCCAAATAGCTCTCAGCTCTAGAATAAGAAGGCATAGGTTCAATCCCGAGGGTAGGTAAAAAGTTTAACGAGGCAGAATACGATATAAGGTATATGGAAACAAAAAATACTAAGAGAATTTTTTTATTCATAATTTTGGGATTGTTTTTAATTGTCATTTCAGGCATAGATACGGCAGCCGGTTCAGAGCCTGCAAAGGTATACTGATCAGGTCTGTAACCGGCATCCGCATGGTGGCCGGATGCAAAAAACGTTTCACGACCGTGAAAGCCCTGATACGGCGGCCTGTAAAGTGCCGTGGTACGGAATACGGCATGCCGAATACGGCCCTAGTCTGCCCCGTCGCAACATTTCTAGTCGGGTACTACCTATGTGAAGTTGGCAGCCGACTTTTCCGAATGTAGTTTTTTTGTATTCGTTTGTACTTGGAATGTACCCGATTGTACCACCGTTAATTTCGTTTGTACCTAAAGGAAGAAAAAAGTACGAGGGTATCGAAAAATTAGCAGCAACACATTAATAGCTAAATCATTTTGATAAACGCAATTGCAACGAGAATCGTTTGTACCTGTTTGTACCGTTAAGGGAGCCTTTATCCTTGGAGTGCCATATTTCAGGTGTTTACATTTTATTTTTTTTAAAGGAAACGAGTAAAGCTTTTTGAGTGCGGTTTTTTTCTTGCTTTTATTCATGATATACAGAACGTTAAAATGTTTTTTTAAACCAAAATGGCGGCCGTTGCAGCTCTGCGAAAACAGGTCCTCAAATCGCGGGAGGTAAACGGCTGACATCACTGCCCTCTCTTTGTTGATCTGAAAAGCAAATTCGAAACATATTATCAATCTGTGACCCTTTGGTCATGGAATGACGGATGGGTTTTTCGTTTAGTACAAATTTCGGAAAATGGCGGCAATTTAAAAAAAATCGAATTTTCGCGTTTTTTTCGCATAAAAAGATAAATAATAAATGCAAAAATGTATCTCCCGAAAAAACGATCCGTCATTCCGTGAAGACATATTTTCTGAGTATGCTCTCCAAATTTCAGGTCGATATGTTAATTACAGCGGTCAGGAGAATGTCAGCCATTTTTAAAAACGTGTTTTCGAGAAAAACGCGTTTAAAGTTTTGTAATGTGTTTACACAAATGTGTTTAGAATTACCGCTAATCGGCAATGCCTTGTCCATAGAGGCATCCCTCCTCTTCTTCTAGCTGCTCATGTTGAGCCGCTAACATCTCCCGCTGCTTTCAAGGACAAAGTCTCCGTTAACATTGTTTTTTTGGATTTTATTTTCAATATTTTTTTTTCATTGTAATTGTGCGTCATTGACGTTCGTTTTTACGAGTATATCGTTTATACCACCGAGCAATCGTGTGTCCCGTTCGTACCATCGAGTAGATAGTTTGTACCACCGAGCAATCGTTTGTACTCGTCCGTACCAACGAGTAAATCGATTCTACCAGCGATTAAGGGGAGGGTAGAAGTTTCAGCGTGAAAAAACACTTTTTTGCGAATTTTTTTTCATATATGTGGATAGAGTAAATTTATTGAAACCTTTCTTACATTGTTAAGTTTCATTTCAAGAACATTCCGTGAAATTTTTACGCGACAATATCGACGAAGCTCTTCCAAGAACGCCTTTGGAAAAACACGATTTGCGGTGTTCATTGTATCTCAGCTGGAAATTATATGAAATCAAGTACCATTAAAATTTAGTCAAAGTATCATCAAATCCTCCCCCCAACGGTCTTTGATAATTTTTTTTAATTTCTAAATTTTTGGTGGTTATGTAAAGTGAAAAGTGCAATTTTTCGCGAAAAATTCCTCCATTTTGGGGGTGGAGAACCCCCTCAAGGTAAATATAAATCTCAAACTAACCGTACGGGGGAGGTATTTTGTATGCAGCCAGTGTGAACCAAATTTGAAATAAATCGATCATGTAGTCTTCAAATGGCAGTGAACACGGACTATGAAAAAGTGGTTTCGAGAAAAACGCGTTTCAAGTTTTAGAAGTTAAAAAGTGATTTTTTTTTTGTTTCAACTTATACTGAATCATTGATTCCAGCTCCATAGAGTAGACTTCCTGCAGCAGCTTCGATGTCTTGAGCCTCTTTTTTTCAAGCCTTTGCCTTACCCTGGCTTCTTTGCTTTGCTTCTCACCTTGGATCTCGGCTCTGTTGATGCGACAGTTATCCTCCAATCTTGCGTATTCGTGAGCGCTTGGCCTAACACGGATGTTCATATCCGACAGAAAGGTGAGAAAAGCACCAGCACCTTCATTGAAAGTGCATGCAGCCACGTAGGATGCAAATTCAACGATTTGTTTGCTGCCAGGT